>CM076577.1:851197365-851349416 GCA_034641835.2 Pinus albicaulis | reverse complement strand
GGACTGTTTTGTCAATTTAAACTTTGAAGCTCTCCATTTTCTACTTCTCCTTGTAGGCTGTGGTTCCGGTGAGGGTTCTTTTGGCTCTTCAAAATGATTTCTTATCAAGAAATTGTCCCATGTATCATTTGTTTTGGTTAAATGATGTTCAATCAAAATTTTAACCAAACCATGATGATATAAAGTTGTCTCTAAAAATTGAACCCTTCTTTGAACACAGGAAGCCATCTTTTTCAAACTTTGAAGCAAGAAGTAAGGTAGGTTTAAGTCTTCCCCCAGAAAATGCATTATCAGTCTGATGTGGTAGACATAAAATGTACCATATCTACCCTCACATGTAATAAATTTTTGCAGAAGAAGTAGTATGTTTCTCCATTTATTTTTCAATGCAGAACTTGGAATTCCTTTCTTAAATACGGTGACATCCATACCTGGTGATTTTAGAATTTGCTTCCAGGATTCATTGTGGAATTCTCTGTTTTTGAACCATCTCTCTCCATTTCTGATGTCTACCCTCACATGTAATAAATTTTTGCAGAATAAGTAGTATGTTTCTCCATTTATTTTTCAATGCAGAACTTGGAATTCCTTTCTTAAATATAGTGACATCCATACCTGGTGATTTTAGAATTTGCTTCCAGGATTCATTGTGGAATTCTTTGTTTTTGAACCATCTCTCTCCATTTCTGAGCAACCCTGTAGCTTCTGCAATGAAAACTTCAGTGACAGTAAATTTGACATCTCCCACTTCAACAAATCATGAGTGTCCTCCTAAAGGAGAAGTGTGCAATTCCAAAAGAATATTTTGTTTTAGTTGGGAATTCTTACAAAGATATAAGCGATATTTGTACCATAAGGAATAATTTTTCCAACTAAATGTATCAGATGTACTAGGATCTTGCTGCAAATATTGAATGAGTGTCCACACTTCTTTATCCTTCTTCCATTAATCCCTTGCTTTGGTTATCCAATATGGTTGGATAATAGAAATGGCACAAAGAAATGCTTCCACCTCTTCATTCTTTCTTGAGAGTTCATCTGCAACAACATTTAGCTTCCCTTTACTGTAGATTGTTTCAAAGTCATAACCCAATATCTTTGTGACCCATTTTTGCTCCCCTTCTGAAGATAGTCTTTGTTCCAAAAAGTGTTTAAGACTATCATGATTAGTTTTTTCCTTGAAGTGTCTTCCCATTAGGTAAGTTCGCCATTTATTTAGTGCATAAAATATTGCTAACATTTATTTCTCATAAATATCTTTCTGTAAATACTTTCCCTTTCTCATAAATACTTTCTTGTAAATATCCATGTTACAGGATCCTTTCCATCAAACTTCCTCATATCCATTTTTGGAATATGGTGGTTCTTCCCGCCAACATTATATTTTATGAAATCATGATTAACATTTATTTTGTTCTCGTCATTAGTTTCCTCTACTATATTTTCACCATTAGGAAACATTTGTTGTATCAACTTTGTCAGACCTTCCATGTTTTCTTTTATATCATTCTTCATGTTTTCCATTTTTTCATCGATCTTAGCTTCCATGTCATCCATCTTAGATTCAATGCCAGCTTCCATGCCACTATCTTAGCTTCCAAGCCATTCTTCAAACCATCCATCTTATATTCCACGCCTTTCTTCAAACCATCCATCTTAGTTTCCACGCCTTTCTTCAAAAATTCCATGTCATTTTTTGTTGCTCTTTGCGAGAGCGAAATTTGTTGCACTTGCTCTTGTAAATTTGATATGTCATGTTGCCATTCTTCGTCTTCATGAGTCATAGTAGAGCCTTCTAAAGGCTTAATGGGTGTTTAATTCTTTTTAGGAGGCATTTAAGATCCAATACTGAAATATATTCTAGAATATGCCCTTGGAATCAATTCAACTTGATTCTTCAAACAAGACTTA
This sequence comes from Pinus albicaulis, assembly GCA_034641835.2. Classification (NCBI taxonomy): domain Eukaryota; kingdom Viridiplantae; phylum Streptophyta; class Pinopsida; order Pinales; family Pinaceae; genus Pinus; species Pinus albicaulis. The sequence goes on along the minus strand of CM076577.1, from coordinate 851,347,505 downwards.
TGCAATTCAGAAAAAAATACACACTTTTTACTTGCTTTTGAGGAGCTCAATATTGAAATTGACTTATCTCTATACTTGCAGATCCTCAATATCTGAAATTAGGCCCTATAGTATTCCTCTGAAGCTTCTTTCAAATGCCACATGTTTGACTTGATTTGGATTCTTCAAGACAACGTTATGTCCAATCTCCCACAATGACCTAATTATGGACTGGTTCAGTAGAGCAAAATTGTATGACTTTCCACGTGTCACTGTTTGCTCCTTTGGATCTGAAATTTATACACAAGAAACTAAAGTCCGTGTACTTCTAGTCACTTTTTACAGAATTCGAATCCGATGCTGAGAGAGAGAGTTATGAATTTTTTCCCATGATCACCTATTTGAGATGAAATTCGGGAGCCTGAAACAAATCTAACTTCCATAGATCATATCTACGAAAATATTGTGAACCAAGCTCTAAATTTTGCGATGATGTTCCTCAGAATTTCAGCTTCGCTCTATAAAATTTTCAGCTTCGGAACCTTCGTAGAAATACAATTATAGCGAAAATTCCGCGATGACCTTTTTAAGTGAAATTCAGGAGCCTACAAAAAGCCCTAACTTCAACAAATCATATCTCCAAAAATATTGCGAACCAAGCTCTAAAATTTTACGACAATGTTCCTCAGGAGTTCGGCTTCGCACTCTAAAATTTCAGCTTCTGAACCTTTGTAGAAACAAATTTATAGTGAAAATTCCACGATGACCTGTTTGGAGCAGCGAAACCCTATAATCCAAAGCTCTAATACCAAATGTTGTGAAACCAGCTCCAAAAATAGAAGAAAAGAGATATCAACGCCTTAGAAATAAGCCACTTCGAGGGGGAAACCTCCAATACATTACATGAATGAAAAATTCTTCGATGATTCAATTTGAAAAACCTCCTTTCTATATATAGGAGTCCATGGGGCCACAATGTAATCTTAGTGGGGCCACAATGTAATCCTAGCCGACCTAACAATAATAATTTAAGGGCATAATAATAACAATATGGGGGTTAAAGGGGTACAATAATAACAATAAGGGGGTTACACTAACAAAAATAAGGGAATATACTAGTAATATAGGGACATAACATTGAGTGCACGAGCTAACATCCATTTGAAATGTTGGAAAGGGGATATGGACGAATCGTCCTTTCATAGATGGTGGTAAAGCTACATCCAAAGGTTGTGCACTACTAACATGTGCACTGGTCTAGTTCGCTTGAATCAAGCTCACTTGAATCACGCTCACCTGGATCTAGCTCACTTGCATCTTTAACCCTTGTAGGCCAACCTGGACAACCTCCAATGTAGATTTATATTGAACCTCCATGACCGTCCAGTGATCCTCCTACGCAATGGTTACTGTATTTACAATCTCACTAATATCATCCTTTATCAGTGTCATGACCTCCTGTCCTATTTGCTTCGAACCCTTCTGCTTTTTACTTAGCCCAACCTTGGTCTGTGGACCACACTTTGTGTCTTTGAATGTGGCTGCTTCAGTGTGTTTGGGTACAGTGCCATTATTTTCTGGCACAGTGGTGTCAGTTGTTTCTCCTATTTTCATTGGGGTAGGCCACTTATCGCCAGGATTTTCTGGCACAGTGGGTGGTTCTGTTTCAGAGGGCTTCTTAGTGGTGATTGTGTTGGTGGAGTCAATCACGTCGACGATCAATCTGTTGTAACTCTAATTAGATCATCTTCGATCACCAAGTAAGGAAAATCCTACTAGACACCCTCCAAAACGCCCTTTGCATAGATGTGGATATTATGGAATGTAGCCTTAAATTTAGACACCATATTGTACTATTCATAAAGGGTGGGAGACAAGAGCGGCTTTGACTATACTTCCTGGTATAAGCTTGCATCATATAAGACCCAAAAGATCTTTTCTTATTTGGCTCACGTTGTGTGAGAAGAGTGCCTGAGGGTCGCGTAGAGCGTAGCTTCGCACATTCGTTCTATAAGTTCTGGAAACTGGTTATCTTCGGGGGTCTTCCACCCAATTAGTGTGATTAATAATAAGAGCCAAGCATACTGAAAATTATTGCCATCCTCCTGGAATTCGCACACATTTTCCAAAAATTCCCTACATAGGTATGCGCACCAGTTGTATATGACTCCTTTTTTGCATCTCCCTGCAAGCACAATCACATGTGTGGGCACTTCCTTTGGCCTACACTTATGCATCATCTTGCAAGAAAAAATTACCGTGCCAAATAAGACTACCAGTTCATTTATTTCTTCTACCATAAATCCCTGGGATTTGTGTGTAACATCATACTTCTTCTTAATTTTTTCGGCCAGCGCTTTCTCCTGCGCTTTCCCTCTGAAATCGGCCATAGGATCATCCCCCTTATTTGGAAATCTAGTGATTTTGTGAATGAGTTCGGCATCAATTGGGATGTGCTCCTCTAGCCAGAGCACATCGTCATGTACTAATGCTAATAGCTACCTGACGCAGATATCATTAATGGGGTTGCGCCCAAAATGAGGGATCTGTAAAATATTGAAGAGGTATGCCATGGACAGAACTAATATTTCTCTCTTAGGCTCATGGAGAACCAGACCTCCTGAATATGGAACGGGATCAAGATAGAGCTTTGGCATGAGCTTTGGAAATTTCTCCACGTCTGCGATGTCCCAGTCATCAAATCATAGCTGAGATATTTTGGCCAGCATGTCCCCCTCATTGGGATGTTTTCTGGGATCAGAGGCACTTGGATACTTGCATGCACCTTATCCAAGTCCTTTGGAACTTTCATATTAGGTTTGTGTGGCGCAATGTAGCCATGCAACCGTGAGAATGGAGCTACTTCTACTACATCCCCTTCTTCGATAGTTTATGGGAGATTAGGCATGGGTTTCCTCATATTTTCTCTAGAAGAATGGGGTGGTCTGGGGGTATTTTCTCTCGGGGACTTGCACGTCCTAGGATTTGTTCCCTTCTATTTTTTAGATGGTGCAGGGGTATCTACCACAGGCACCTCCTGCGCGGTAAGGTCCTCTCCAGGTCTGGTGGAAGTCATTCTGCTCTGAATCACATGTCCTAATTTGGCTTGGCATAATGTTTCCTCAAACATTGGATCCAATCTGGACATAGACGTAGCAAAGGAAAATACAAATAAACAACTTAGAGCATAAAAATTGCTTAGAACACAAAGGGAACTATTGCGACCCCATGATTCATATTTTTACTTGTGGTGTATCTGCAACGACTCCTTGGGCATTAATGAGGTTCCATTACTGAAAAAACGATCCAAAATATGGAAAAATCCCCTCATTAAAGGCATATTGGACGCTCCTAAAAATGGTAATAATTATGTCTTATCCTGTTTTACTGTTCCAACGGCTAGTTTTTGACACCTTTGCACACCAGCCAATCCCCTGGCGTAGATACCGTGCACGTGCCACACCTATCTATTCATGTAATCGAAAGATAAATGTAACCATTGACTGACCATCCCCCCAAACACAAGATTTTGACCAGGTAATTCAAAGCATATGGGGAAGTGTCTATCATATCCCTTAGTAGCTGCAAACTTATCTAACATTCATCATCCTGGTGGAATGTCGCACCTCTATGGAGGAATCTGGTCATGGGTGTAGTGACTGTATTTTCCTTGAGTAGCTCAAAACTCTTTTGGAAGTCCTCATGCCAGCAGAACTTTGAATCCTTATTTAACATATTTTCCATCGTTGCAGTTATCAATGAATATCCTTGAATAAACTTCCTATAGTACCCATTATGCCCTAGTATTGAGTGCAACTTCTTGATATTCTCAGGTACTTCCAAATTGAATATGACAACAATATTGGCAGGATCCACCATCAATCCCTACTGGCAGATAATGTGTCCCAACAGTATTCCAAAGGGTACACATAAAATACACTTTTTAAGATTCAATGAGATCTCATACTTCCTGCAAGTATCCGACATTAAGCGTAGGTTGGAAACATACTTCTTTAACAACCCAAGGACAGTCCAATCATCAAAATAGACTTCCAAAAACTTGTGGATGTATTCCTTAAAAGCAGCAACTACTACACGTGAGAAAATGGCAGGAGAATTCTTCAATCTAAATGGCATAGCTGTATATTGGAAATATGCCCATTCAGTAGCAAAAGTGGTCTTACTCCTATCTTCTGGTGCAATCTAGATCTATTGATAACATGAGAACCCATTTGTAAAAGAATATTCTTCTTGGCCTCCAACATTATCCAAAATTTCATCTGAGAATGGAATTGGGAATGGATGATGCACACAAGCATCATTCAGTTTGTGCAGATCAACACAAATTATGATTTATCCCTTGGTCTTCTTATCTTGAACCACCATTGGACTTACCCAGTCAGATTCTTCCACAGGCTCAAGGATGCCTACTGCCACCATTTTATCCAACTCTTCTCTCACTTTCTGCTTATACCTGGGATTCAACCTATATGGGTGTTTCTTTACGAGAGGTGCATCCAGCTTCAACGTGATCTTCATTACTCTTAGGTCCCCAATGATTCCTTTCAACTTTGAGAACTTTGTAGGGAATAGATCTTGATATTCTGTCAGCAACTCAACAACCTTTCCTAATGTATCATCATCCTAGTAGTCGCCAATATTTTCTATCTTGGGTTGTTCTTCAGTTCTAATATTTACCTGTCTTAGCCTTAATCGCTTTGTCACATCCATCGAAGTAATTGATGGCCCAACCACTATGCGTTGGCCTTCACATTTAGGAATAATGAAATTCCTGAGTTCGTGATCATTTTCTTTGACTATCAGGTTTTCTCAATTCACAATAGCGTTCATCTACGCATCCCAAGATGGTGGTGTGCACTCAATTAGAAGCTTAGTGGAATCAAAGGTGACTTCTTGAATAGTATTCAGAGCCTGAACAATTTTCTCAAATCCACTTTCAAAGCTAAATGTAAGAAGGAAAATATCCATCAGCGCAAACCACTCACTAGTGCCTCTACGCAAATCTGTTTCCAAGTACCATTCAGTTGACACCTTTCCCAATGTATGAATAAAAATATGAACCCATTCATGCCTTGGTTCTACACCCCATACCCGATTCAATTTTTCCATATGTCTGCATGGATCCCCCTTGCCATATTATAAGTCCTCTTCTTTAATGTCTGATCGTTCAGATCTTAGCCGCATCATCTGCATGCATTCCTCACAATATCCCATATTCTCCTTATGTGTTTCCCACCATATTTCTGGAGTAGTGCGCAAGCCAATATCCAAAGCATGAAACCTCTATGATGCCAACACAATTCTTTCCACTTCTCTCAAGAACATTTTTACATTAGTTGAGCCATCATAATGTGTGAAATCATGTACCTTAGATGTCAAGCAACGCAGAGCATAGGTCACATGATTACAACGCAATTCAGACACCTCATGCATTCAGTTATGCCAATTCTCTAGTTCTTCATCATAATCTGAAAAACAAGAGTTATCATTCTCCCATTTAAGATTCCCATCTGTTCTCAGATAAATCCAGTATTCTTCACGGAAAGTTAGCTTGTAAATTTGATCAATCTCATCCTCAGCATGCACTATTTCAGAATTCCTTTGACCTTCTACAGGATCTAGAGGAATGATGACCCTAAATCCATTGTTCTCAATTCCATCCTTTTATTTAGGTTGATAACACCATCCATGTCAATGGCCCAATCCAATCCTAGCAGTGCAGTATAGGGTTCAGTATCATCTACAATCTATATGACCTCGAAGTCTGCCAATACCTTAACTCCTTCTATATCGACCACAACCTTTGACAATCTCCCTAAGTGAATTATATGTTGTTGGTTATCCATGCATAGTTAGATTGTGGACCATTCCAAATTTGGTTCTCCCATGCGTTTCCAGGTTTGTTCAGGTAGAACATTAGCATCTGATCCCAAATCCAAAATGACTTGGTCCATTTCATAAACATCGATCTACACAGTCAGATGCATCTCCCTACCTATTATCTTCTGGTTCTTATATTTTTTTTTGACTGCGCTTGTTCTACCAGAGGTTGTTCCTTTTCTGCGCAATTTTCTATGAATCCCTGCAAATTTTCAACAACCTTTTTGTTGCGCAACAAATTTATGCATGCTTGTAATAATTGCCTAACCCCTTCTTCTCCTTCGACTCCTTTTAGTGTTCTACCACTTTTTGAAGTATCTCCTTCTTTTAATTATTTTCTTTCTTTAATAAAGGTTTCTTTTGGGCACTGAAGGTTAAGGCCTTATTTGGTTTTAGGTGCTTTTCGGATTCATATATCAGTGGAAAGATGCTTTCCTTTATCTCCATTGGTATCTACACTGCTCCTAGTAACTACATTCACACAAGTATCTTCCTCATGAGTCTCAGAACAAACCATTTGCAGATTCTGCGTTGGAGTCTTCTTTTCCTGCATTTTAATAATCAAGACAGGTCAATTTTTTATAACATGATAAAATTGTCTATAGTACCTACAGGACTATCTTGTTGGATTCATACACTCACACACATAATGACCATAATCACCATAGTTATAACAAATCACTTTTCCTCTTCCTCTACCAAATGATCCACCTCCTTGACCTCTTCCTTTGCCTTGGAATCCTTCGTGCCCAAAAGGGGATGCTGATGATGCATGCTCAACCTACATTATGTAGGTCTTAGCTTTATCCAACATCATATCATAGGTCTAGAAATGCTTCTCATCATGCCCTAATGACAAACACAACTTGAAAAATGGTTGTTGTAAGTTAAGCTGATATTTTACAACCCTTGGGAAAGAATTTGTATCATGTAGCCCAACAATATGACATATGGTACACCATACAAGTCTCTTTAATGGACTAGGGCCTCCAACGTTCAAATAATTGTTAAAAACATGACACTCATCTTTATGATGCTTGACTTTGAACTTTTCTGCAGGACCTGCGTACGGACCTCACTCCTTTATGCCCTTTTAATTTGAATTTCATATGCATTTCCAATTTGATTTCTTGAATGTTGAGTTCCCGGAAGTCTTGTTAGATGTTGGGGTAGATTCTAGTTTCATTGCAACTTCTACAACCTCGTCTTGTGTAGCAATATTTTGATGACCTAATGGTTGGCACATATGCAGGAGAAACATAGAAATGAACCATTCTTTATGATGAGTATCATCAATAAAAAATCCACCATCTATGATGGTGGGCTTCAATCTTTGATCAACCTCCCATACAGATTCATTAGGTTCTTGATGAATATCCTTCATCTCCAATACTAGTTGCGCGTATGATTTAGGTTTATTATACTACTCTTTTAGTGCTGCTTTAATTGCTTCCAAAGTATCATTATGGGTTTCTTGTGCATACCTAATGTACTAGTCTAATGCGTGATCTTGAAATGCAGTAACCAGCGACAATTTTTTGATATAAATATTGTTTACTTGCTGACCTTGCCATACGGCCTCAATTACAAACTAGATGTGATCAGTGTCCTCATTTCCAATGCCTCTGAAATTAGGTAACTTCATGGATGTAGCCATTTCTACTTCAAGCGGGAGTGGAGGTAGTGGTGGAGATGGACTGCGCGGTGAGGTAGGTGATCGAAAATGCGAGCTCAGAAGTGGAGTGGATGGAGTGGGGAATAGATTCAAATGTTTCTAATATGATGAGCTTTCTTCTTCAGATTCACTAATCTAGTAGTTTCTGGTTCAAGTTCACTATCATATCTAGGCTTCAGAGGTCTATAAAGGACTTCTTTAGAATCTTCTCGGTAAATTCTTCCACTGTGCGTAGCTGAACCTTTTGATGCATTCAAGCAGTATGCTCGCACAGACAACCCTTTTCACACAATAGCATTTTGAGTAATCATTTCAATGAGCGCAAAAATGTAATATCCCAAAATTGTGAGAGTAGAAATATTGAACACAAAAATGGAAATAGTAGTGATATATCAACACATGAAATGTAAGAATATCATAGAGCCATCATATTAACATTATAACAACAAAATGTATACAAGATCTTGAGGAAAAATACACTCAAGTTTGTGTAATATTGCCAATTTTTCACATGATATTTGGAATATTAGAGTTCTTAATTTTCTTAATTAATTAAGTAAATAAAAGGGTGGAGGGACCCATAATACTCAAGATGAATAAATATCCACTTTTTATGTGTGAATTGGATTAATTAAGCCTAAATATACATAAAGGAGGTAGTGGAGCAACTACTAATGTGAATGAATTGGAGATCATGTCTCATTAATGAGATAGATCATGGAGATTGATACAGTCAACTAAGATCTTAGAAGAGGTCAAACAGAAGATCATGGAGCATTCGTGATGAGATGATGGAGGAAGTTGTGCAATTAATGCACACATGATGGAAAGGGTGTACATTGCACCTAGACATGATGGATGACTTGGATAGACAGTGTAGTCAAACATGAAGGATCATGTCCACATGCACAACGTAGTTTAGATGAGGGCCAAGGCATGGGAAGGCTCATAAACTATATAAAGGAGATGAAGGAAAAAATGAAAGGAGTCTATTGATTATTGATTTTGAGGTCTGTTTAGATCTGGAATTTTCACGTGACATTCCATTGCTTTCTTGGGCTTTTTAGCAAAGATTGCAAGTGCTGTTTAGCACAGGGTGTTCCTGGTCGTGAATCCCACCTCTTTCTTTGAGTAGCTCTGGAGAGAGGGTTTTACTTCATTCTACATCAGGCATTGGTGCCATATATCTTTTCCTACTTTATGCAAAACATCCATATTCAGAAATTGTGCATTTCTAAAGATCAGTTTGGAAGGTGGAGGCTGTCTTCAGTATTTCTGCTGGAGAACCGGTGAAGGTTTATTCCTATCACCTTTGGCTTGAATATTAGCATTCCTAGAGCTTCATTTTAGATCTAGCATTAGGTAAAAATTTATTTACCTCCTAGCAGTAGTAATTCCATCCAGAATTACGCTGTCCATTATTGCAGATCCAAAGGAGGAAGGAAGTTGCTAGAATTTTAGCTAGTAATCCTACGAGGGATCATCCCCTCACCTTGCCATCAGTATTTCCATCAGCCTGGAGTTTATTGCAGCATATTTCAGAAGACATAGAGTCTCTTTCCCTTACAACATAATTTTTATGAGCAGTTGTGTTGCAGCAGCTGTAATCATCATTGAAGGATTGAGAAGCTAGATCTAGAGCTTCTAGCTTGTAGATCTAAAGGAGGGATCAACCCTTCAAGCTTAGATGTGATCTTGTGACATATTTCAACCATCTATTTTTTAGATCTAGCTTCAGATCTGTAATCCCAGTAGATAAAGGATCAATCCCTAGGAGGGTGATTTTCCAAAGTTGTAGATCTGGAAAATCCTTTTTGGGTTATCTTGGGTTCCCATCACATTGGCCAGATATTGAATCTTGGCATCATCAGAGCTCCTAAGCTCCCTATATCTGTATTTCCTTTTGTAGCAGTTCATGTATATCTTCAGAAGAAGGGACAACGCAATATTTCTCCTATAAGCTCACCAGTTACGTAGTGCTAGTTGCAACACCATTGTAGGGTGATTTTAGACATTCTCTTGGGCTAGATCTACTCATTTTCTATACGTTATGCAACTGATTCATCTCCACACAATAAAATGGCTCAGCTTCTCTATAAATTATGATGTTGTCTTGAGATTCATTGTTTACTTAGTTGCAGTTATTATATTGTGTTTAAGTATTACTGCATTCTTCCTTCTGGGATACTAAAGTGGTATCAGAGCATGTTCTTTGGCTCAGCTTGTGGACACTTCATCTTTTGCATCAAAATAAGAACCAGATAGATGAGATCTATCATGAAGGAGGATATTTTTTTCACTCCTCTCTTTAGATCTATGCAAGATCTCTACACGGAGGTCTATCAAATGAAGAAGGAAATCAAAGGGAAGGATCCAAGAAGAAAACTTGATAAGGAAGGTCCAAGCACTTCCTATCAGCAAAAAGGAATACTAGAGAATCATAGATCTCCTCATAGATCTACTATGCCCACTTTCTTTGGAGAAGGTGAGAGGTATAGAAATGAAGAAAGAAGAGAACCTGAGACTCATGAGACTCTTAGTTTGTATCTGGAAGAATACAAAGCACAGTTTAGAGCTTTCAAAGAAATTTTAACTCTTGAAGAATTCTTTGAACTCAAATAAGAAAGAAGATCATATAGCAACAATAGAAGGAAGAGGCACAATAGATTATATTTTCCTACATTTGATGGATCTTCCTCAAGCACTGTTAAGGCTTGGAGGAAAGAGTTAGATACATTTTTCATGCTAAATCCTGTGGCTGAAAAAGAGGTTGTCCAAATTGCAGCACTTCATCTTTTAGGTGAAGCCAATGTTTGGTGGTTTAGTCACATGGAGCATGCAAAGGTGACTAAATATTCAGATTTCTTTCACAAGTTGAGGAAGAAGTTTGATGTAAAGAAGACATAAATGTGCCATAAAGAGACATTTCCGAAGGAGACAAAGGAGGATTTCAATCTTGTCACTCTAAACAAGAAGTGACTACATTCACCACCAGCTGCAGAAGTACTTACATCTAGAGAATAAACACTTGCACTTTTGCAAGATAGTCTTGAGCTCTTGACACATAGAGTCCCATGCATGATTCAGGAGATGCGTGAGGAAGAGGAGGAAGATTCCAACACTGGTACATTGGTAGAAGAGCAGCCATCTCTCTTACCAGCAATTGGAGACCCCATTGTCCTGGTTGGAGGAACTCTTGTGTTCTATCAAGAGGTTCCCACACATCAGTTGATCCAAGGTATGCATACACATTAATCACCTATTGTTTCAGTAGATCTTATTGAAACTTATGGGGACATGCCATCAGGGCCAATGCATAACCGAGGGTTAAAACAAAATTCTGATTTGAAGAAGCAACATATCATAGCGGATAGGACCCTTGATTTGATCAAGGAGGAGATTAAAAGCTATCCCAGTTTTTCATGGATGGACTACATTCAACCCTTTGAGTTGAATTGTGGATTTTCAAAAAATGGGATGAGCATGATCCTATGTATAATGACTAGTTATGAGATCAGTATTGTACCTTGCTTTGAGACAACACATGTATTACCCTGCAGATCTTTAGCGTTGTGACTTAGTAGCAGTGATAATGAAGAGGCCCCATTATTCTTGGAGCATTCTGAAGGTAGCTTCACTCATGAAGCAATGGAGGTTAAGATGATGAATGGTATACATCTTGAGATGGGAAATCTTTTCTCCTTTCTTGATGACAATTTCTTAATGAGCATCTCACAACTCAAAGAGAGACTTCTACTTGCAGAAGATCCATAACCTCATTGGTTTTGGAAGGCCATGGATGAGAAGAAGGTCTCATTAAGAGATCTCATTGTAGGTGCACTTCAACATTTTATGGAGTGCAAAGTTATTCATCAGTTTGAGGAGGTTGGTGACTTACAATGGGAGGATGCCAAGTTTTTGCAAAATGACATCCATAATCCACATTGAGATGAATGGTTGATATTATGGAGCAAGGGGTTGCCAAACAACTTGCAGATCTATAACACAGGCCAGCAAGAAGCACGCCTGGACTGGTTGCTCTTGGGTGAGTATGGCTACCACTCAATGAGTCATAATTTTCTGATTCATGCCTTGCACATCACTAGAAGAATGCAAAAGAGGAAGACATCGTTACTTGGGTTGTTGATGAGAGATATTGGACATCACATGATATATCTTATGTCCTTGTATTCACTCTTGTTTGCGATATGTCTCATGTCTTTACATGTATTTATGTTTGGGATGTATCTCATGTTCATGCATGTGCTCGGGGTTGGGAGAAAGTATAACTCTCACATGATGTGGCATAAGGGAGCTTGTTTGTATTATGTTGATGAGACATCTCACATGTCCATTATTTTATTGTTACTCCATGAATTGCGTCATGACAATGCAATAAGGCAACAAGAATCCTTGTTGCTATGGTTACTATTGGGAGAGTATGGGCTGAATTCTTCCCATACATTGCATGACATTGGTGGAGGATGGAAATAGGAGGCCTTACAACATTAGCTTCTGTTGAGGGATTATGGTCATTGTACATGGTATAATGATGATGTGATGGGGCAGAAAGATGACTTATTGAGGTGGCTTCTCTTGAGAGAATATGGCCACTACATTTGGTACAATGATGATGTGGTATGGTAGCAAGAGGCATTGCTGAGATGTCTTATTTTGAGAGAGTGTGGCTCTCTTACTTGTTTTCATGATGATCTAGCATGGATGCAGAAGGCTTTGCTGCGTTGGTTGTTATTGGGATAATATGGCTTGACATTTTTCATGTTCGTCCATATGGCTCTACTTCTTGTTTTTCACTATGTTGATGTGATGTTTGATTCCTACATGGCCAATAGGGCTAATGATGTGAGCATTGATAGATGAAATCTACTCTATTTAGCATGGTTTGGGAGATAATTCATGGGTTGGGACTTTCCACTTTGGGGATGAACCACTTTATCTTATGTATCTCATGTATATAGGAGAACTTTGGTCATCATATGGTTGCCACTTGGAGATTCATTGATAAGGATGGGTATCTAACTTTTCAGTTGGAAGCCATTCTAGACATTATAGAGAGGCAGCTTTGGAGTTGGACATGCATGAAACATTGTGATAGATGGGAAGGCCTTCCACTTGAGGATGTCAATTGGAGGAAGGATGTTTGCTTTAGCATCCACTTGTTGCATTTTCTTAAGGACAAGCAACATTTTTCCAGGGAGGACTGTAATATTCCCAAATTTTCACATGATATTTGGAATATTAGAGTTCTTAATTTTCTTAATGAATTAAGTAAATAAAAGTGTGGAGGGACCTATAATCCTCAAGTTGAATGAATATCCACTTTTTTATGTGTGAATGTGGATTAATTAAGCCTAGATATACATAAAGGAGGTAGTGGAGCAACTACTAATGTGAATGAATTGGAGATCATGTCTCATTAATGAGATAGATCATGGAGGTTGATACAATGAACTAAGATCTTGGAAGAGGTCAAACAGAAGATCATGGAGCATTCATGATGAGATGATGGAGGAAATCGTGAAATTAATGCACACCTGATGGAAAGGGTGTACATTGCACGTAGAATTGATGGATGAATTAGATAGACAACGCAATCAAACATGAAGGATCATGTTCACATGCATAACGTAGTTTAGATGAGGGCCAAGGCATGGGAAGGATCATAAACTATATAAAGGAGATGAAGACAACAATGAAAGGAGGCCATTGATTATTTATTTTGAGGTATGTTTAGATCTGTAATTTTCATGTGACATTCCATTGCTTTCTTGGGCTGTTTAGCAAATATTGCAAGTGATGTTTAGCACAAGGTGTTCCTGGTCGGGAATCCCACCTCTTTCTTTGAGTAGCTATGGAGAGAGGGTTGTAATTCATTCTACGTCAGGAATTAGTGCCATATATCTTTTCCTACTTTCTGCAGAACATCCATATTCAGAAATTGTGCATTTTTGAAGATCAATTTGGAAGGTGGAGGTTGTCTTCAGTATTTCAGCTGGAGAACCGGTGAAGGTTTATTCCTATCACCTTGGGCTTGAAGATTAGCATTCCCAGAGCTTTATTTAAGATCTAGCATCAGGTCAAAATTTATTGACCTCCTAGCAACAGTAATTCCATCCAGAATTACGCTGTCCATTATTGCAGATCCAAAGGAGGAAGGAAGTTGCTAGCATTTCAGCTAGTAATCCTATGAGGGATCATCCCCTCACCTTGCCAACAATATTTCCATCAGCCTGGATTTTATTGCAACATATTTTAGCAGACATAGAGTCTCTCTTTCCCTTACATCGTAGTTTTTATGAGCAGTTGTGTTGCAGTAGCTATAATCATCATTGGAGGATTGAGAAGCTAGAACTAGAGCTTCTAGCTTGTAGATATGAAGGAGGGATCAACCCTTCAAGCTTAGATCTGATCTTGTGAAATATTTCAACCATCTATTTTTTAGATCTAGATTCGGATCTGTAATTCCAGCAGATAAAGGATCAAGCCCTAGTAGGGTGATTTTCCAAAATTGTAGATCTCAAAAATCCTTTCTGGGTTATCTTGGGTTCCCATCACATTGGCCAGATCTTGAATCTTGGCATCATCAGAGCTCCTAAGCTCCGTAGATCTGCATTTCCTTTTGCAGCAGTTCATGTATATCTTCAGTAGAAGGGACAACACATTATTGCTCCTGTAAGCTCACCAATTACGCAATTCTAGTTGCAGCACCATTGTAGGGTGATTCTAGACCTTCTCTTGGGATAGATCTACTCATTTTCTATACATTGTGTAATTGATTCATCTCCACATAATAAAATGGCTCAGCTTCTCTATAAATTTTGATGTTGTCTTGAGATTTATTTTTTACTTAGTTTCAGTTCTTATATTGTGTTTAATTATTACTGCATTCTCCCTTCTGGGATACTATAGTTAGGCAAGACAAGCCTCAATAGACCAAGTACATGAAATATAAGGAACAACTACTATACAATAATACCAGAGGCTAAGAAAACATAGTTTTAGTGGTTAAAATACTACTGGAAAAGTACAATAATATGGATCTATTGCTCTATATCTCAAAAGGTGTCAAGGAGAGAGATCTATGCTCCCAAGAACATTTCCAAGACAACCCAGAAAGGGTTTCCGGAAATACACAATATACAAAAATACCGGAATGCGGCCCCAGGGCTGAATAGAAGCTGCAACCAAATAATTAGAAGGAGGTGGATAAAACTGCTATATAAATGTATGGAGCTCCTCCAATAGATCCTCTAAGTGAAAGGTTGATCCCTCCCTTGAAGATCTCACCCTCCAAATGAAGCACTGAATCCTCCACTACAAATACTCAATAAAGTAACGCAGTCTATGAGGGAAATTGCGCTATAGGAGGTGGTAATAACCTGGCCTAGTGGAAAATGATTAAATAAAGCCCAAGGACCCTCCTTTCTATCCTCCCAATGGAAATTATACCTGTCCACTAAAAAAATAACACAGAAAATGGCCCTATCAATCCTCCATTGCTTCTACCTTGCAACACAACACAACTCTGGAAGAAACTGCAATGTAAAAGAAGAATGAAGTTGTCATGAATACTAGAATGTGGATATGTAGCTCAAAAACCTCTCTTGAGTGGGCACTTGAAGTCCCCTGAGGATGAGGGTGGGATTCCCGCTTGAGAACATCCTTGTGCTAAACAACACAACAAACTTCGCTAAACAACTGAAGAGTGAAAATAGTCATACAAGACCACACAATCAATAATCAATAATCATGCCTTCTATGGCTGCCTTCCCCTTCCTTATATGCATTGTGAGCTTCTCACCTTGGGCCCCAATCATTAAATCCACTACTCTCATGGATACTTCCTCCCATTAACATTACGCCATCTCTCATTGATTATCCATTCCCTCCATACCAACTCTATTGATTTGGTCAAACTTGACCCCATCCACATGCTCCAACCTCTATTCACACATGAGGGTGCTTTACCTAGCTACTAAGATGACCC
This sequence comes from Pinus albicaulis, assembly GCA_034641835.2. NCBI lineage: Eukaryota > Viridiplantae > Streptophyta > Pinopsida > Pinales > Pinaceae > Pinus > Pinus albicaulis. The sequence continues at coordinate 851,331,942 of CM076577.1, read as the reverse complement.
TTATTCACATTAAGAGTGAATTTATTCCTACTAAAGAGATTTATGGGTCTCCCTACCCACTTATTATTCTATTTAAATGACAAAATAAAAAATTAATATTCCAATTAGCTGCAAGCTAACTTTGGAATATTACAATCATCCCCTCTCAAATGTTTCTTGCCCTCAAGCAACTGCAAGGATAGAACATCAAAGCCTCCTCTCCTCCTCCTGTAGCATCCTCATATGATAATTTCCTCCACTGAAAAATATTCTCTCTCATCAATTTGTCCCCTAGTTGCTCCTACGAAGTGTACAAGTTAGCCTTTGGTGACAAAACCAAATGGCTATCATCATGAAGAAGTGGGATATCCATGGAGGCAATTATATGCTGTCTAGAGGCCTTCTTGAGGCATGGAATATGAAAAATGTTGGGAACCTTCATTCCCATGTGAAGCTCCAATCCCCAAGCTATCATCCAAAAAAAATGGGTCACCCTCCAAAGTGGACTCATAGAAAAACTCCTCCAAAATTCTTGATGCAGGGGCATGAGACACTAGCCAGCAATGTAGGAGGTTTTGTCCACATGTTGTGGCTAGGAGGGTTCGAAATCACTTGAATTGTAACAGCTAGGTGTCAATACCTCATCTGACTGTATTATTTAGCTTAGTTAGAATTAGTGGAAGTCGAATAGTTCAGTTAGTATATCTGTCATGTTTTAGTTAGTTGAATTAGTTTAATTAGGCTGTTGATTTTCTAAAACGACCCTCACAGAGGAACCAAATAGAAAAATGTTCATGTATATAAATGTAATCCCTCGGATGTATATAGGGAGAGAGAGAAGAGAAGAGGAGATATTTCTGCAATAAAACTCTGTGTGTTAACAATTGTTTCGAGTTAAATGATTTCAATGCTCATTGGCCACCGAATTGTCTCGAATTATTATTAATGAAGAAATTGTTTGATTGAGAAATGATTGTACACTATTTCTGTGTGAAATCGTTGAGAATGGTGATTGTATAATTCCACATTATCTATCTATTTTTCTCGTGAATTGGTTGAATACACCCTGCAAGTTAAATTCCACCATAGCCCTATGTTTGTATCTTTGTTATGGAATTTCCCACTGTATAATCGTAACAAATTCAATTGAAATGAACCCAAGCCATAGACTGGAGTTAAGGCATAAGAAGAGCATCCCAACCCCAACTCAACCTTTGGTTGATCACTGTAGCAAAACCACGAGTGGATTCCCAAAGGCGGATTTCCCATATCGCACCGCTTTTGCGGAAAAGGCAATATTTTCTAAATTGAAGCGATTCCATAGAGCCTTCGACACGTGGCACCGGATAGGAGCACAAAACCACCTTTCCGTATTCTCATCGCACGTTAATGGTCGTACCAGGAGGTTGAGCGATATCATCGAGTTTCATCGATCTGGTGCAGAGTCATCGGACGGTGGTCGTCTGATGGAGATGCACGAGGTTTAAACAAGGTACGGTGAGTGCATTGATTGGGCGATTGAAAGTAGACGTGGGGCGCAGAGCCAAGGTTTATTTAAAAGTTATTTATTCAAAAAGGTGTGTGTATTAATATAAATTCCCAAGGGTTATAACCTTATCCCAAGGCTTGGAGACAATTATATAAGTCGAATATATAAGTGAAAAGGTCATGAATATATGTTTATTTATAAATTTCTCTGAAATTGACAAATAAACCCAAGGAAAGGAGGTAAGACCACGTGGGGAAATAAGCAGAGGAGTTCAGAAAGGGAAATGCTAATAGATCCACGCTATAGGAGTTGACCAGCTCTTCGTGGGGTTGAATTTTAGTTTTGTTGCGTCATTTGTGGTATCAGAGCCATTGTTTTAAGGTTGTTTTTGCAGAAGAGCTGACATGGCAATCCAAGTTAGTAGAGGTGCTGGAAAAAGAAGGCCCATTGCCAACGCAGAGGTGTTGGGGATGTTGCAGAGGGTCTAAGCCAGAATGGATGCCATGGAGCGAAGACAGCCCAGAAACCCAGAAGACATTAGTTAACCTGAAATAGAAGAAGCTGAAGAGAATGTTGAGATTCCTCCTGACATGAGGCTCCTTAGAACTGTTCTGGGGTCTGCAGTTAAGCACATAATTGAAGTGTCGAGTTATGCAGGGGGGATGAATCCAGAGGAACTGGTGGATTGGATAAATGAAATGAAAAAATGCTTCGATTATGAAGAAATAAGTGAAGATAGAAAGGTCAATTTTGCAGTAACAAAGCTGAAAGGACATGCTGCACTTTGGTGGGATGGAGTGCAGGCAAAAAGAAGGAGAGTTGGCAAGCAACCTATCAAGAGCTGGACCAGAATGATGGTTAAATTAAAAGGTAAATTATTGCCTAGTGATTACCAGCTGACATTGTATAAGAAAATGCAGAACCTGAGACACAGGTTACTAACAGTAAAATAATACCCAGAGGAATTCTACAGAGTGAGCATAAGAGCTGGGAAATTCCAAGACACACTAGAGAAGACTACCAGATATGTGAATGGTCTCAAGCTGGAGATCCAAGATGAGATAGGTCTTTTGTCTCCTAAGTCTTCTGTATCCTAAGACGGTGGAAGAGGCCTACCGAGATGGCCTTGAAAGCGAGGAGAAACTCACAGAAATAGTACGCGAAGAGGTGCTAAGGTGGAAAGGGGAAGTCGAGGTGGTAGAGGAAAACTGCTACACCCAGGGATGGAGCTAACGGTGGCTCACCTCCTAGATGCATCTACAAAGGTAGTGCAAGGGGGAAGAAGGTTCTTATGGGAAAAAGGAAGAGGAGGTAAGGAGACGAGAGGCGGAGGTAGAGAGTTTAGATGTTATAGGTAATCGACGGTAGGTACAAGCACTATGAGTGTCCATAGAATGTGGGTGCTGGTCCAAGAAATGTTGTTGTTGCCCAGGCTGGAGAAGAGGCAGAAATTTAAGAAATTCTTCTAGAGAGGGGAGAATCCTTGGTGGTAAATAAGGTCCTGTTGAAGCAAGCTACAGAGGTCACTGAGCCTGCACAAAGGAAAACTTTGTTTAGGAGCATATGCAAAGTCCAAGGGAAATTCTGCCAGCTAGTCATTGATAGTGGCAGCATAGATAATCTGGTTTCCATTGAGGTAATAGAGAAGTTGAAGTTGAAGAAAAGGGAGCATCCAACTCCATACAGGGTGTCCTGGCTGCACAAAGGGCACCAGCTGGTTGTAAAAGAACAATGTGAGATAGAGTTGCAAATGGGAAAATACAAAGATAAGGTCCTGTGTGATGTAATTCCCATGGATGTGTGTCATATATTGTTGGGTAGACCTTGGCAGTTTGACAGAGCAGCAGTGCATGATGGCAAGAAGAACACTTACAAGTTCTTCAAGGATGGAGTACATCATACATTTATACCCATGGAAGAAGGAGAGCCATCCAATAGAGTGATTGATCCGAAGACCTTGTTGCTGAGCGGGAAGGAATATCTGCAGAAGATAGAAGAAGAAGAGGTAAGCTTTTCTTTAGTTTTCAAACCTAAAGTAGTTCTTACTTCTACAAATATTTACGATTTTCCGATGAGAAATCCGAAGATGTTAGATGATTACTGTGACATTATTGTGGATGATTTACCTAATGGTGCTTTGTGAGGAAGCTATCGGCCATCGGATAGATTTTATCCACTGGTTCAAATATGCCAAATAAGGCGACCTAGATGAATCCCAAAGAAAATGAGGCTCCCGGAGACAAATAGGAGATTGGAGTGACAGAAATTTGGATTAGAGAAAGTACGAGTCCATGTGCAGTACCATGATGATACAGGCCCAAAAAAAAGAAAGATGGAGTCTGGCGGATGTGTACTGATTCCAGAGCAATTAATAAGATCACAATCAGGTACAGATTTCCTTTGCCTAGAATTGAGGACTTAATGTACTGTTTGAGTGGTGCTAAGTATTTCTCAAAGATAGATTTGAAGAGTGGATACCATCAGATTAGGATAAGAGAGGGTGATGAGTGGAAAACTTCTTTTAAAACAAATGAAGGATTATATGAATGGATGGTAATGCCTTTTGGGTTGTCAAATGCACCTAGCACTTTTATGAGACTTATGAATGAGGTATTGAAATAATTTATTGGAAAATTTGTGATAGTGTATCTAGATGATATATTAGTTTTCAACAGAACTAAAGAATAACATTTAAGGCCTCTTAATCATGTCTTGAAGAAGCTGCACCAAGAGAAACTACTGATAAATTTGAAGAAATGCTCATTCATGAAAGAGGAGTTGGTGTATTTTGGTTTTGTTGTTTTTGCAGAAGGATTGAAGATGGACCCAGAAAAGGTTAAGGCAATTGTGGAGTGGCGTTCACCCATGAATGTTTTTGAGGTAAGAAGTTTCCATGGACTTGCCAGTTTTTACAAAAATTTTATAAGAAACTTTAGTAAGGTCAATGCACCCATAATTGAAACAATAAAGAAGAGAAAACAACATTTTAAATTAGGATTAATATGAAAGAAATAAATTTTAAAGTTTTAAAGCAAAGATAACGGAGAAAGATTTGTTTTGATTATGCCTGATTTTACAAAACCATTTCAAGTAAAATGTGATGCCAGTGGAGAGGCTATTGGAGCTATGTTGAGTCAGGATGACAGGCCTGTGGCATATTTCAGTGAAAAGCTAAATTACACCAGAAGGAAGTATTCCTCTTATGAGAAGGAATTGTATGCAATTGTTCAGGAACTGAAGAAATGGAGACATTATTTGATGTCCAGGGAATTTGTATTATATTCTGACAATCATGCTTTGCAGTATATTGTGCAGCAGCCCAAGTTGAAACATAAGCATGCTAAGTGGGTTGAGTATCTCCATATTTTTAATTTTGTCTTCAAACATATAAGTGGCCAAGCAAATAAAGTAGATGATGCTTTGAGTAGGAGGCACATGCTTGTTCAAGAAACAAATTTTGAAGTTGTAGGATTTGATTTTCTGAAAGAATTGTATAAGACAGATCCAGATTTTAAAGAAGCATTTGAGGCATGTAGTAACCCTATTCTAACAGATAGAACCCAGTGGCAGGATTATTTCCTGCAGGAGGAATTGTTATTCAGAAGAAGCCAACTATGTGTACCAAGATGTTCCATGAGAGAAAACTTGATCAAAGAGAAGCATAGTGGTGGACTTGCTGGACACTTTCGTACTGATAAGACTTATGAGCAGCTGAGTCGCTTTTATTAATGGCCTTAGATGAGAACAGAAGTGGATAAGCTTGTGAAGAATTGCAAAATCTGTCAGTATGCCAAAGGAAGGAGCCAAAATGCAGGATTGTACACTCCCTTGCCTATTCCAGACAGGCCTTGGGACATGGTGAGTATGGATTTTGTTCTAGGATTGCCCAAGACTCAGAGAGGGAATGATGTAGTCTTTGTTGTAGTGGACAGATTCTCCAAAATGGCACATTTTATTCCATGCTATAAAACTAGTGATGCCACCCATGTTGCTAACTTGTTCTTCAAGGAAGTTGTTAGATTACATGGGTTGCCCAAGAGTATTGTTTCGGACAGAGATATCAGATTTGTGGGTCACTTTTGGAGGACATTGTGGAAGAAACTTGGTACCAAATTGAGTTTCAGCTCAGCTTATCATCCTCAGACTGATGGACAAATTGAGGTAGTGAATAGGAGTCTGGGAAATTTATTGAGAAGTCTTGCAGGAGAACATACCAAGCAGTGGGATCATATTTTTCCCCAGGAAGAATATGCATATAATGACTCACCAAACAGGGGCACAGGGTAGAGTCCATTTCATATTGTTTATGGAATGCACCCCAGAGGAATATCAGAGTTGATAAATTTGGGGAAGGCAGAGCTAAGGAGTGCAGATGGTGAGGAATTTGCTTCAGAGATCCAGGCCATACATGAACAAGTGAAACAACAACTACAAAGCAGCAACATCAAATACAAAAGCAGAGAAAAATTGAGCAGAAAGGAAGTTCATCTTGAAGTAGGAGATCAGGTTCTGGCACACTTGAGAAAGGAGAGGTTCCCAAGGAAGCAGTACAACAAGTTGAAGTTCAAAAATATTGGGCCATGCAAGATACTTAGAAAGTTTTCTGCAAATGCTTATGAGATTGAATCACCTCCTGATGTTGGAATATCTCCCATTTTTAATATTGCAGATTTGTACAAGTATGAAGATGATGGTGCAGAAGAAAGAGCAGTAGACAAGGAACAAATTGAGTGGAAGGAACAACTACCTCCAGCACAACCATTGCAACCAGAGAAGATATTGGATAAAAGACCATTCAGAAAGACCAGAGGATGAGAGTACTTTTAGTACTTGATCAAATGGAAGGATAAGCTAGAGGAAGATGCCACTTGGATGACTGAAGAAATGTTGCAGAAGATAGGCAGATCAGTGGAAGAGCTCATGGACAGGAGCCCATGAAGAAAATTTCCCTCGGGAGTCTAATGCAATGGCATGAGACACTAGCCAGCAATGTAGGAGGTTTTGTCCACATGTTGTGGCTGGGAGGGTTCGAAATCACTTGAATTGTAACAGCTAGGTGTCAATACCTCAGCTGACTGTATTATTTAGCTTAGTTAGAGTTGTGGAAGTCGAACAGTTAGGTTCGATCCAGCTGTCACTTCAGTTATTTGAATAATTGTAATTAGGCTTTTAGTTTCCTAAACCGATCCTCTCAGAGGAACTAAAGAGTCATATGTTTATGTATATAAATGTAATCCCTCGAATGTATTAGGGGAGAGCAAGAAGAAGAGAAGAGGAGAGATTTTCTGCAATTAAACTCTGTGTGTTAACAATTGTTTCCAGTTAAATGATTTCAATGCTCATAGGCCATCGAATTGTCTCGAATTCTTATTAATGAAGAAATTGTTTGATTGAGAAACGATTGTACACTGGTTCAGTGTGAAATTGTTGAGAATGGTGATTGTATAATTCCGCATTATCTATCTATTTTTCCCATGAATTTGTTGGATACACCTTGCGAGTTAAATTCCACCGTAGTCCTTTGTCTGTATCTTTATTATGGAATTTCCCACTGTATAATCGTAACGAATTCAATTGAACGAACCCAAGCCACAGACCGGAGTTAAGGCATATGAAGAGCATCCCAACCCCGACTCAACCTTGGTTGATCACTGTAGCAAAACCACGAGTGGATTCCCAAAGGCGGATTGCCCATATTGCACCGCTTTTGCGGAGAAGGCGGTATTTCCTGAATTGAAGCGATTCCATAGAGCCTTCGACACGTGGCACCGGACGGGAGCACAAAACCGCCTTTCCGTATTCTCATCACATGTTAACGATCATACCAGGAGGTGGAGCGATATCGTCGATCTGGCGCAGAGTCATCGGACGGTGGTCGTCTGACAGAGATGCGTGGGGTTTAACAAGGTATGGTGAGTGCGTTGATTGGGCGATTGAACGTAGACGCGGGGCCCAGAGCCAAGGTTTATTTAAAAGTTATTTATTCAAAAAGGCGTGTGTATTAATATAAAATCTCAAGGGTTATAAACTTAGCCAAGGCTTGGAGACAATTATATAAGTCGAATATATAAGTGAAAAAGTCGTGAATATATGTTTATTTATCAATTTCTCTGAAATTGACAAATAAGCCCAAGGAAAGGAGGGAAGGCCACGTGGGGAAATAAAAAGAGGAGTAAAGAAAGGGAAATGCTGATAGAGCCATGCTACAGGAGTTGACCAGCTCTCTATGGGGCTGACTTTCAGCGTTGTTGCGTCAATTCTCATGAGATGCATCTCCCAAGTGCTCAAGTTAACCATGGCTCACATCACGAGGAAACAAGAGATCAACTGTAGCAGCCATATATTGTCCAATGTTCCCCTTGAAGCATGAGGCATAATAAGTGTGGGCAATCTCATTCCCAATGGGTAAATCCAATCCATGTGCCATCCATCCAATCATGCCAACAAAAATGATAAGAACATCATCAACACATGACATCAAAATAAAAGACACATTAGCTTCCATATGAAATACCGAAGGAGGATAATATTCCCTTAAGTGGAATCAGTGTAGTATTAATCCTAACTGCTTCAGAATATGATATGGTGAGTGGTTTCCCAACCACTTTCTTTCTTCCACAGTTCTCTCACATGTCTAGAGAAGGTGAATAATGTATGGTGCCAACTGAGAACACCTTGAGTAAGATATAATCTCCCCAAAATATACTAGGGAGTGGCCATCCTCATCACTTCTTATGGCCCCAAATGGACCAAGAATTCTATACGAAAGATTGCCCTTTTTTGGAGCAATGAACTGTACATGAATGTCAAGGAAATATAAAGACTTAGTTAGTGGATCATTATGCAAAAAATCACAATTCTTACCATTTACCTTGAGCAAGATGATAATGAGGTCCATGGATGATCTCTCCATAGTGATATGATACGTCTCCATGAGGCCTTGGTGAATGGAAAGGAATGAACCATGTGCTACATGTAAAGCCTTCTTCTTGTGCTTGGAGATCCAAGTAAATAAGATCATATCCTGGTACTAGATGTCTCCATCCACCACTCCATAACTCACATCTCCTACTTGCCCATCAATTGCATCATATGTGAAGTGATTGTCGAAACACTCCATCAACAGATCCAAACTCCCAAGTGGCATTGTTGTTGGCCTTTGTGATAAGTCTCTTGTCATTCCACAACTCCATTCTTTGACATGCCAAATGCCAAAGTCATATGCCATAATGCTGCTAAATATGGGAGACTCCTTCCTATGTGGAAGTACCTCCTGATCCTCCCAAGCTAAGGAGTATCCCCTTTGCACCATGATGGTTCCATCACCTACTCCTGAAACATCATGTAAGGTATGGGAGAAAATCAACGCATACTCTCCCAAGAGTAACCAAAGCAACAATAACCTTTGTTGCCTCCTTATATTATCATCATAAAAGTCACAAAGTAACATCATGATAGTTGACTTGTAGAATTCCCCATACAACCAAATCTTTTGCTGCCATATCATATGGGTGACATGCAATACCCCAAACCATAACACACCCTTTGAAATAGGATATGTCACATTATCAGGATTTCCGTTAGACCAAAATCCGCAGGCTTTCATCTCCACTATAATTGCTAGAGTTAGGATCCACAAGAGGTGGTTAGTCCATGTTGTAAAACACACGGGAAGCGTTGAACCCAATGTCCAACAATCTCCCCCCAACATGAGCCGGGTGAGTTTCAAACTCGAGACCTATCGCTTTGATACCAATTGTTGGAATCACGATTACCATTAGACCAAAACCTGCAGGCTTTAGTCTTCGCTACAATCGCCAGAGTTAGGATCCACGAGAGGCAGTTACTCCATGTCGCAAAACACACGTGGAGCATTGAACACAATGTCCAACAATAGTCAATCCCCTCAACTTGTGAGAATCTCCTGGCTAAAAATATAGCCTTGTACTTCTTCACACTCCCGTCTGCTACCTGCTTCACCTTATATATCCATCTAGATCCAACCACTGATTTCCTGACTGGTCTTGGGACAAATTCCCATGCACTTTCCTGATGATGGAGTCATACTCCTCAACCATGGCATCAACCCAAATTGATTACTACACTGCTTCCTCAAAAGAGGATGGTTCTGTCACAATACACTTTCTCATAAGAGCCATGTATCCTGTAAACCTATCTGGAGACTGTCTCTATCAGCGCAGTGACGTAGGTGCTTCTACTTGTTCTTCCATATCAAGTCTCAATATATCATCTTTTGTGGTGCACCTTCTACCATGTATGGTGGATGGCTACTCCAAATCTTGAGGTTCATCCTTCAGAACCAAGAGTTCCCCATTTGCATGCAAATCAAGCTCCCTCTCAAGGGACAATCACATGGCTTTCTCCTCATCAAATTTTATATCCCATCTCACAACAGTCATCTTGCTATTCAAAAAATACACCCGATATTTGTGGGGAGTATCATTCTACCTAAAAAATATCCCAATCTTAGTTGTTGGTTCTAGCTTCTTTCTGGAATCTTTTGTCACGTGGCAATAGCCAGATTAGCCAAAAATTTTAAAATATGAAACATCATGTTTCTTACTGGAAAAATCCTCCTCTGGTGTACTCATGCCAAGAATCCGATGAGGACTACGGTTCTACAAAAATACCGTTGTGTTGCATGCCTCATCCCACAAATGCAACGGTAGGCCCTAATCATGTAACATTGCTTGTGTCGCACCCACAATTGTTCAGTTCTTTCTTTTTGAAACCATATTCTGTTATGGGTTATGAGTTGCAATCAACTCTCTCTAAATTCCTTCTTTGGCAAAAAATTTCTTGAATTCATTATATATTTACTCACAACCATTTTTGCTCCTTAGAGCCTTCACATGCTTCCCTGTATCTTTCTCCACCAGTTCTTTGAACTCACAAAATTTTGAGAACGTCTAATATTTCTTCTGCATGAAGTAGATCCAACACTTTCTAGAAAAATCATCAACAAAAGTCACACAATATATATGATTTGTTGTTGAAGCTGTAGAGAATGGTCCACACACATATGAGTGAAATCTCTCAATGATTTCCACTGCTTGGTTCTCCTTCTCATGAAAAGTGGCCTTTTCATACTTTCCCATGGTACATCCCTTGCATGTGTCTATCTGCGCAAGAGTACCCTTTGGAAGACTCGTAGAAATCTGTTGCATGACCTTCAAAGCTCCATGGTGTATATGGCCCAATCTCCTATGCCATAAATCACTCTTATCTCGGCTCACCACTTTGTCTGCTTTACCCTTCAATGTTGCACAACCATCTACATCAAGTTTGTAGAGATTCTTCACATGAATCCCAATATTCCTGACTTGGCCTATGGCTTTATGATGAAGGAATTCTTTCCCTTCACTGAAAACCAATCATATCTTCTATCCTCCAACATAGCAACTGAAACTAAATTATTTTTCAAGCCTGGTACATTCATGACATCTTTTAATAAGAATGATTTACCTCACTATCTCTGGAAAGTAACTTTACCAATAAAAATAGCGCTATTCCTCCCGTCATCACCCATTTCGATATGCATCTGGATATCCTTCTCCTCCAAGCTACTAAAAAGTTATTTTTCTCCCATCATGTGGAAATATGTACCACTATCCAAGTACCGCACTGATCCCATCACACTAGACACCATGCATGCGATGAGTGAGAAGTCCAACTCAAATTTTGAGCCCAAAGCCTCACCCGCTGTAGATCCTGATGCCTTATTGTTTTTCTTCTTCTTTTGTGGAAAATTAGTGGCATAATGTCCATGCTCGTGATAGTGAAAACATTTCACTCTGGACATGTCAAGCTTCTTGCCTTATTTTCCAATCTCAGATTTGGAATATGATTTCTTTCCCTTCCCCTTCTTTGCCTTATCATCCAAGGCATAATTTTCCTCATCATCTGTCTTAGATGAGGATCCATCCCTGTTATTTTGCCTATATTCTTCTTGTACCAAATCTGACCAAAGTTTCTCCCAATATCATAGCTTCTCCCTCCCATTGACAAAGTCCTGATAGCCATGCCAACTCTTAGGAAGGCCTAGAAAAGCTAGACTCACCAAGTCATCATCCGCTACAGTAATTCCGACACTCCCAAGCTCATCTCGAAATTGGATGAACGTGGTTAAATATTTCGGAATAGTGTCACCTGTCTCCATTTTGATTTTCCTGAGCTTGTCCATTAGTGCCAATTTTCTGTGGTCACTGCTACTCTGAAACAGATCTGTCAAAGGCTTACACATTGCATATGGAGTCACTTTTCCATGGAGACTCGAGACAATGTGGTCTCAAAATCCCTCTAATAAGATCCTCTGCGCCTTTGCAACCTCATTTTTCCAAGCATCAAGAAGAGCGGCATCTGTTGTTACGGGCTTGGGAATGTCATTAGCAATGAACTCTTTCAACCCGTTGTCCTCCATAACTGCCTCCTTTTTTTCTTTCCATGAAGTATAATTATAACTTCCCTCGAGTGCATATTCCAATCTCAAGCCATTAAAATCCATCTCAATTTGGCTATCACACCAAAGAATATTTTTACAAATTCGAATGCTATTCAACACAAACTCATTTTCTTCTCCACTATAGTGATTTTCTGCACTCTGATATTATGTAGAAATTATGCAAACAATATGTATACCAATGGATTTAATCCGATCATGTGATATGCTAAAGCAAGATTCTGAATCCTTTTGAAAATTAATTGTGGAAAATAAACATGATCATCAATCAAAATAAGTAAAAAAAGAAGCAAACCAATCCACAACACAGATATTTTCCCAGGAAAAGCTTGCTACTCAAAGCCCCTCTATATTCTATTGTATATTCACCAAGGAATCATGAAACAATTAAAATGCATTCTTCTCATACGAGTCTCTTGCACTCTCACCACTATCTCACACTGTTCCAGAAAAAATCAACCAACACTTAGCCAATTTTCAGCCTCTTCTCAGCCTGCCTTTCTTGCACAATTCATGTGGAATGCAATCTCTAATATTTAGGAATTTTAGCCTTCCAAAATTTTTCAATGCTCATGGGAAATCCTATGGGTGTATTACTGCATGCGGGTAGTTTGCTAATAATACAACTGATATTTAACATCCATTTAACCTATGTCTCAACTGGGTCTTCATCAGAACTAACATGCATGCAACTATTAATAGCAAATCATTAGCTATTTGACAAATCAATGCATGTGAATTAAATCTGATTTAATTCACTTGACCTCTCACTAGTGCAAAAATCAGTTACAACTAGTTAAACTGATTTTAACTCAATTAATTGAGTTATTTTAATGCATGAGAAATTAGTTAACTCAATTAATTGAGTTAACTAATTTCTCATGCATTAAACTAATGCACTAACTACAACTTGGACTAAAAAACAAATAGAATCAATCTGCATGCCTCACCAACCACCCTCAACTCGAATTCTATGAGCTAACTGAGTTTATCACACTTATTTAACTATTACAAGTGATTATGAGATAAGATTACAATTTATTGTCCAATTTAATTAAGGGAAAATTAAATTAGACACACATTTCTTGTTTACTTTTCAACAGGTGAAGGCTTTGAGGAGTGAAAATGGTGGAGAATATGTCTCTAAGGAATTCAATAAACTGTGTGCTTTAGAAGGAATTCAAAGGGAACTGATAGCACCTCATAACCCACTACAAAATGGGGTTTCATAAATGAATAACATAGCTATTGTGGGAGCAGAACGAGCTATGTTGCATGATTAGGGCCTATCGTACCATCTGTGGGTGGAAGAATGAAATACAATAGTATTTGTGAAGAACATAAGTCCTCATTGGATACTTGGGCTGAGTACACCAGAGGAATATTTTTCAGGTAAGGGACTAGATGTGTCACATTTTAAATTTTTCGGTTCATCAATTTATTTCCATGTGAAAAAATATGTTAGGAAGAAGCTAGAGCCAAAAACTGAGTTGGGGATATTTTTTGGGTACACTGATACACCTCACAACTATCGGTTGTAAATTCTAGCACACAGGATGATAGTGGTAAGAAGAGATGTGAAATTCGATGAAGAGAAGGCCATGCAAGTTTCCCTTGAGAGGGAGCTTCAGTTGCATGCAGTTGAGGATCTCTTAGCTCAAAATGAAGAACCTCAAGATGTGGAGTAGCCACAAATAGAGGTACAAAGAGTGGAAGCACCCACTCATGCAGATACATCCTGAGATAGAAGGAAGTGGACTAGAGAGGATGACATGTTAATACTAGATGCGAGAGATAATGTGGGAGCACCCACATGAAAGTAGAGGTAGAAAAGGTCCCCATAGTGGTACACTGGATACATGGCTCTTATGAGCAAAGGTGTAGATATAGAACCATACTCTTTTGAGGAAGAAGTGGAGAAGCCAAATTGTGTTGATGTCAAGGTTGAGGAGTATGACTCCATTATCAGAAAAAATGCATGGGAATTTGTCCCAAGACCACAGGGAAAGTCAATTGTAGGATTCAAGTGGATATAAAAGGTGAAGCAGGCAGTGGATGGGAGTGTGGAGAAGCACAAGGCTGAGTTTGTGACTAGGGTGTTCTCTGAGGTGGAGGGGATTGATTATGATGAGACTTTTGCACCAGTCCCAAAGTACTCATCAATTAGATCCATCCTTGCACTCTCAACGGAGATGGGCTGGAAGATACATAAAATGGATGTAAAGATAACCTTCCTCAATGGGTTGAATGAGGAATATGTGTGCATTAAGAAGCTAAAAGGTTTTAAGACCTTTGACAACGAGTTACATGTTTGCAGACTCAAGAGATCCATGTATGGGCTAAAGAAATCACCTTGTTCTTGGTACATCAGGATTGACAGCTATTTCATCGGGTTGGGCTTCAACAAGAGTGAAGCAAATGTGAACCTTTCACATATTGTGGTAGAATGTAACATTTTTATTATTGTAGTTTATGTCGATGATTTGATACTACCAAGTGATGAGAAGATCATCAAGTCCTACAAGGAGGATCTTGCAAGAGAATTTGAGATGAATGACATGGGGATCTTGCACTATTTCTTGGGATTGTAAATATGGAAAAGAGACGGGAACCTATTTGTATCTCAGGGAAAGTATGCCAACGAGATCCTCATGAAGTTCCACACGGACAAAAGAAAACCCATGGAGGATCCTCTAACAGGAAACTAGAGGAAGGAGGATACTACTTTAGGCAAGGTAGTAGATGCTAATGTTTAAAATTAGCTTGTGGGTTCACTCATGTATTTGGTTTACACACGACTAGACATATGCTATACAATTAACCAACTTATTCAAGCTATGGTTAAGACTACCAAGCCCTTTTGGAAGGTAGGAAAGGATGTGTTGAGATACCTCAGAGGCACTACAGAGTATGGGCTATGGTACAAACATATAGAGGGAGTGAAGCTTCAAGGCTTCACCAATGAAAATTAGGTAGGGAGTCCATCTGATAGGAAGATCACATTAGGGGTCATCTTCAACATTGGATCAACAACATTTTCCTAGTACAACAGGAAACAAAGATCAATTGCACTCATTTCAACAGAGGTTGAGTACATGGTGGCCGGTCAGGAAACATATGAGGCCATTTGGATGAGTAAGATACGTGTTATTTTGTTTGGTCAATAGATGGATCCGACGGTGATTTATTGTGATAACCAAAGTTGCATAAAACTATTGGTTAATCCATTTTTTCATGATAGGTGTAAGAATATTGATATATGGTATCACCATCTCAGAGATTGTGTGGAGAGGTGGATTGTGTCAATAGATTACATTCCCACAGAGGAGAAAAATGAAGACATCTTGATGAAGGCACTGCCAAGAATAAAATTCGAGTTCTACAGAGATAAGATTAGGGTAGAAGATCATCCCTTTCTTGTTGAGAGGGAGTGTTGAAATTGGAAACAAGAATGGAACTCTAGGGGGCTTCTAATTTAATTTTCCCTTAATTAAATTAAAATTAAATTGTAATTCCAAATCACATGACAAATTGTAAGTGTTCATTGAGTCAAGAATACTTAGTTAGCTCATTCAATTTGAGTTGAGGGTCAAACTGGAGGCATGTAGAGGCAACTCTAAGTTTTAGTGGGTCCAGTTGTAGTTTATGTGAGTTGTAATTAGTTAACTTAATTATTTGAGTTAAAACCAGTTTAAATACTTCTAAATGAGAGATAAGCTAGTGATAGGTTCACTGAATTAAATCCGATTTAATTCATATGTAGTGATCAATCGGTTAACTAATAATTCACTATAAATAGATGTTGCATGTCAGTTCTAAGAAATTCCCAGTTGAGATTGGAGTTAAAGGGAAGATATTTATCAATTGTATAATTAGAAAATTGTACAGGTCATGCATGAGGTCATCAATATTCCTTGGATATATTTCACAATCTATTGATGGGTATTTTTTAATTAATAGGGGCTCGATTAACCCAGGAATGTGTGAGAAAGGCTGATCAAGAAGAGGCAAGGAAGTGGTTAAATATTGGACCAAACTCGCTTAGATCAGAGTGAGGCATTCAAAAAAGTGCAGAGGATTCTTTGGAAGGGAAATAGAATTGTATTGTTTCATGTTCTTGACTTTATGAAATATACATATAGTGGGGTTTTTGGCTGAGGCTTTCCCCAGATACATCTTGCGTTGTGTGATTGATAAATTTTTGGATTAATTGTTTATGTGACTATGCGATCATAATTAGTTTCCGTAATTTGTAGAATTGATTCAATATTTTGTTTTAGTACATTACAAGATCAGTTGAATCTATTTAGATATTTATATAGTTTATGCTATATTACTAGGACATGCCTAATTTCTATGGGCAGAAGAATGTAACGTGACTGTGTATATATAGAACAAGATTCATCATAGGAAATTGCAAAAGGTAACACTAGAAGAAGTATTCTTAGGGAAGAAGCTAGAAGTAAGTCACTTTAGGATCTTTGGTAGCTTAGATTACTACCATGTACTTGATGAGAAACACACTAAATTGGATCAGACTACAGAGAATAGGTTCTTCATTGGGTATAGCGAATCCTCAAAGGCATACATGATCTACATTATTAGTATTAGGAATATTATCGTGAGAAAGGATGTGAAGTTCATGGAGGAAAAAGACTTCAAGAGATCTTGTGAGATGCCAGCATGTGATCAGAGTGAGCCAACATAAGATCCATTGCTCTAACATCATGGAAACTTGGAGGGACAATCATAGGGAACTAGTATAGTCACTAGTACTAGCACGACCTAAAGTGATGGAGATACTATGAGTTTATAGTAGATGGGGAAGCAAGGGCGGGATGAGGATCTAGTTGATCCTCCCACCACTATTGGTTGAACTAGTAGAGAAGTTCGTTAGATGTTGAGGGACACAAAGGAGTTCATAAGAGCTTCTAGGAAGAATAAGAGAGAACGAGAAAATCAAACATGTAACAAGCATTGGTGGCATAGGTTGTTGAACCTTCCAACTATCAGGAAGCCATAAAAAATAAGGTGTGGGTAGATTCCATGGTGGAGGAGTACAACTCCATCATGATAAATAATGTTTGGGAGGTAATGTAGAGACCTATGGATATGTAAGTTGTGGGCTGTCAGTGGATATATAATATTAAATACATTGCATATGGTAGCATGGAGAAGTACAAGGAAAGGTTCATGGAAAAAAAGTATGCACAAAAGGAAGGAATAGATTATGAGGAGACTTTTTCCCTAGTCGCTAGATATACTTCCATCTAGTCTATAATATCTCTAGCAGTGCAGATGGGATGGTAGATTCACTAGATGGGCATCAAGCCAACATTATTGAATGGGGTAATATAGGAGGAGGTATATATAAAATATCCATAGGTCTTTGAGACACATTAGATGGGCACTAATGTGTGCAGAATGAAGAGAGCACTATATGGGCTCAAACAGGCTCCCAGGGCATGGTATGGTCAGTTTGTAAACTACCTATAAAAGATGGGATTCATCAAGAGTGATGCAGATCCAAACCTTTACTATATGTTGGTAGAGGGTGAGACACTAATCCTAGTGTTGTATGTGGATGACCTATTTTTTGACAAGTTCATCAGGGCTCATAGAAGAATGAAAGAGGAACATGACATCAAAGTTTGAGATGAAGGATTTGGGACTGATGCATTAATTCCTCAGCCTAGAAGTATGGAAGAAGGATCGGGAGATCGTTCGATACACTGTAGGGATTCTAAAGAGGTTCAAGATGCAGTACTATAAGACTATTTCCATGTCTATGATTACGAACTGGAGGAAGATAGATGCATCAGAGGAAGAGGATGTGGACCCAAGATTATATAGAGCTCATTAGTTTTCTCATGTATCTAATAACGACCAGGCTAGACATCTTCTTCGTGGTTAAAAATCCCAGTCAGTTTATGGTGGGACCTAGGAGGGTGCATTGGACAACAATGAGGCACATTCTAAGTTGTTTGCGTGACACAGTAAAGTATGGGTTGAGGTATAATAAAGGTGATGGTATCAGGTTATATGGTTTCACATATGTCTATTGGGAAGATATTTCAATGGAACAGAAGAGAACATTAAGGTTTTTATTCAATGTTGGATGAGTGGTTGTATCCTAGTGTAGTAGGAAGCGGAAGTCCATGGAACTAATCTCTCTAGAGGAAAATTACATGACAATGAACACAGCCACTACAAGGCTATTTGGATTTGGAATTTGTTAGTGATTTTTTTCAGTTAGAAGATGAAGGCGACTGATATCTATTGTGATAATTATAGTTGCATCAAGATCTATGAAAATCTAGTGTTCCATGATAGGTAAAAAAATATAGACATATGATACCACTTCATCATATATTGTGTGTAGCATGGAGAAATCCAACTTTAACATGTTACCAAAGAGAAACAAATTGCAGAAATACTCACGAAATCTCTAGGAAGAGCTAATTTCATCTATTTCAGAGAACATATGGGTGTAGTGGAGAAAAAAATTTAGTTTCAGGGTCAGTAGATAAATTCTCAATTGCAGTAGTTGCAAAAAAAATAGCATGAGATCAGATGCAACGTAGGAATTGGTTGCAGCACTATAGGGAGGAATATTGTAGTGTCAGTAGTAGTGTAGATGTAGAATGGCTCAGCTACAGGGTTAGCATATGATCAGAGTATGCACAATATATTGGTGGACAGTGACAATATGTTGCAATTTTTAGACAACAACATCGTGGTCTTACTACAAAGGAGAGATGTTGGAGTGGAGAGAACACCATCTTCGCTAAGAGAGAGTGTTGGTTTTTATTGTTTTGCTAGCATTAAACAAGTGTGATAGCCTCAATTTATGTCTCACATTAGTCGAAAATTACCTCAGTTATGGAAAAACTAATTTTTCCTACTATTTCTCCACTAAAACTGGAAGTTCACCAGATAAATCCACTAAAAGTGGAGCTTCCGCCGCATTTGGCGGGCTCTGCCAACTATGCCACCAATATAAATGTGCATTAAAGTTAAGATAAATGAGTTAAGTGTGATTAGTGGAGGATTAGGTGCAAAAAATGTTTAGCATTAATCCACGAATCATTATAATTAATCTGAATTAGTGGCACATTAAACATGTATTAACGGAATTCAAAATCTGCCGGTGAACAGTGTAAGCTCCTGGTCGTAGCACTTTGGACATGGGAAGAGGGCGTGGTGGCCCCTACGAACTGACCATCGTGCGGCAAAATTGCAATCGTCACAGTATGAATTTAATAAGGATCATGTGATGGCATAGCGGTAGGTCTCAATGCTTGTATGGGGGAGGTTGTGGTGTCGACCCTGACCTATACCCCTCCTTGATCAATAATTTTTGTTGAAATAATGTTGTGTAACCAGCTCCAAAAAGAGAAGAAAAGAGATATCAACGCCTTATAAATGAGCCACTTCGAGGGGGAAACCTCCAATACATTACATAAATGAACAATTCTTGGATGATACAATTTACAAAACCTCCTTTCTATATATAGGAGTCCATGGGGCCATAATGTAATCCTAGTGGGCCACAATTTAATCCTAGCCAACCTAAAAATAATAATTTAAGGGCACAATAATAACAAAATGGGGGTTACAAGGGTACAATAATAACAATAAGGGGGTTACACTAACAATAATAAGGGACTATACTAGTGATATAGGGACCTAACATGCCCCTCTCCTTCAAAAAGTGTTGTCCTCAATGCTTGAGTAGCTCTGGGTGCTTCTGTATAAAATTCTCATCCTCCCATGTAGAATCTTCAGTGGGTAAGTTCTTCCACTTGATGAGATACTCTGAAATTGATCTATTCCGTAGCTGTCGAGTTCTTGTTTCCATGACTGCTTCAGGTTCCCCAATCATATTGGAATTGGATTATCTCTATGATTGTGACTCTTCAATATCTGAAATTATGCAATGAAATATCCTTCTGAATTCTCTTTTGAATGCCACAGGTCTGACCTGATTTGGATTCTCCAAGACAAAGTTGTGTCCAATCTCCCACAATGACCTAATTCTGAACTGGTTCAGTAGAGTGAAATTGTAGGACTTGCCACGTGTCACTGTTTCGTCCTTTTTCTCTGAAATTGATAGCCAAGAAACTACAGTCCGTTTACTTGCAACCAATTTTTACGGCACTCCAATCCGATCCCCAGAGAGAGAGTTATTGAAATTTTCCCACGATCACCTCTTTGAGATGAAATTCAGGAGCCTGAAAAAGCACTACCTTCCACAGATCATATCTCAAAAAATATTGCGAAACAAGCTTTGAAATTTTTTGATACATTTCCTCAGGATTTCAGCTTCGTACCATACGAATTTCAGATTCTGAACCTTCGTAGAAAACAAATTATAGCGAAAATTCCACGATGACCTGTTTAGGAGCTTGCAAAAATACCTAACTTCCACAGATGATATCTCTGAAAATATTGCGAACCAAGCTCTGAAATTTTTTGACGGATTTCCTCAGGATTTCAGCTTCGCACCATATGAATTTCAGATTCTGAACCTTCGTAGAAAAATATTTATAGCGCAAATTCCACGATGACCTGTTTAGGAGCCTGAAAAAAGACCTGACTTCCACAGATCATATCTCCGCAAATATTGCGAACCAAGCTCTGAAATTTTTAGACAATCTGCCTCAGGATTTCAGCTTCGCACCCTAAATATTTCAGCATCTGAAACTTCGTAGAAAAAAATTTATAGCGAAAATTCCACGATGACCTGTTTGGAGCAGCGAAACCCTAGAATCCAAACCTCTGATACCAAATGTTGTGTAACTAGCTCCAAAAAGAGAAGAAAAGAGATATCAACGCCTTATAAATGAGCCACTTCGAGGGGGAAACCTCCAATACATTACATAAATGAACAATTCTTGGATGATACAATTTACAAAACCTCCTTTCTATATATAGGAGTCCATGGGGCCATAATGTAATCCTAGTGGGCCACAATGTAATCCTAGCCGACCTAACAATAATATTTTAAGGGCACAATAATAACAAAATGGGGGTTACAAGGGTACAATAATAACAATAAGGGGGTTACACTAACAATAATAAGGGACTATACTAGTGATATAGGGACCTAACAAATAACCTTTGGAGTTCAAACCTTGGTTAATGATATATATTGTGCTCATCTAACCTTTGATATGAACCATTGTATATAAATAATGTATGCACCCATTCAACATTTGAATTCGATCCTTAGATAAAATATATGCCATCCATCCTTGCCATGGGGTAGGGCACATGGAAGCCTCCGTTTCTCCATGTGGCCCTTCTCCATTGGCCCAGATTTCACCATATAAAAATTAATAATCCACCATATATAGAAAATTCAACCTTAGGATTAGGAGGACAAATTTCAATTTCCCAAGCAACATTGGTGAATCTGACTGTGACACTTGTCACAGTGTCATTGGTTGAAAATTAGAGAATATTCCGTGGATATTCCTGAGGTGCTGATTGGACTACCAAGTCATTAGTCTGTCACTGTTCTGTACATTTTTTACCTGTTTGAGAAAACAGACAACAGACCATAACTTACTCATACGAACTCAGATTTTGATGAAAGGACTTGCGTTGGAATCCTGGTTACAATCTCTATCCGACCGCTCTAGTTTGGAGAATTTATGAGCACATTCATTTTTGAGCAAAATATTGAGCCTTTGATCAATGTGACACCTATTCATGTTGATATACATGTTGTGATAATGTGATGAGTACATTAATATAAGGTTTTCTACTAGTAGTGGTCTTCTCTAGATGATTTTTTAAAAATTATTGATTATGATTCTTGAACTTTATGAAAACCTTAAAGTATTGATGAAATGCTTGATTAGGTGCATGATATGAGTATGTACTTATGATATTTCAAGAAGGAATGATCATGTTTTATGAAAATTGTACTAATACAATGTGTGTTGATACAACTCATATGCACAAGAGTGAAAGTGGATGCTAGTTGTAGCACTATGGTTGATGATTTGTGTTGATTACAAACTATTTCAGGGATACTAACATTGGTAAAAGGATGTTTTCAAAATTTTATGATACTGGTCTTGGTAAATGGTTGATTTCCAGTCTTGAGATAAAATGGTTTTAAACATGTTGATATGTATTCCTGGTTATTGGACCATGTGACTAACACATTCTAGATGTGTGAACAACTACATATCAACATGCTTGGTATTAGCATGGAAAGGTAACAATTGATTTGTTTATGTTGATATAACTAACAATTGGGTGTGTGTGAGACAACACATAAGAAGATTCAATTGCAACAACAATTAAAATCATGTAAAATGGTATTGTGCAGCATAGCATGGAAAAAATCCATCATGAACAAGAAAGGGAAGTTCCCCTAAAAGAGCAGAGTCCTTCAGTAGCTATTTCGAGGTATGTAAAAAATTTTAAGGTTTCCATAAAACCTTATAAAATACAATGTAATTGTGTGTGTGTGTGTGTGTCTGCTAATATCTATATATATATATATGGTGGTGGTGGTGGTGAGGGACACATTGAACATTAGAACTCATGGGATTGAGTTATTGTGGGTTAAATAATGTTTTATATGTTTTGTATTTGATTTATTGGCATCATATTTTCTTTGTTGTTTTGAATATTGACCTTGAGCATGGCCAAGTTTTTTGTGTTGTTATTATGTAATCTAAGAGGATCCAAAAAAGGCCCAAAATTCAAATTTATCAAAGCTCAATAAAACAACACTAAGCCATAGATATCGCCAAGATGATTCCAACAGACTGAATGACACCTCAATACAAGTTTGTATGAGGAATAGATGCTCATATAAATTTTGGAAAAAACATTAAAAACAAAATTGTGCAGGGGGGACCCACAAGGTGCCACGTGACACTCCCATAGGATTCCATGTAGAAATCCATTAAGCAGGTACAGTTAGTAGAGGTGGACCCACAAGCAGGTGGCATGGCAGAACTGCAAGTCAACACATGGCACTCAATGGTAGGTTGTGTTGCATGGTGACTGGTGCACAAATGGACCAATTGGGTTACATCATGTGGCCCAATCAGGTGGTGCCAAGTGGCATCCCCATGGCGGAAAAAATGGGAAATTGAATTAGCAATCAATTGGAGTGCATAAGGCTTCACCCTAAAATCTACGTGAAGGTAAGCCAACGACCTAACCACCGAGCCACGACCATGGGTTTTTCAACTTGGTAGAAAAATTGCTAATTAACATGTTATATATGTATGTGGTTTAAAATGGTTCGCAGACTGCTATTATTGACCGCACCACCAACCCACAATCTTAGAAATTTCCACACACACACACACACACACACACACATATATAACATGGTTTAAAAATATGTGCCAAAATATTAAACATATATAATATGGTTATAAAAAAAAACATTTTAATACCATGGTTATAACAAACCGTTTTTATTTGAGCCAAAGGGTATGCCCGCAGGTTTGACCTCAGGACTTCCTGCCCCACATACCAATGACCTAACGTAGCATGTGCTAACCAGTACGCCAACTAGAAGCTTTGTATTATTTTCCCAACTTTGAAATATTTAAACTTAACCATGTCATTCAATGGGAGAATTTTCCATGAAGATAGGAGAAGAAAAATAACATGACATATGGTCGGCCAAGAAGGGGTCCCGCATAGGCACGAATCTTGAGGTCGATTCCAAAGAAAAATTTGTAGCATATTTTTATTGTTGTGGAATATTTTACATTCCCTAAGGGGTCTATAGGTGAAGGTGATATAAGCATATGAATTTTATCTTCATTTTTCATTAAATTGCGTAAGGAATCCACTAGTGCAGTCAGAATTATGATATGAGTAGAAGATGTGAGGGCTCATGGAAGAAGACAACATGTGTCATTAAATGCTTAACACAAACTTTGAGGTAGCCTTACACATGTCAAAATGTGGTAGTGTATATGATCTAAGTTGAAAAATTCTGAGGCGGAGTTGTGGGTATGGAGTATGCTATAGTTTGAGCAGCAGATTTTTGGGTCATCCTTAGATGTGAGGTATTTCCATGTATTTTACATGTACTTTCCATTATTTTTTTGAGGTAATATATAGGTCTCTCCACTTTTAATCTAATCCCACAAACATAGCTCACACATTATGGGTGAAATATGTTAATAAATATTGTTGCATTTTTTATATTTCCTTTATGTTTCTTCTTCATGGATGTTGCATTTATGGTATTTTCATGCTCTTTAAGAATTTTTGTTTAACGTCATCAAAGAAAATATATTGGATCATTATGTGTTGTTTTTGTGATATTTTTATTTTTCCTTTCTTCTTCTTTATTCTTGTCTTTGTGTTTTGGTTTTGGTTGTTGTTGAGTGTGGGGAAAGGGAAGAATAGGAGATTTGGAGGAGAGTTGAAGTAGAACCCAAACATAAGTTCAAGGTCTTGTTAAACCCTATGCATAAAATAAATGGTAGTTAGAGGGAAAAATAATATGATTGAAAAACTAAGATGGGCATGGTTGAGTCCACTTGAAATAAAATGGAAAACAATGTAATAACCATGGAAATGACACAAAAAGGGAAGTTTTCATAAAAAATAATAAAGCATGGCTCAAATATGTAAGGCATAATGATACTATGTTTCTTGACACATCATTAGTTGAAATCCATCATAATATTATGATAAGTGATCAATCTCTAAAAATATGATCCTTGTGTGAATGGAATGGAAGCGACGTTTGTATTTTCCACGGCTAGGTAATTCAACAAGGTTATTTAATGGGTTCTATATTTAATGGAAAACCATTGGGAAAGTTGAAAAGAATGGCCCATTGCTGATATTTATGTTATATTTATGCTCCTAACAACTATGGTGAGCATGAATGAAAAAGGACAAAGACTGAAAATTGATAGCTTATGAACAACATGGATGCAGACAAATTGAGTTAAATAAACCATTGAATATTGAATCATGTCAAAAATATCAACTAATAGAGTTGATGATGGAAACAAGGTGAAATTAAAAGGAAAGGAATTGGATGAGAATTCATTTCGGAGAGTTTGGAAATAATTGTTTGCAAATTAATGCATGCTCTGCATGGATACCAAGATGTTTTCTAACCTTAACATTATGATTGTTCTATATTTCATGAACATGTTACTCATAAAATGAATGCATTTAATGTCATTTCATTTGACAAGTTATTGTCAGGAATCATTCTTGCGGAAGGATTATTGGCTAATGCTTATAAAAATCTAATGAATATATGAATGACATGTTTGGGATAACATAATGAGGTTGTCCAATGAGGTTGTCTATCGTGTAAGGGATCCATTAAGCAAGTGGGAATTCTAATTGTTAATTATTATTATTATGTGATTATGACATTTATGTTCCCATTTTTATATTCTGTTATGGCAAGGAAATGATAAAGATTATATCAACAAGCGTACTGACTACTAATTGGATTCCTTGGTTAAATAATGAGGCACATATGCTACTGGGTGCTACCTTAGGCTTGAAAACCACTCATTTCATACAATTTGGCTATTACCACCACCAAAGTGATAGCTATCCACTTCTATACTTTCAAACCAAGGACATATTCCTTGTTGTAGGTGTGATGATATTGGGATAGGAAGATTTCCCGAAATTTTGGGCTTCTCGGGCCTAGGATTGTGATGGGAATTGTGGTGGTAAATAATATTATTTTTTATAGAATAATACCAATATTGGTAGTTCCCACACTCACTGGGAGGCAAGTGGGGGGTGGGGGCTTATTTTGACTTGTACAAAAGCATTCCATGGAGTAGTATAATTACGATTGAGTGCTTGCCTCAGTTGAGAACCACTTAGTGAGTTGTGTTACACCATTTTTTGGTCATCTAACCTATTATAATTAGATGGACACAAGTGCACCATGTAAGACCAATTTTATCCTAAGTAAAATTGCTTTCACTATGTGAAATAACTTAGTAAAACACCTTTATTAAGTTGTTCATGGTCTAAACAGGAAACCCCAAAAGGAAATAATAAACAAATCTATATTTGTTTATATTTCCTCAAGGAATAATTAGTTAAACATCAATTTAATTATTATTCCTGGTCATATTTAACCCAAAACAAGGAAATCAAATAAATAAATCCTTATTTATTTGATTATTTCCTAGGAATAAGTTATTTAATCCTTATTTAAATAATATTCCTAGTTAAATTTGACTAAATCATTTATAAATAATTAAATAAATCATTATTCATTTAATTATATTTCCACCATTTCCTTAAAATAATAAATATATCATTTATTTATTTATTATTTATAAATAAGGAATTGACCCAAGTCAAAAATTCTTTCCCCTCCAACAAATATAATACAATATTCCTAAAAGGTGGTTCTGTAGAAAATTTGAATAACTGTTAAATTATTCACCGAGATTATCCTGATCACACACTATTTGAGCTTCATGCATAATACATAACCTCTTCTACTATTGATCATCCATTTGCGGAAATTAAACAATCGCATGCGCACATTAAAACCATAAACAATCACACATATAAACACAGTATTTATGGGAAAGCTTAAAGCTGAAAACCCCCAACTATCTATATATTATAATGATAGAGATCGTGTAACAATCATTGTACAAACTCCTCACAAGCTCTCAGTACAATCTCCAATTGTTACACACTACACAAGCTCAGATCATACAAAACACATGCTCCAATCTGCTCCACCTGTTAGCCAGCCTCTACTGCGCAATCCAATATGGATAATTACCAGATCCAGGTTCAAATCCCACTGGTATGTACTGCGCAATCCTCATTAGCTTCTCCATCAATGTGTGTGCAAATCTCATGCACCAATATATTCACAACTGATAGTCACACTTGCTCTTTCACCTACCTCTCCACTGGTCTCCACTGAAACTATCCATGCATTGAAGTTAACTGATGTATTATTTAGTTGATTTATGAGTTAATAATTAGTGAATTAATTAATAATTAATTCACACCACTCTCACTAATTGTATCAATCAGTTAGACTAGATACAACTAGCTCAACTAAGTGAAACTGAACACAACTCCATTAACTGTCTCATCAACTCCACAAAACTTTGACACATGAGTTCTAACTGAAGTCAACCATACAATAGCTCAACTAAACCCTAGGAATAGCGTAATTCCTTTTTTCAGCTGCATGTGCCACATCCGTAGCTCGAACTGAAGTGCTCCAAGAGGACAAGATAATGTTTATAGTCCAAATATTATTAAGAGCTAATAATATTCGACTGATCTATTTTTAGACTGGCAGTCTAAAAATAGACTCCGCCCAGTATGTCTAAAAATAGAGGTCCATCTATTTTTACCAACTTGACCAACCATCCACAAATAGCATCCTGCAACTCATAGACCATGATCCTTATGTCTAAAAATAGACTTTGCGCCAAAAATAACCTGCGGGCCCACTTAGTGAAGGGCGACTCCTTTCCACTAAGCTCATCATCTTGTTGCAATCTCAACAAGATATGGATTATATGCAACCCCTATCCTGCCTCTCTGGTATTCAAATTTGCTCCTGGTGAGTGCCTTCGTCAAGATATCAACATCCTGATCCTCCATAGGAATGTATGAAAGTAACATGATCCTTCGCTACACACAATCTCTGACATGATGATACCGATCCATGAAGCCATGCTGCCTCAACTCATCCTCCTGTATGTACCATGATCCATATCCCGATGTGCCTGAGATATCTCAATATATGCTTCCCACTTCGAGAACGTAGGCTTAACCGTGGCTGTGAAAGGCTGGTTTAACTGCATAGCATATCGGGTCGTGTATTGACCCGGATACATAGCAAGCCCACCAGCTGATAAACAGTGGCATCCACTACCTCCGTCGAAGTAGCATCCTCCTTCCTCCAACCACCAACAAGAGGAGTATCAACAGGTTTGCAGCCATGCATGTTGAACTTCTCCAGTATCTCCCGAGCATACTTACCCTGAGAAACAAACATTCCATCACTGGGCTGCCAAATTTCCAATCCCAAGAAATAATGAAGGAGGCCCAAGTACTTCATCTCAAACTCTTTTACAAGATCATCCTTGCATGAGAGTATCAACAGCTCATCACTTGTCAAAATCAAATCATCTACATAAAGTACAATGATCAGCAACTTACCCTCCACCACAATCTGGTATAGGTTAGGATCCGCCTCACTCTTGGAGAATCCAAGTCCGGTGAAATAGCTGTCTATCCATGTGTACCAAGCACGAGGTGCTTGTTTCAACCCATACAACGCTCTCTTGAGCCTGCACACATGCGACTCACTGCTGAAGATCTCGAAACCTTCGGGCTGCTCTATGTACACCTCCTCCTCAATGACTCCGTTGAGGAACGCAGTCTTCACATCCATCTGATGAATGTGCCATCCCATTTGCGCTGAGAGAGCAAGAATCGTCCGTATGGAAGAATACCTTATGACAGGTGCAAAGGTCTCCTCATAATCGATCCCCTCTATATGTGAAAAGCCTCAGGCAACAAATCTTGCCTTGTACTTCTCCACACTCCCGTCAACTGCCTGCTTCACTTTGTAGATCCATCTCGAACCCACCACTGATTTCCCTTCCAGACTCGGGAAAATCTCCCATGCACTGTTTATGACAATTGAATCATACTCTTCCACCACGGCATCTACCCATACGGGATCCTCCACAGCTTCCTCGAAAGAGGATGGCTCTGTCACGATACACTTGCTCACAAGAGCCATGTATCCAGTATACCGATCAGGTTACTGTCTCTGTCTGCGCTGTGATGTAGGTGCTCCTACAACCTTCTCTGCATCTTGAGCCAGTCGCTCAGCTTCTGTAGTGCGCTTCCGCCCTTTAATGGTTGGCATTGCATGAGTGGTTTCTTCCACTCCATGAACCTCATCTTGTGGCTGATCCACATCCTGAGACTCATCCTTAGGAACTAATAGCTCCTCATCTGCATGCAAGTGTAGCTCCCTCTCAAGAAAACACTTCATGGCTTTCTCCTCCTGAAATTTGATATCCCGTTGCACAACAGTCTTGTGATTGTCTGGAAAATACACACGATAGTTGTGGGGTGTATCAGTATACCCCAAAAATATCCCAACCTTTGCGGTCAGCTCCAGCTTCTTCCTGGCATCCTTCATCACATGAATGTAAACATGTGAACCAAAAATCCTCAAATGGGAAATATCAGGCTTCTTACCAGAAAATGCCTCCTCGGGTGTGCTCATGCCAAGTATCCTGTGAGGACAACGGTTCTGCACATATACTGCAGTATTGCATGCCTCCGCCCACAAGTGAATGGGTAGGCTGATCCGGATTTTATGTAGGAACGCAACAGAATACAGATATAACCATAGATATAGAGATGCCGCGGAAATAATGCTTCATTTTATTAATAAAATAATGACTGCAATAAGCTTACAAACATAATGGAAACAAGCTAGGGTGCTGGTAGCATATCTCTGAGAAGAGATGTAGCGTACGCAGGCCTCTAAAATGTGTTACATTGAGGCTCGCAGGCCTATTACAGACATAATGGAAATAGATGAGCTAGAGTACTGGAAGCTTATCCCTGAGAAGATATGTGGCGGTTACCAGCCCCTGAACTGTGTTACAATGCAGACATGATAGAGATGTGGCGAGCTAGGGCACTGGTCGTGCCTATCTATGAGAAGAGATGTGTCGGCTCCCAGCCCCCTGAACTGTCTTACAATGAGGCTCGAGGGCCTATTTATTGTTGAGAAACAATGTAGAATCCGAAACTTCCAAAACCCTAACCGTAGGAGATGAATCGCCAAAACTGTGGGCCCCATTTGGGTAAATTGGTGGTTCAACTTCCCGGGGACGTAACTTTGGCATCCGATCTCCATTTGACGCGCTCAATAGCTCGTTAGAAAGATCTGTCTGAGGAGTACAACTTTTGAACGAACAACATCGGTCCATGGACCCATGTTGCTCTCCGTTTTCCCAAAAAACGTCGTTTAGGGCCTCAAAACGGCTCCGGAAGTTTAAGACCCGAAAAACTGCTAAAAATAGTAAGTTGTGCCGAAACTTACAAACTGAAATAACTGATGGTGGGGGTTCAAATGGACTCGATGGGTGGCCACCAATATCCACTTGGATTATTAATGCCCCAAAACGGCTCCGGGTGTGCAGGACCCGAAAACCTGCTATAAATAGTAAGTTGTGATGAAGCTGAAAAACTGAAAGAATTGATGCTGCGGGTCCAAATGGAATAGGTGGGAGGCCACCGATATCCACCTGGATCATTCCTCCCTCCTTAGGAAGCAATGGTCTCCATTACGTTAAGTTCCTCCATGGGGGGGAAAATTTTGCTGAACTTGGTGTTGGATTTGTCCAGGATGTCGCAGACCTGTTGGCAGACGTGCTGGATGTAGATGTGCCACCGGTGGGCAGCCATTCAAGGATCTGAAAAAAAAAATTTCCATCATCGCGTTCCTCTGTTTCTCGAGGGCATCCTCGAGAAATATTTTTGACAGGATCTCCTGCTCCCTCATCTTTCTTTCCTTCCGCCATGGGGGGTCGTCGGGGTTGCGAGGTTGAACTCCTTATACCCTGGCCACGTTGGGGATATGAAAAGAAAAACAGAGAAAAAGCAGACCCTCTTTGATACCACTGATCCAGATTTTATGAAGGAACGCAACAGAATACAGATATAACCATAGATACAAAGATGCAGTGGAAATAATGCTTCATTTTATTAATAAAAGAATGACTGCAATAAGCTTACAAACATAATGGAAACAAGCTAGGGCGCTGGTAGCGTATCTCTGAGAAGAGATGTAGCGTACGCAGGCCTCTAAACTGTGTTACATTGAGGCTCGCAGGCCTATTACAGACATAATGGAAATAGATGAGCTAGAGTACTGGTAGCGTATCCCTGAGAAGAGATATGGCGGCTACCAGCCCCTGAACTGTGTTACAATGCAGACATGATAAAGATGTGGCGAGCTAGGGCACTGGTCGTGCCTATCTCTGAGAAGATATGTGTCGGATCCCAGCCCCCTGAACTGTCTTACAATGAGGCTCGAGGGCCTATTTATTGATGAGAAACAATGTAGAATCTGAAACGTCCAAAACCCTAACCGTAGGAGATGAAGCGCCAAAACTGTGGGCCCCGTTTGGGTAAATTGGTGGTTCAACTTCCCGGGGATGTAACTTTGGCATCCGATCTCCATTTGACACGCTCAATAGCTCGTTAGAAAGATCTGTCCGAGGAGTACAACTTTTGAATGAGCAACATCGGTCCATGGACCCATGTTGCTCTCCGTTTTCCCAAAAAACGTCGTTTAGGGCCTCAAAACGGCTTCGGAAGTTTAAGACCCGAAAAAATGCTAAAAATAGTAAGTTGTGCCGAAACTTACAAACTGAAATAACTGATGGTGGGGGTTCAAATGGACTCGATGGGTGGCCACCAATATCCACCTAGATTATTAATGCCCCAAAACGGCTCCGGGTGTGCAGGACCCGAAAACCTGCTATAAATAGTAAGTTGTGATGAAGCTGAAAAACTGAAAGAATTGATGCTGCGGGTCCAAATGGAATAGGTGGGAGGCCACTGATATCCACCTGGATCATAGGCCCTGATCATTCAACATCGCCTGTGCAGCACCCACGATCGTTCTATTCTTCCACTCAGCAACCCCGTTTTGCTGTGGGTTATGAGGTGCTATGAGATCTCTTCGAATTCCTTCTGCGCTGCAAAAGTCCTTGAATTCGCCAGAGATGAATTCACCACCATTGTCGCTCCTAAGAACCTTCACCTACTTCCCTGATTCTTTCTCAACCAGTGCCTTGAACTCACAGAACTTTGAGTATGTCTCGCTCTTCTTCTGCATGAAGAAGATCCAACACTTACGAGAAAAATCATCAAAAAATATCACATAATACCTGTGCTTTGCTGTCGAAGTTACTAAGAAAGGTCCACACACGTCTGTGTGAATTCTCTCAAGGATCGTCGTGGCATGACTATCCTTCTCAAGAAAGGTGGCTTTCACAAATTTTCCCAAGGTACACCCCTTGCACTGATCTGACTGCGCAAGAGTGCCTTTAGGAAGCCCAGTAGAAATCTGTTGCAGTATCTTCAAAGCTCCATGGTGAAGGTGGCCCAATCTCCAGTGCCACAACTCACCATCATTCCGGCTCACCACTCCTTCTGCCTTGCCTGCCATTGATGTGTAGCCATCTACCTGCAATTGATAAAGGTTCTTAACTCGAACCCCTTTCCTCCAGGTCTCACCAGTTTCCTTACTACGCATGAAAGCCTTTCCCTCGCTAAAGACAACATCATATCGCTTGTCTTCTAACATCGCCACAAAGATAAGATTCTTCTTCAATCCTGGAACATGCATCACTTCCTTCAATATGAAGGGTTTACCAGACTCCCTCTCAAAGGAAATGGTACCGATACCGGTCGCACTGTATCTACCATCATCGCCCATCTCGATGTGCACTCCAAGATCTTTCTCATCAAGATCAGTAAACAAATCTCGATCTCCTGTCATGTGAAAAGACGCACCACTGTCCAGAAACCACACTGATCCCGCCACACTTGAGACCAAGCATGCGATCAGTGAAAAATCCAGCTCAAACTGTGAGGCTAAGGCCTCTCCAGCTGCAGATCCAGCAGCCTGCTTATTTTTCTTCTTCTGCGGACAATTTGTGGCATAATGTCCGTGTTGGTGACAGTGAAAGCACTTCACCTTGGACATGTCCTACTTCTTGCCTTTCGCACCGGATTGAGAAGCTTTCTTATTCTTCCCCTTCTTTGCTTTGGCAACCAAAGCACAATTCTCTTCATCAGATTTCCTTGATGAAGATCCGTCCCTGGTACTCTGCCTTATCTCCTCTTGCACAAGATCCAACCAAAGTCGCTCCCATCCTGGCAATTTCTCCTGACCATTGACAGAGTCCTGATAGGATTGCCAACTCTTCAGAAGCCCAAGGAGAGCCAAGCTCACCAAGTCCTCATCATCAACAGTCTCCCCCACACTTCCCAACTCATCCCTGCATTGGATGAACATCATGAGGTACTTGGGCATACTGTCGCCTTTCTCCATCTTTATGTTTCTGAGTTTATCCTTGAGTGCCAACTTCCTCTGGTCGCTCTTGCTTTGGAATAAATCTGTTAAGGATTTCCACATCAAGAATGGAGAAGCCTTACCATGCAGGCTGGAAACTATGTGATCCTTCACGCCCTCCAACAGAATCCTTCGACACTTTGCTATCTTCTTTTGCCAAGCCTCAATTACGGCAGCATCGCTAGAAGTAGGCTTTGGGACTTCAGCATCTATGAACTCCTTCAACCCATTGTCATCTAACACCGCCTCCATCCTGTCCTTCCATGAAATATAATTCAAGCTTCCCTCAAGGGCATACTCCAATCGCAATCCGTTGAAAGACATCTCAACTTCAACACCAAGAAAACACTGCTGCAAATTCGAATTCCACCAGCACAAAACTCAACTGCTTCAATGTTTTGCAATTGCTCCAATGATCAATACTGCTATGATACCATGTAGAAAATTTGAATAACTGTTAAATTATTCACCGAGATTATCCTGATCACACACTATTTGAGCTTCATGCATAATACATAACCTCTTCTACTATTGATCATCAATTTGCGGAAATTAAACAATCGCATGCACACATTAAAACCATAAACAATCACACATATAAACACAGTATTTATGGGAAAGATTAAAGCTGAAAACCCCTAACTATATGTATATTATAATGATAGAGATCATGTAACAATCATTGTACAAACTCCTCACAAGCTCTCAGTACAATCTCCAATTGTTACACACTACACAAGCTTAGATCATACAAAACACATGCTCCAATCTGCTCCACCTGTTAGCCAGCCTCTACTGTGCAATCCAATATGGATAATTACCAGATCCAGGTTCAAATCCCACTGGTATGTACTGCGCAATCCTCATTGGCTTCTCCATCAATGTGTGTGCAAATCTCATGCACCAGTATATTAACAACTGATAGTCACACTTGCTCTTTCACCTACCTCTCCACTGGTCACCACTGAAACTGTCCATGCACTGAAGTTAACTGATGTATTCTTTAGTTGATTTATGAGTTAATAATTAGTGAATTAATTAATAATTAATTCACACCAATCTTACTAATTGTATCAATCAGTTAGACTAGATACAACTAGCTCAACTAAGTTAAACTGAACACAACTCCATTAACTGTCTCATCAACTCCACCAAACTCTGTCACACGAGTTCTAACTAAAGTCAACCATGCAATAGCTCCACTAAACCCTAGGAACAGCGTAATTCCTTCTGTTAGCTACATGTGCCACATCCAGGCATCAAACTGAAGTGCTCCAAGAGGATAAGATAATGTTTAGAGTCCAAATATTATTAAGAGCTAATAATATTCGACATATCTATTTTTAGACTGGCAATCTAAAAATAGATTCCGCCCAGTATGTCTAAAAATAGAAGTCCATCTATTTTTCTCGACTTGACCAACCATCCACAAATAGCATCCTGCAACTCATAGAACATGATCCATATGTCTAAAAATAGACATAGTCTAAAAATAGACTTTGCGCC
Source organism: Pinus albicaulis (assembly GCA_034641835.2). Classification (NCBI taxonomy): domain Eukaryota; kingdom Viridiplantae; phylum Streptophyta; class Pinopsida; order Pinales; family Pinaceae; genus Pinus; species Pinus albicaulis. The sequence continues at coordinate 851,297,340 of CM076577.1, read as the reverse complement.
AAAAATACCCTGCGGGCCCACTTAGTGAAGGCGACTCCTTTCCACTAAGCTCATCATCTTGTTGCAATCTCAACAGGTTCTAGAATTTGATTAATAATATTTTATTCATGCACCAAGTTTTATACCGCCCTAATATTTTGTTATAAATAAGAAGGGTTTTCCCATTCATTGAGCACCTTTCATTGCATTAGATCACTCTGGATCTATACTCTTGGTCTGACTTTGGGCCATTATCATTGTCACATTTTCTATCATTTTCTTTGTGAGCTCCCTTTGAGTTCTATGTTTGTTTGGGTTTTCTACACAAACAAGAGAGATAGAAGTTTTAGATCTGAAATGCTGAGGACTTTCAAGAACCCATCCCATTGAAGAGAATTGGAAACACCTTTCTTGTTTTCCTCTCAGGTGCCCCTTTAATAAAAAAATTCTTTCAAATATATTGTTCTTGTCTTATCTATTGGATGCATGGAGCAACATCTTATTTTCACTGTTTAATGTCTTTTATGCATAGATCTGGATTTGTGCACCTTTATTTGGATCAACTAACTGCAGATTTAAAGATATTGGTAGCCATAATTGATATTAGGGCTATTTGTTATGTGTAGCTAAAGTGGTCTTTTTCCGACGAAATATTCATACTAACAATTGGCGACTCCACACGAGTTTTCTTTTGCGACCGCTGTCATTTTATCTATTCCTGCATATCCATCTATTTCAGATTCTAGGGTTTCTCTTCAGTTTTTTGTTTTTCCTATTTTTATGGTGCTTTTCACCTCTAAAACCCTCAAACACTCATATTTTTAACTTCCATGTGTTTCTGGCCCTATTGCGTAGGTGACATACATCAGCCGCAGTTGAGATGACAAATTTTTCTGAAATCTGCCGCTGAGAGACCCGGATCTGCAGGTCACACTTATCGGCCCAAAACCCGCGACCTGGACTAGGGGACGCACTTTTCTGCCTAAAAAGTGCGACCTGGACTGAAAACAGGTCAGAACCTGCGACCTACACTTTTCTAGCAATTTTTATGGGTTTGTCTGAAGCTTCTGTCAGGGTTTTCCAGCCTCTGTCTCCGCTCGTCTAGACCTGTTTCTGATCTGTTCTACTCAACTAATTGGGACTCTTTCCCCTTAGGGCTTTAGTACCCTCCACTTTTTGTGGAAGAGTTTTAGCTATTTCAGACGTCTGAATTTTCAGAGTTTCAGCCTTTTCCTTTTCAGAGTTTCAGCCTTTTCCTTTTCAGATCTGATACCTCATTTTCAGATCCCTCTAGATCAACTCTTCTCCCTTTCAAATCACCTCATATAGTTTTTTTTGGGTTTACCTCTAGGGTCACCTCCTTGTCCCTTCTACCTTTAGTAGATTTCCCCCTCTTGTTGCAGCAACCTTGCCTCTGCCTCTTTGCTGTTTTCTGCACCTCTTTTCAACAGATTTCTCCTTTAGATCCCTATCCCTCCTGACCTTAGATCCATTGGCCTCTTTTTAGTGTGTTCTGATTAGATTTTTTCCCCCTTATTAGAATATTTTTGAGAGACCCGCCTTCTTGGGTTAGATCGATGCATTTTTAGCTGTTAATTTTCTGTTATTTCAGTCTTATTTACTGTTCTCTGCAGATTTATTTTCAGTTACACAACACACCTTTTCTTTTACTCACAAAATGTCTGGGTTTAAAAATTAAAATTAACACACGCCACACACTGACCCTAAGTGAAGAAGAGCCTGGTTAACACCACCTGGAAAAGACTTTAAAATCAATTGACCCTGCACCTCTCTACCCTTGTTTCGACATTGAACTCACTTGATTTTGCACCTCCCTGCCCTTGTCAGTTTTTCTTCTTCCCGTCATCATTGCACCTCCAAGGTGTTTGTCCCGGAGACTTCTTGGCCTTCACTCTCAGTTTCTGGTTTGTCGACTTAATCCTTCCCGTCGTCGTCGAGTTAGTCCTCCACCGAGTCCGCACTTCGACTCTTCTTCTGATTCGTCGAGTTCTCCCACTTCTTCTGGTTCTCCTCCTATTACCTTCACCATGTCTAGTTCAGGACCTAACGCTAGCAACCCCAGTCCTACTGCTGGGCCTATTTCTAGTGGAACCACCACTGGAACTACCTCGACTGCCCCTTTGCTTCCTTATATGGCTAGGCTCAGTCTCCCCGATTTAAATCAGTTGATCAATGATCCTATCCGCCATGATGTGAGTTGGCCTGCTATGCCAACCAAGCTCCCCTCCGAAATTCCCAAGTTCGAAGGCCTTGCTAGTGAAAATCCCTCTAACCATATCCGATCTTTCCACATGTGGTGTTCATCCAATTCCATTACCGATGATTCCATCCGTCTTAGATTGTTCCAATGCATGCTTACCCGCGAGGCTTCTAAATGGTATGTTGATCAGGCCACCTCTTCCCATACCACCTTTGTGACCATTGCCCAAGCCTTTTTTCTTATTTCCAGCTCCCTCTCCGATACGACACTGGTACAGAACTTTTGACTTCTTTCCGCCAATCCTTTTCGACCCACCTTTCCGCTCATGTCTAGGAATGGCGGCGAAGAAGGAGCTTATGTCGAGCTCCCACCTTTGAAGATCGGGTTTAGATGGACTGGTTCCTTTGCTCTCTCTTACCTCCCATTGGCAAAGATGTCGCATCCCACTTCCCTCAAACCGAAGAAGCCGCCCTCCAAATAGCCTTGAAATATGACCTTATCTATGCTCAATCTGGTTATGTTTATACCGTCCTTCCTGACCTCCCCAAACCCGGTGGCACTAACGCCCCGGGGGCATCTCACTCTGCCGACGGTATCGTTGGAGCTATTTCACGTACCTACGATCAACCTCCTATGGGCTATAGTTTCCCTCCAGGAGGGGCCAGCACCTCCAGCACTTTCCCCCCTCCAGGTAGCATGTATCCAAGATATGGCATGCCTCCTCCTTTTTCCCACCCTCCTGCTTACCTCAATGTTGCCCATCTGAACCCTTATCCTTACCCATCACCTGGTGTCCCAGCTCCTCCAGCATTTGGACCTCCACCTCCCTTGCCTTCTCAACCCCCGCACCAACACCTACTACCCCTTCCAAGGCAAGTATTTTCACAACAGGGCGCGACTAATCCCCCTTCTTCTCAAATAAAGTGGAAAGGCAATCAAAATCCATCTGCCTCTGGTAATCGTGGACCCACTCCTCCAAGTATTGATTCTAACACTGCTACCCAGCCACAGGGCTCTCAGCCCAAGCCGGATAGGCCTCTTCGCACCAATAAGCCCTGTTCGTGTTGCGGTGTTTATGGTCATTACACTCACGATTGTCCCCTATTACCACAGATGCGGAAGATGTGGGAGTCTCAGGCCACCGTGCGGGGACAACATTCCTCCCCTATTTTTCCTCCCAATGTGGTTACTTCTCAACCAGCCGTGTTTTCCGATCCTTTTCCTCAACAAGGATTTGTGGCTACCCAACCACCTCATGCCCCGATAACCACTCACCCTTCCCCTTCTGGTTCCTCCAATTACCAGATTCTCATGATGACTTCTAACCAACCTCTTACCGTCGACCTCAACCTTCAAACTCGGTCTCGTTAGTACCCCGCGCCTCCTGCTCTGTCTGTCCCCGAGTCACCTTCTTTAGGTCCTACAGAGCCTCTTTCGACACCAAATGGTCCTTTGCAGATTCCTCAACCCAAAGTTGAGGTCCCTATAAAGGTTCCTAAGGGCCCATTACGCCGAAATGCTGCTTCTGGTCGAGCTGCTCATTCGTATCGCGTAGTAGATGATTTGGCGCAGTCTCCTGTTACCATTTCAACACTGGAACTCCTCCAGTCATGTCCTTCCCAAATGAAGGCTCTACTATCCGCCATGGGCGCTGTAGATCCTGTTGATGACCAATTGATTGTTTTTGACGCCCGTCAGTCAGATCATCCTCCTCTTCCTGCTTCCGTCGCTTTCCAAATCCCAGTCAAAATCTGGAATGCTAACGTAGCTCGATGTATTATTGACGAGGGGGCATACACCTATGTGATGTCTGCTTCGGTTTGGAAACAAATCAGATCTCCTGAGCTGGCCCCTTCCACCATCACCCTTCGTGCATGGGATGGCGATGCTTCCCAACCCAGTGGCCTCCTCCGTAATTTCCCTATCACCCTTGCAGGCAAGACGATTTGCGTTGACGTTGAAGTCATCGACGCCCCTCTTGATTATAACATTATTTTGGGGCGTAGCTACACCTATGCCATGTCTGTTGTCCCATCTGTGGTTCATCGCAAGATTTTTTTCCCTCATAATGGAAAGATAGTCACTATTGACCAGTTGACATATCATGAGCCAAAATCTCAGACCTCCCCTGAGTCGCTCATCTCTTCGGTCGCCAATAAGCACACCATCGATTCTTTGGCTAGTGTCTCCCCCGACGTTTACAAAGACTCCTCCTTGCTTGGCACCTTCCCTGGTCTTCCTCCTCATCTTGTCTCTGATCCCAGCTCGGCGAATGTTTGCGTGATGCAATCGTCTCGGGCCAACCTCAAGCAGCCCGCTTCGGCTAGTCAGCAACCTCAACCTCGCCCGCCGGAACCTGCTCCTAGCCCTTCGCCCCCGCCAACTGGACCTCTTCCTTCTAGACCACCCCCTATAGCTGATACCCATGAGCCTCTATATCCTCTTGGGTCAGTTCCCCCAAGTCTCCACCATCTTGGCGTCGTCCCTCCTGGCCATTACCCCACTAGTGTGATACCCTTTCTTGCTCTCCCTCTCGGAGTCTATTCGGTCCCCATCATGGCCACCCTTTCCCTTCCCAACCTGACCCTGGGAATCCCCATCTGGTACCTTGACCCTCCGGCTGCCACCCCACCAGGTCACCCCAAACCATACCTTGCCTTGACACCCGTTCAACCGATTCCCTTAGCTTCTTCCATCGCTACAGTGCCACCAGCACCTCAGCAAGACCATCCTCCTGTTGTGACAGCTACTGGAAAGAAAGGAAAAGCTCGCAAGAGGGCATCCAAAGACAAGGCCACCCCGCTAGAACCTACCCCTCCTCCACCCGCCAAGCCTTTTTCCTTGTGTGATGGCATCAGTCATGCCACCCATACTTGTCTCGAGTTGCCCCGTATCAAACCCATGGTTAAAGTGACGTTCCCTGAATCCGCAGGCAAGAACCCAAAGACTCTTCGTACCAAAAAACCCTGTGCTCTGTATGGTGTCCACGGCCATTATTCTCACCATTTTCCTCACCTCACACATTACTGAGCCTCTCTAGAGGTCATTCGCGAGTACGAGGTTGAAAAAAATCAATCTGCCTCGCCTATCCTCGCACAGTATGCGTCAGGCCAACTCGAGGATCCCCCTGCTACCATTGACATTCCTCCCCCTGATGTTGAGATTTCGGAACCTTCTGCCCCCCTCCTATACCTATCATCATCTGTGCAACCCTCGGAGTATATTCCCCCTGAATCCACTCCGTCTGTTTTGCTTGATTCACCTTCAACAACATTCTTGGGCTCCACATCCTTTGACCATCTTTTTACTTGTTCTTCTATCATCCCCCATGGCGATTCGTATGTGAGCCTTTCTTCCCATGCGGATTATTTAGGTATCTTTGCAGCGTCATGTGGTTTCCTCGACCTTGTCCCTCCCACCCATACCCAGGATGATACCATCCGTATCTATGATGTTCTCCACAGCCTGAGCTCTAGCTATTCCTCCCATAGCCCTCATACATCACCATCCAGTCGGTCTATGAGTCATAGCCATCATACCCAGACTACTAACTCCCATAGTTGTCATTTGATGTCTACTCTACACTCACGCTGCCATCATTATTCTTCCCCCTCCCATTTCTTGTCTTGTGACACTATTTCACAGGACCTCTCTTCCACACATTATATTGGCTATGCCGATGGGGCAAGTCACTATTCCCGGAATATAGCCTTGGTAGCTTGGGCCATCTTTACCCCCTTGCATACCCTCGTTCTTTCTAATGGGGTCTGCATTAGTGATGCCACCAATAATCAAGCCGAGTATGATGCAGTACGTGACCTCTTAGCTGATGCCCTCTCTCATCGCATCCTCCATCTGCACGTTTGTTTAGATTCTCTGCTTCTTGTCTTACAACTCAATGGTGTCTATCGTGTGCATAACCCTATCCTGTTTAGACGATATTTACGAGTGAAACTTTTGATACGTGAATTTAGATTCATTACTTTCAACCATGTACCTAGAAGTCAAAATCACTACGTAGATAGCATTGCAAACCATGTTCTAGACTGGCATTTATCACACACAAGACAATAACATTTCACATCATCAACACAATGCATATGTATAATATATATCATATAGTATGTTTTATGAACATACTACTCGTTATGGTCTGCAACATAAAAACAGACTCGTGAGGGCTGCCTTTCCCTTTGGGGCACCACCTGCCCTACATCTAATCACTCTCTGGAGGATCCCGAGCCAATGGTTTTTCTCCCGCAGCTCGTAGATCACGCACAGTCTGACCAGCCATCGCCATGCGCCGCATGATACCTCGCCATTCCGAGGGTAGCCCAATACATATCTCTATGTACTGGTCGTCTAAGTCCTGCCAACCCCACTTCAAAACACCGGTCAGTAGCCCCTCACATCTACGACAAATGTCCTCCAACAGCGCAGTCATATCCTCGTTCTGTGCCATTCTCGATCCACTAGCACTTGTAGTTCCTGCTACTGCAGGTCATCCCATATGTCCAGCTGGTTTCACCAGAGCTACATTTGCATACAAAAAGTATGAGGATCAGTACCATAAATACTATTCTCAAACTTTAACATGCACATAATAGATTAGTTACTTGTCACTTACCATCAGGCCCCCATACTCGACCAGGCGGAAGTGGCAAGTCTGGATCTCCCCAATAACTCATCCCACTATAGGGATAGTCGTCTATGTACAACGACATCTGATCCCAATGGGTAAAGAAATCTGGTCAGAACACCCGCCTGACCGCCCCTCCTCCTCCTCTACACAGTAGTCATCCCCACCAATGCATCCTGGGTTCTCTTGGACACCCATCAGGTAGCTATGCACAAAGTCGCAAGGTCGGGATCTTCTCAAAAAATAAGGAGCACAATACCTCCCATAAGCACAACCATGGTTCACTTGCCGCTTACAAAGTGACAGCTGTCGTTTCAACGACACCAACATCATCTGGGCCCACCCATAGTAGGTCCCACTCAACACACTTTCTACAATCATCATCTGCCCTCCAGTGATGTGATGGAGCGCCTGGCTGCCCAGGATCTACAACACTGTTGCCGCCACTGCATGGGTATCCAACCTCTCTAGATCCCCAATCGATATCCAAGTCCCTTTGACCTGGACACCTGGTCGACAATGTCGCTCTACGAACTCCATGATGTTACGCCCCCGCAGTAACACTAGCTGTGTATTTCCCACCATCCCTAATGGTGGGAGACCAGTTAGGAAATACAGATCCTGGACTGTCAGCTCAATCCTGTGCCCCTGCACTATAAATACCTCATGATCTGGATCTCAATAACTGATAATCCAGGCCAACAAGGGCTCCCCAGCTCTCATCAGAGGGTTCTCCACAAATTTCAGAACCCAAAACCTAGCCAATGCACGACAGACACCCTGATCCGCTTGGATTTCTGACCGTAATGTACCCAGGTCTCTCTCTCTCTCCACTTAATCCATATATCTTCCATATCTGCACAAAACAATCATCTTTGTTAGTCTACAGATAGGGAAAAATGCATTCAATTACACAAAACCTGAATCTCAGCCCACAACAGCACTAAAATCACCTCCCTCTGACAAGTTGCACTTTTTGGCCAAATCCTGGGACAGGTCACACTTTTCAGGTCCAAACCTACTTCCTAGGTTGCAGTTTTTGCCCCAAAAAGTGTGACCCGACCGTAAAGATGAGGTAGGGGTTGTTCTTGAGATTTGGGACCCTAATCTGAACTTTTAATCCATCAAAAACAAAGAGTAGGATTAGGCTTCTTACCTGCAACTGACGGATCTCGATTCCAACGGTCAGTTTGTCTGCTACGCTCGCCACAAGATTTAGGGCCTTCTCTCCTCTCCACATTCACCACAGCTACACAAGCAAATGAATGTATTTGGAGGGAAAATGCCTTATTAGAAGAGAAACCCCTACTTTTTCTTTTGCCCGCTGCGCCCAAACCGTAGCCCCGTTTGACACACTGTCTGCACCGTTGGAAAGCTCTCCTCGAGCACTCAAATGGGTATCTGTTAGTTTTTCATGTTTTGATAATTCACTAGGACACATTTTTTCCACGAAGGGTCTATTCACCTCTCCTCCAAATCGAATTTCCTCACTTACAACACTTGTACTTGGGGCACCACTTTTCCGCCTTACTTGTCCTTGTTCGTGTTGATTTTCGTCATGGGATACCCTATTGTACTCATGTTTTTATGGTCCCCCATTGGACCTTTACTGTGTGGCAGTACCATTGAGTCGCCCTTGTTTAGAGCATCCAAGTTTACTCATCATCGCATTCATGGAGTCTATCTCGAGTCCCTTTATATCCCGCTATAGTCCTCCATCCTTCATTGCTTGGTCCCTCTCTCGTGTCGAACATTATGGCATTCATTCCCATTGTCCCCTATCCCTCATGATATTGTGTCAATCACTGCCAAGCCATTCATGCCCTTTATGCTCTAACAAGGGAAGTCGTCCATCCGCTACTCAGTATCCCCCATTTCATCATCATCATTAGTGTCCGTCTGTTAGTCACTCTACTATTTTCTCTCATACCTTAGTTGGGGATCCCTTATTGCATCACCTATGGCAGACCTCCTTCTGTCGACATCAACTCATTCACTCCAGAAGACAGGTCTAGAGGGCGGTGTACCTTGGCTCCAGCTCCTTTCAGCATGATCGAGATCCGTATACTTGATGGTCCAGTGATGCAGCAGCATCTATTGGTGATTTCCGAGTGTGTGTGAGATGTCTCAACCCTCATGAGGGGGTGGCCCTGCAGGTAGCCCCCCACATGCCTGGATGACCTCTTCATTTCAGCCTTTGATGCAGCTCCCTATATTTGATGATGTCGGCCACAGCCGCTTGCAGCGCCTTTTCTATTTTCATGTATCAGTCGAATTTTGTGAGCCCTTCCCCATTCATAGGGGGAATTTGGGTTGTATTTGTATCTCATGTACTTAGATATTATTGTATAAGTCCTGACTGTTATCCCAGGCACAACATGTATGTGAGATTCATCATTCTATTTTTCTGGCTCGTGTTTATGCCAGCATGTACTTTATAGTTCGGTTCCTTGTTTACTGGACACACTATTCTTTTGTACTTTGTCTCAGCGGGCATAGGTATGCCTCCCCCGCCGCCTTTAGCACAGGTACCATCTCATAAACTAGAGACTTGTTGCACTTGTAAGTCTTGTCTCCTCAAGGTCTAGTCCTTTAGCATATTAGACTACCTTACATTTCTCTCTCTGACTTCCCTCTCGATGTCTAATGATTGAGTTCTTACAACGTACTTCAGTCATACGATTTTCTCCTAACACTCGTACGTTGGGAGGCAATCTGTTACACCATTTTTTGGTCATCTAACCTATTATCATTAGATGGACCCAAGTACACCATGTAAGACCAATTTTACCCTAAGTAAAATTGCTTTCACTATGTGAAATAACTTAGTAAGACACCTTTATTAAGTTGTTTATGGTCTAAACAGGAAACCCCAAAAGGAAATAATAAAAAAATCTATATTTGTTTATATTTCCTCAAGGAATAATTAGTTAAACATCAATTTAATTATTATTCCTGGTCATATTTAACCCAAAACAAGGAAATCAATTAAATAAATCCTTATTTATTTGATTATTTCCTAGGAATAAGTTATTTAATCCTTATTTAAATAATATTTCTAGTTAAATTTGACTAAATCATTTATAAATAATTAAATAAATCATTATTTATTTAATTATATTTCCACCATTTCCTTAAAATAATAAATAAATCATTTATTTATTTATTATTTATAAATAAAAGAATTGACCCAAGTCAAAAATCCTTTCCCCTCCAACAAATATAATAAAATATTCCTAAAATGTGGTTCTAGAATTTGATTAATGATATTTTATTCATGCACCAAGTTCTAGACCGCCCTAATATTTTGTTATAAATAAGAAGGGTTTTCCCATTCATTGAGCACCTTTCATTGCATTAGATCACTATGGATCTATACTCTTGGTCTGACTTTGAGCCATTATCATTGTCACATTATCCATCATTTGCTTTGTGAGCTCCCTTTGAGTTCTATGTTTGTCGGGGTTTTCTACACCAACAAGAGAGAGAGAAGTTTTAGATCTGAAATGCTGAGGACTTTCAAGAACCCATCCCATTGAGGAGAATTGGAAACACCTTTCTTGTTTTCCTCTCAGGTGCCCCTTTAATACAAAAATTCTTTCAAATATATTGTTCTCGTCTTATCTATTGGATGCATGGAGCAACATCTTATTTTCACTGTTTAATGTCTTTTATGCATAGATCTGGATTTGTGCAGCTTTATTTGGATCAACTAACTACAGATTTAAAGATATTGTCAGCCATAATTGATGTTAGGGCTATTTGTTATGCATAGCTAAAGTGGTCTTTTTCCGACGAAAGATTCATACTAACGAGTTGGAATTGAATACAAAGTTGAATTAAGATTGTGTGGAGCATATACAACACTGCGTTCTTACTTCAGTTGAGAAATCACTTAGTGTAGGAGAAAAGAGGAATCCATAGAGATCAATATTAATTATCAATTTAAAGAAATTTGGTTATTATTATGCTTTAATTTGGTTTAAAGATTTAATTTGCAATGAATTGAGTTATGTTTGAACATGATTATTCTATGTTCTAAATTAATTTAAAATTTTAATACTAGCTCTCATAAAATATGTGTCTATGATGTAGGAGAATCAATGAACTATGCAACACATGTATATGAGGTTGATTGCAAGGTAAACAACATCAACTTAATGACATCAGAGTGTGAAGTAGCATAATGGAACTGAAGATTTTAGAAACTAGGTTATTTTAGTGACATTATAACCCTGTGATATGCATTGATCACCATGAATTGTGCCATGACACATGTGTTGTGTTATTAATGCTAGGTAGAGGGATGCCTTGGCTGAGATAATTCTTACTGTGCGAGGAAAAATTTCCAAGGGATGGATCACTCGAGGGATTGAGGAAGAAGAGAAGGGGATGCTTGAACTTGGAAGGTGAGTGACTACATGGAAGAAGAAATTGATCACTAGAAGGACTAATGAAGTAGAGAAGGGGATTCTGAGACTCAAAAGGTGAATTGATTTTCATAGAATCATGTGCATACTAATTTGGATCAGTAATGCATTGGGTGTGTCCCAAAACGTAATGAGATAAATTGTTTCCTCAAGGAAAACTAAGCATAGTGGATGGTAATGTTGGACATTGGAAGCAGATTGCACTCTGAAATAGATTAATTGAGAAGGTCAAGGTTCAATGGAGGAAATTTGGTACCAATTAATACACTTGGGAGATGGATGATGAAAAAAGGGTGTTATGCAAATATTTTATTTGTTGAATAAGTGGATATAAGAGTTTCTTATAAAGTTCAATTTTGTTTTAGTATTTTTACTGCTAAGAACACTGAGGATGGTGTTTCGCTTAATGGGGTGGGGTTTGTAACATTTTTGGTATGATCCCTTTTATTTTTATAATATAATTTTACTACGATTATAAATTATTATAAATTTTATTGAATGGATTGAAGAGTGGGACCATAGATCCAAAATTTGAGGGGGAAAAGGAAGAATAACCTGAGTGGTGTGAGCTAGCACCACTTCTTAATCAAATGTGCAGCTAGCAAGAAATATCTTGAATAATGTTCCATGAGGAATATGAATAGGCACATAATAAAAAATATAAAATGGAATTCAAACAACAAGAGGTGGTTGGATTTTTGTTGAATGAAAGAATTTCGAGGATGGAATTGGATTTTTGGGAAAGGATCTAAACTTGTGAGCATGATTTCCAGTTGATATTTCTTGAAAAATCCCCTTGGATCGTGGATCAGGCTCGGGGGTGACTACCGTAAGAAATATAGATTGTATCTATTCTATGGATGGGTGGAAAATTGAAGTACCATCTTTCGTTTCAACCATTTTTATATCTCAATAAGTGTTATTAATTATGATCTATGAGTATGATGAGTATTTCTTTACTAAAATTAATGTATAGATTTTTACTAATTTTGCATGGTTGTAGGAAATTTTTGCATGGAATCAATATGAAAAATGACTTGATTTTTTTTGTTGTAAGAAATATGTCTTGAATTCTATGTGCAACTTAATATGTTTCATGTGGACATGCAGGGCCCTGTGATTAAAATTTCTCAATTTTCTATTATAACTTATCTTTTGGGAGGTTCTAGAGGCACAAAATTGTACCATGGAGAGGGCAAGTCTAACTGATCCTCTGGTCTAGTTTTTGGATCCTATGTTGCAAAATTTTAGGAAATATGCTCAGAGGAATTTGGGATTCCTAAATGCATATTTAAATAGGTCATGTTTGTGGGAGGATCCATAAGCTAAAACTTGGACAATAGTGAGAGGAAATTTCACTAAGTATCTTGTCCAGTTTTCAAATATTGGGTTGTGATATTTTAGGAGATATGGTCATAGGAAGTTGAGATTTTTGAATTCTCCTAAAATTGTGCATCAAACAAGTCATGTTGGAATTTCTGCTATAAACTTTCTACTGGGAGGTTCCAAAAGCTAAAACTTGTATCATAGCGAGGGGAAATATTATTGGTCATTTGGTCCGACTTTCAGATATTGGGTAACAATATTTTAGGAGATAAGATTAGAGGAATATAATCTTCTTGAAAGCTCCTAAAATCATACTTCAAACATATCATGTTGGAATTTCTACTGTAAATTTTCTTCTGGGAGGTTCCAAAAGCTGAAACTTGGAACATAGCAACGAAAAATCTTGCTAATAATTTGATCCAAATTTCATATATTAGGTCATGACATTTTAGGAAATATGATCAAATGAATTCAAGCTTTCTGAATGCTCCTAAAATCATGCTTCAAACCGTTCATGTTAGCATTTATGCTATAACTTTTCAATCTAAGAGGTTGTAGAAGTTTAAATATGAACCATAGTAAGGGGAACTCCCACTTATCATTTGGTTCAATGTTTAGAACTTGGACCACTATAATTTAGGAGATATTCCATGAATAATTTTCTATATTATTTTTTATACAAAGTGTTTGAAGAAATTCCTAAAGGGTTTAATGATTCATTATGTACAAAAAGTTTGATGAAATGCCTAAATGAGGATTTTTTTTTGTGCATGTGAACATTATCATTGTATGGAAATATTTTTGTAGCTGGTATATAATTGTATGCAAAAAAAATTCTATAGTAGTTTACAAACAAAGTGTTTGGAGAAATACTTAAATGGTTTAACGATTCACTGCATACAAATTGTTTGATGAAATTCCCTAATGAAAATGTTGTTTTGTGGATGGGGATAGTATTGTTATATGATGGTATTGTTGTAGTTGATATATGCTTATTTACATGAAAATAATTTGAATATATATGTTAAAGGTCTTTTATCACAATTTGCATATAATGTATTTGATAAAATACCTCAAATATAATAAAAAATCAAAAGTTTCACAGTTGAGTGGTATGTTTCAGTTAGTAAGCGACAAAGTGGTAGCATAGCTTATTGTCAAGCTAGTAAAAGGAAAAAATAAAAATTTTGGTATACCATAACCTCTATAAGTCATTGAGGGAGTTGGGTATGTTATAATATTCATATCCTCACTAGGTGTGAAATCATCCCTTTTACCAAGACTAGCATCCAAACAACTACAAGCTTAGAAGTTGGTTAGAAAGAAATAAAAAACCAACATGTGTCATTCTATTAGTCCACAATTATGATATCAACACATGCATTCAACAAATAGTTACTAGCTAAATTCTACAGTCATTACACATTCCAAGAATTTAAAAGAGCATATCAACATGTTTATACACATACCAGTCAACATATTTAAAATCACCATTTTACAAAAATTAGTACCCATTATCTCTGCAAGTTTAAAATAATATATTGACCTTCACAAATTTTTGTATAAGAAGAATGATAAATTACTCATCAAAATGAATTTTAGTTATTTGCATGCAATCCATAACCAAAATGCTACAAGTAGCACAAAACAAAAAATTACCATCAATTATGACACTTTGTAATAGATTTCATGAATAATACTTCTAATCCCATTTATTCCAAGTGAAAAACTTGGCCATTCTTTTGCCACACTGTAACAAAAATTCGAATTATGATTTCCAAAGGTCTAGTGTAGCTGGTTTCAGACTATAATAGAGCTCCCATTTTACTTATTTCTGAGCCCATTTAGGTCCAATGTTTAACAATGTTTTCATACCACTTTGTAATGCTCCCTCCGACCCCTTTGGAGGAATCCATGTTGAATCAGAGGTGTTACTTTTACCTACCCAAATTCCATGGTTTCATTATGGATATGGAGTTACACATTTCCTTCCTCTCCAAAATTGGCATAATTAAATTTAGATTATGATGTTGCATCTAGCTTATCGAGAGATTTCAAGTGGTATAAATTTTATCAAAAATTTGATAATTGGATCAAAAGTTATGGCCATTTACAGTTTCACCACTTCACCCTGCCACATACGTAAGGGATTCCCATGTCACACGCATGTGGTGTCCACGTGGAATATACATGATGACCCCACCTCACCCATGTGGTTCCATGCCACCTTAGGATTCCACACGACCATGGATACTTCTCCAAGGCACTTACCACATCACCTAGCCTTATGGGTCCACAAGTTCGTCCCTTAACATGCAATGCCTAGATTTTTTTAGATTTGACACTCCCATAAAATTGTGTTATGCATAATCTTTGGATCCTTGAATTTGTGGATTAACTCTTTGTCATGTGTGTTTTCGGGCCTGGCCCACATTGAGGTCCTCCAACCTCACTCTCTCACACTTGTATAGATGTCCCTAACTCTTGGACTTGCTTGCAACACTACCCATTCAGGTTTCCATGGTACGTCCAACTACAAATCCCTATGCACCTGGACTTCTAGTCTGGAATGGACCCCACTATATGAGTTCACTTATTCTTTTATTGTATTTGGACCCAAACAAAATGATCAGTTAATCCCGAAGAGCCACCATGAGAAAAAATAGTTATTTAATATATTCATCTTACACGTCAACTCATTCGAGCATAATTCGAGGTCCTAATCCACTGTGAGTTAACACTTACCCCATTTTTCTCAAACGACAGAACTCCTAGACTTGTACATAATTGTTTAAGTTTGTCCTGAATAAAAGGAAATTTCTACCTTAATTGTCCATAAATATTTTTGGGTTTCTTCTAAATTTTTTAGAAACATTATGAGGCTTCCCTAGAGAATTTGGGTCTACATAATACATATACAAACACAAGAATATATATATATATATATATATATATATATATATATATATATATATATCCATGAATCAAGTTCAACCACTAAAGTGATTACCATTAACAGAATTCACATACAATGGTCCTGGTCCAATGATGAATGGACTTGATGCCAGGCTAATCCATGGATACCACATTCTGTAATTTTAGTCACAACAATACTAAGTTACTCTGATACATGTATGTATATACACATATTTATGCAGATATCTGTGTCTAGTTCCTATCATCACTCCATGAGAAAGGAAAATATCAATTATTTAAACATAACAGAGATCCAGGTGAACCCAAATCAAGCCACATATATTTCATTAATAGGATAACTCCCTAATGATCAAACAAAAATATCATAATTTATTTATAACATTTAAACCAAGAGACTTCAAACTTATCATATTAGTTCAACTGAGCTCTTAAAAATCATAAAAATCATGTAAATAGATGAGAATATGTCAATAGCTACTAGGATCTAAAATTCCCTCATATTCTTAACTCAATCATGCAACACTTATCATTGCAAACACATACATGAATACTTAGCCTTCATTACCAATATTGTTGAAAACATTGTGTTAGAGTTGATGTTTACAATGGAGTCAATAAGCTTAGAATTGATGTTAACAGGTTGATGAGCTTTCACATGGTTTAATTGATGAGCGTTGATGTGTATGTAGGATGTACAAGTGCTACAAATGTTTCTGAAGATGTTGAAGAAGTTGGAAGCAAACCTGGGTTGGAGAGCTTTGAGTTTTCCACGTTTTACACAACTGTCATGGCCTTGCCACTGTCACCCAATGAAAATATGGTAGTTCCATAGTATTTTCATGGTGTTACCATGACACTTGACCCGTGTGTGTTGTTCTATGCCCACAAAACTATTGTAAGTGAAGGAAAATAAAAACCACATGCTATACTAGTGATTTTTCCTAGGGTATTTCGATGCAATGACTGAATTGATCTGGTCCTTTTAGGTTTGAAATGGTCATGGTAATTAGTGGTTGACATTTTCAAAAATAAGGATTGAAAGAAATTGAATTTCATGTGTTGTGACTTGATTGATTTCACTTGAGAAATGAGTAAATGAATGTCAAGTGTAATTATTTGATTTAGTCGATTGTATGGGTTAGTAGTTGATTTGGTCCATTGAGAGAGTGTTGGGAATCATAGTTAAATATGCCATGCGAGGGACTGATTTTTGGTTATACAAGGCGATGAAGAATATGTAATGATATGTCTTGTACAATGCGTGTATTGTAGAGATTGTTTACATATATCTAGCTTCTTTTTGCATGCCATCAAAAGAAAATATGTAACTGAAGCATGTATGAAAAAGAGATAGAGCACATGGAGAGGTGTGATAATGATCAGAGATCATATTGCAGGGGTATTAGTATAGTTGTGCATGAGTTTGATTCGTATTCAATTATGACCAGCTGTAGCTGATGCATGGAGTGATGGTCAGAGAAATTGATTGTGTAAGAGCATCATGAATCTAATATTGTATTTGTAGTGATTAGTTGTAGATATGTTTAGTGCACACGTGTATTATTGATTTCATAATAATTGTAATGAATGGCTGATGCACTCATTGTATGTGGCTTGAATTGTTGTAATATTATTGAGTTTGTTGGATTAATGCTATTATTTGCATGGTTGTGTTTATATGTTTCTCCTGGAGATGTTAGTGAAATGTATGCTATTGAGAGGTTTGTATTTTAGTGATATTTTTATGTTTTTTAGCAAATAGAGCATGAGTGAGTGTTGATGAGTTGATTATATAAGAAAATTTGTTTGTGTGAAAAAATATTTATTGTGTGTTCCATAGAGAGGTTGTATGCATAGGTATTTTGTATTGTGATTATGTAGAGACAATTACAATGGTCCAATATAAAAATTGTGAAATGAGACTCACGGTTGTGTTGTGTAGAGATTAGTGGGCCCTAGTTTGAAAATGTAAGAAAGGAGGTCCACAAGATTTTGAGGGTTGGGGCCTTCAATGGGAAAGTTTTGGATTGCAGACAAGTAGTGGCTTACTGAGTGAGGAAGTGGTGGATTCCTTTAGGTTGTGGCATGAAAACTTTGGGATTGGTGCCTTACCCCAAGCGGTGGCCTGAGAAACTATTGGTAGTGGTGGCTTTCAAATGGTAGTGGCCTACAATAAGTAGTGTCCTACATAGTTTGAGGGAGTGGTGGCTTCCAACAGGTGGTGGCCTGCAAAGTTGAGGAAGTGGTGGCTTCCATTTAGTAGCGGCATGGAGTGAATATTTTCTTGAATGCATCACAAGTTTGGGCTTATTTCTTCTTGCATTGAGGGTGTTTACTTATTTGTTGATGTGTTATCGATCATGATTTACTTATGTCTTGTTGATTATATGCTACCCATAGTTTATGCAAGTGTTATCTACTTATTATATTTTGCCTATATCAACTGCTATAGATCACGATGTACTACTAATGATTCAAATATTGTTAATTGTAAAAGAAGGAAAAAAGTGTTAAAAATTGATCCACTGTACACAATATTGATTCAACCCCCCTTTAAGTATTTTCAAGCTCCCAAAAATTATTATTAGAGTGGATGATTTCAGGTGAAAATTGATCGTTGGAAAGAAGATCTGGTAAATTATTTATTTATTTATTTATTTCAAAATGGATCATCAAGGAGTGTCACTACTCACCGCTACAAATTATTGGGTGTGGAGTGAACATATTAATTCTGAATAATTAGCTTGTGGATATAATGTTGTAAGTTAGTATGTGAATATTGTGGCAAGTATCCTTTCTTGGCTAAAGTGATGCAAAAAATTTCCCAAGAAAAGTATGTTATATACGAAAGTATTCACAATGCAGATCTGGAGAAAATAATAGATATGACATATGCTAAAGGGTATGGGATAAATTGTAGATCTTGTATGGAGGAGACACTAGCAAAAAAAAATGAAGAGACCGAGAAGAAAAATAAAAATAAGAAAAAGAATATGGGCTCTCAGAATAAATAAGCTCTGTCCAAAGAGATCAATCCCCCTACTATAAGCTCAGTAGCTGATCATCATGAGGAGAAATAAAAAAATGAGAACTAGATGTATTGTAGTAGAATGGATCTGAAGGTAAAAGGCTTGATGAATTATTTATGTGTTATGAATTGGATAGTTGTGATGATATCCATTCATATCTAGTTAGTAAAAATCATGATGCATTGGTTCTTGAAGCTGAATATGACTCAACCATGGTTGTAATAGAAAAAGTAATTGTTGAAGTAAGTAGGCTAGCAGCTACATGTAGGTATCAATAAAAATTTTTGTCGATCCATGATGACAAGGAGGTTAAGATTAAATAAGAAATCATCAATTTAAAGACCTAGCTGGAATAAGTGAGAAAATTTGAGGATGTGATGACCAATCAACTAAAAGAAATATAGGGCTAAGTTAAAAATAGAGAAGTTGAGGTGGTCTTTATGAGGAAGAAAATAGAAAAAAAATACATTCAACTAAATTAGGAGAAGATCATCAAGGCCTTGGAAAACATGATTAAGATCCAAATATCTTTCTTGATTAGATATTGCCTTGGATTTTAAATTTAGGGAGAGTCTAGCTCATAGGATCATGCAAACAACAATAGAAATCCTAAAAAGCATGTAGCAGAAAATGGCAGCAATATGAGAAACACAAGAGATAAGAAGAAATATATCTAGCAACAACCAAGAAGAGAACCTAGAGGAGCATGTATGAATAAAATATCATTCACCCCAAGATAATATTATGGTAGATATGACAAATTTCAAAGGAGAAGAAACAAACCTTTTTCTCATTTGATGGATGAGATAAAGTTCTACATATGTCATAATTATGGACATATTGCAAAAACTATAGAAGAAAAGTATACAAATATTATGAGAAGAATATGTAGCAGTTTAGGATGCCAAGGAGAGCACCAACCATTAGGTGTAGAAACTCATTTTATGGTCATGTTTTTCCTTTTACATGTTTGGCCACAAGGAGGTTGATTTTAAATCTCATGGAAGGAGTAGAAGCATGACCTATGCAAAGAAGGTATATCACATGTTTAGTAGGATATTTGATCCTCTTGTCTCATATCTTGGTCATGTGAGGTGCTACACTTGTGAAATCTTGATCAGGTTGCTATAGACTGTAAGTTTTTCGGTTCCTCAAGTAAAATATAAAAAAATGAGCAGTTTATCCAGAGTAGGCCTAGAAAAATACCATAAGAGAATGAAAATTCCAAGAAGTAGCCTATCACAATGTGGAAGAAGAAGGAGGAGCAATAAGTGAAGTTTCGTATCGCCGTATGCATGTTTGATCATCATGACCGATGGTATATAGATTATCTATGTATCATCGGTCTATGAACACATTTTTTAAATGTATATTCATTTTTTATCAATGTGGGTCTTCTTAGAAGTATTCATAATGTGTACTTGTTGGATGTGGAATTTAATTCCACATCCAATGAGTGCCTACACTTGATATTTTAGTAAACATATAAGGAGAGAAGCCAAAAATACAATTAAAAAAAAATCCCTCCAAAATATTAAAATGTGCTTCTTTTTAAATATAAAATATTTTGAGTATTTTACATATTATGTACATGAAAATTTCATGGGCACTTTTAGGCTGAAATTTCCTCTAATGGTTACAATGGTAATAACCAACAATTAGTGTAATCCATGACACGAAATTTACAAATTATTTCAAAGATATTGTGTGCATTCACTATCCCACACTTTTCATACATCGATACTAGCATAATACCCATAAAAACATTAGAATCAAATCCCTTTGCAGTTATATCTTTGTTAATATTCATTCCTTCTTAGAAATATAATACGTTATTGAATTTGTTTATCACAAAAACAAATACTCGCTTGTTGGGATCTATTGCTATGATTTTAATTTGAAAATGAATCCTCATTACTTTCGCATCAAAGTTAAATCTTAACACAACTTGTAACTACCCCTTATGTATGAAATAATTTCCATTTATGTTGGTACATGCCAAAAATTGTATATCCTTATTCACTTTATTAATATGTCATTGTTTAACTACTACAAAAACAACATTGATGTTGGAAATAGAATGGGGACATGGTTAGAAGATTTTGATAGTTGTTAGCACCACAATTTTCCAAAATAACTTCTCTCATATATATGGATCGAGTTCTAGCCGTCCTCTAGCATTGAATATTTTCCTTGTTAAAAAACATAAATTTTATTTTTACAACATGTATCTGACATGTCAGATATTCTTTGTCAATTTATCAATGTTAAATTGATATTTTTTACATAAAAAACTTGTTAATGGTTCCAAATAGACATAAATTGTCCATCGCATAACCAATGGAAATAATTTCTTTCTTAATTTGCTACAGGGTAAGTGGCACAATAATAGAATGATAATGTGTATGCATGCTACATGATATGTGACACATCAACCTTTTGTTGATGTAACACATACCATATGGAATGGTACATATCAATGTTATTTTTGGCATGGAACGTACCATGTGGAAAATAAATAATGGCTTATACATTAGTTAAGCATTAAAAGTAATCAACATATTGTCAAGTGTGCATTAGTTAAGTGACATCCAAGGACTTGATATTATTTTAAAGCTGTTATTTTTTCTTAGGGCTATATTGTTCTTTACTTTGATAATTTATTTTCAACATTAACATATTAAATTCAACCCATAGCAACGTAAAATTATTCATATTTACAACATTATTAAGCAACATATGCAATTATATATAAATAAAAACATCATCATCAATGCAACTTAACATAAAGGAGCAATAGAATAAAAGCATTCACATATAGAGACATCATGATTGGTCAAAGACTAGGGGAAAACCCACTATGGGGAAGACCCTTTTAAATTATTCTTCTTATTAAATTTTCATTGAATGATTCAACAAAGGAGAGTACAATGATCCATATCTTCATCCATAAAGCTATCCAACAACAACAAATAATCAACATCCATAATATGAAATCAACAAATATAATAACCAAAATCCTGCTTCAGATGTCTGCAATCAACTGTCACTATTTGCGGTCAATTGTCGAACCCTATGGTTAATAAGAGAAATCAATGGAAAAATGATAAAAAAAAACCCTAGGTACCAACCACATGGATGATGTGATGTGCATGCAACTAAGAGGATTCAACCACACAAATGATCCAGTCTGTGTGCGGTTACAGTGAAATTTTCCTTGATGCATGCATGCAACTAAGAACCAAAACCCTAGAACACAATTGCAAACTTCAAACCCTGCAATTTTAGACCCATGCGAGATATTTTTTGTGAACCTGCCTCAGACCTATGCAAACCAAAACCAAGAAAGAGAATATAATAATGATACAAGATCATGTCCAAAACAGGTTGAGGTCACCTGTTGTTGGCCCTCATTTTTTAACTCTTTTTGTTTATGAAATACATCTGATTTTCCATACTATCCATATATACATCATAATATCTGGCTTATTTTTACCAAAAAATGCATATATAGGTGTTTAAATTATGTTTTTCAATTATTAGAAGTTTTTGTAAAAATTGAAATTTAAGTGCAATTTTAGACAGCATAAAAAATTCCCATAATGAACTCATGGTTTGCATATTTGTAGGGCACTTGGGCTCGATCTGGATATATTTCTAGAAGGATTGGGAACTAATATTAAGTTTACACATGTTGGTACAGTCAAACCGAGCTTTAATATGCCTGGTCAAAGGCAGTCAAACATGACCTGCCTTTATGGAGGATCCCTAGAAACTACATCAAAATTCTTATTTTGTGGGATTTTCTAGATTTTGATGAATCTGGTGCATGAATTCGACTTGATTGGCTAAGATAAGGATAGTCATGACTATATGAGCTATTTTAGATGAATTTGTTATATAATTTATTTATTTAAGCCTCAAACTTTGAAGGCATTGATATATAGAATTTGTATGACTTAACATTATTATTCCTGAGAACTTGGAGACATAATTAAAGATCTCTTCTATTCCATTTTATGCTATTATATGATTATTGATTGACTGAATTTTTAATTAGCTGAAAACACCTTCAGTGTGCGAGGCAAGGCTGGAGGCCCCCCACACCGAGCTAAGTGCACTTCCTAGTTTATTTGTAGTTACAATTTCTGAATTAGTTTTCTTATGCTTAACTTGTTTATGCTAATTATTTATGAGTGTTGATGAATCTAATGATCATTCTTATTTTTCATATGAAATTAAAAACAAATGTTTAAGTTAAAAATTCTTTCTATCTAATAAATATCTTAAGTTAGAATTCATATTTTCATGCTTTTACATGCTTTTCTGAATTCCTTTCTAAAAATAGCATTACTGATAAATGAATATATGATGAAGGACAACCAGGATCTCTTCAGTGAAGAGCCTATTCAATTATTTCTTCATGTAATTAATCTATTGTTCAATTAGTAGTTTTTGATTTCTAATTCATGAGGTAATATTGTTATAGAAGGACAAACTAATCTCTTAAGTTAGGAGATTCTTTCTACTTCTGATTGCAAAATTGAATTTAGAAATTGTTTAAGTTAGATTTATATTTGTAATATACATTTCCTTGGTCATTGATAAACCATCTTCTAAATTTATCATAACTGAAACCCATATACTTTGGAGATGCTTCTAAGTTCCACTAGCCCGGATTGATAATAAATATTTGCGTTATTTTACACAGTAAATTGACCCAATACTTGTATTTATATCCTTTCAATGGTTTCCAATTTACTTTAGGTCGACCTTATAAAATATGAATGTGTGGGCTTTAATTCAAAAATACACTTTCCCTTGTCCAAATTGAGCGCTTCAATAGAAAAACTGGTCCTCTCGAAAAGATAAATCTCATACCATAGTTGGAATTTGTCACTAAGCTGCAAAATTAACACTCCCTCTCATATAGGGATAAATTCCAACTACAACATGTAATCATCACAAGAATCTTGTCATCAAATCATATCCAATCTCAAATATATTGACATTAGATATCATTATTGGTCATATCTTCTCATCTCTTACTTATTCCTGCTTATTTATTGATTTTACCTAATCCTATGTTGAACACTCTGGAATCTAAAAGAATAATAATTTAATATAGAAGGAGAGCCTAAGCTACCACCCTTTATTTATCGAGGAGCCACTAATACCACCCAGAATCATTTCCAGTGGGGAGGCCAATCCTATGACCCACATCAACATCAGAGAGCCTAACTCAATTTAGAATAACATCAAGCAGCACATCTCAACCTAAAACCACATCGAGGAACTTAGTCTCAACCCGAAATCTAACGAGGGAGCAAAACATCTCCATCCACATATCGAGCAATAGGTGATATAGGGGAGCACATTTCAACCCATCTTATTTCCCACCGATCTTCCAAAAAATGACCCTCAAGATTCATGTGGTAGAACAACTGCATCATAATCATCTTGGGTTGTACAACCCTTAGTACACTCTCAACCCGTTGACCAAACGGGGAGCGGTAATCCCAACAAGCCCAACTTGTTGGTATGCTGCCAATTGGGCTATACTAGGAAAATACCAGGATAGGGGAGAAACATCTGCAACCCTATGGGTAATAGATAGGGGATCAACATATACGACCCTATTGTCTAGAGATCCCTCAACCGTAGGATCCCTCCATCTCAATTCCTCACCATGGGAGCTCAAACATGGAGGAAGAGTTAGCTCAGTGTTATCAATCAACCTTGTTCTTTTTAGATCAAAAACATATCATTGTGCTCATATATGGTACCTTCTTAATCATCATGTCACAATAAAATTAAATATCATATATATATATATATCTCACAAGAAGGATGTTTTATTCATCCTCCCTCTCACAGAGGCAACAACCACAAGCCTAAGCTTGTCTCGTACAGCAACATTGTCTCAATATATGAAGAGATCTCAATCCCAACTATATAAGGGTTCTCTTCTAATCAGATCTCACTCAATATTATCATAATGTATCCCTTTAATTTCCATAAATTGATCAAATATCTCTCCAAAGAGCTTCTTCAACTTGCGCCATAGATAACTATGCCAACAACATCATATTCAATCTTGGTCATGCTTAAATCTACATAATTATTATAAGAAATATAATGGCAAGTCTCGTACTAAAGAAGCATAGAGATGTTCTCATCTCATTAATAATGATCCCAATTAGCATCAGTACATCCATGCAGTCACATATCACAGGAAGAATGTCCTAGACCAAAAATCGATCATCCCATGCAAATATATTGAAGTGTGCTCGACGACAATTAAATTTGTATGAAGAGGCTCAATCATGAATCTGCTCAAGTTTATCTATTAAAGACATATATATACGGATGGGTGTTCAAACAGAACATCAATGCTTCAATAAAATATTGATTGCTAAGGAAGTTTCAATAATATATCCTCATAACATCTTGAAATTCAATCGGAGTGTCCAAGGATTTGCATTTAAATTTTCTAATAATGCTTCAATAGCTTTATGATATATAATTTTCTTTTCCAAACTTTAGAAAGTATCTCATCATGCAATGGTTTTTCATTTTGAACTTCAGAGGCTAACTCCCTCTTTCTTTGATCATGAGAGGCTCATTATCTGCCAAGAATAGACTATCAATATATAAAACCAAAATAAAATCATACCTTGGACCTCTTTCAAAGTAGAGGTTTGTATTTTCACATCTTCGTGGCCTCACAAGATAACTGTCAATGCAAACACACCAAGCTCGGGGTCTTTCATTATACAATAATTTATGCAAATATAACACTTGGCCAAGCCAATATGTTCAGCCTTACACAAATCAATATTGTGAAATAAAATCAACCAAGTAAACCTATAGATACCAAATTAAAGCTAATATCAAATTCATAAAAGTTTTTGCCAATATCATTGTGACACATTCTTCGGACCAGATTTTAGGTAGAGCTCACATCCAAATGCTATTGTTATGTCAACAACTTGTTATTAAGCAATGTCAAATTCCATCATGTCATCATAACATGGATTGTCATTACATGTAGATGCATATACCAAGGATAAGTCAGAATTGTTTATACTTCAACCAATGTGCAAAAGTCAATGAAGCCAATACAAAACTAATGCTAACATCAATCACTGAAAGTTACTATGCCCACATAGCATTGTCATAAATAAAATCATCAGTCATTGTGTCAAAACCTTAATTTGTTATCAAAATTATTTCAAACATTCCATAGCCCAAAACATATCTATGAATCATCAAGCATCATGTCAAAACTCCAAACATTTCTCATTTATACCAATTAGTCAAATATTGTCAAACCCTTGCAATTGTTTTCATACACTAGCTTCAATGGTAAAATAAAAATAACATACTATTATGCATATTTTGATCACT
The DNA here is from genome assembly GCA_034641835.2 of Pinus albicaulis. NCBI lineage: Eukaryota > Viridiplantae > Streptophyta > Pinopsida > Pinales > Pinaceae > Pinus > Pinus albicaulis. The sequence continues at coordinate 851,271,369 of CM076577.1, read as the reverse complement.
TGCAAACACAATTTTAGTCAACACATTTACATTCGCTATAAACATTCAAACTTCCTCGCTCATAGGACATTCTAATGTTTGCTCCATATCTATAGGACTGTCTTACTCTAGGTTCACTTCTAATTTCGTGCATAAAACTTCATATTTGTGACCTACATACATAAATAAACCCATAGGATTTGTTATGTGCAGTTGGAGGCCTATAACCACACTTATGAGCTTGCTTCCATGCGGTTGGGGCTTAGACTAGGAGAAAATTTCTCTTTTTAGACCATAACTTGCTGCAGACCAACAATGTCAGATATTTTTCTATTCATGTCGAGAAATCATATTTCAACAATAAATTGTCTCTTATATATATGTGTGTGTGTGTGTGCATATATGTGCATATGTATATATATGTATGTAAACACACACACACACATATATAGGTGTAGGGATCTTATGGAGAGTCTCCCTCTTAATGAGAAATCAGTTTAGACCTCATCATTATCAACTTGTCTATCATAATACTGTCATACATCAGTAGAACTGTTAGATCATGAAATCAAGTTATATCAAGTTCTATAACATATATCCATAATGGTCATAACATGTTAGCATCAACTACTTCATCGTCACATATGAACATGACATCAAACTTTCATCAAGGATTAGATTCATATGATTACAATAGCTTACAGGTGTATCCTCGAAGATCATGAATGCAATATCACTTAAATAGCTTATTCCATCAAGTCATGGCATCCATATTTACTAAATTGTAAAAATTACTAGGCCAAGTTCAAGAAGGAGATTGTTACACTTTCATCATCATGCTTATCATGCTTATCACAAACACTGTCAAAGATATCATATATAAGAATCAATGCGCTAGCTTTCCTTGTGAGATCAAGAAATCCATCATGTCTAAAATGAATTATGATTTCCAAATATCAAGAGCACCAATATATAAAACATCAATGTTTCTATATATTTTTTTCATGACTTAATAGAATGTAAGATACTTTTCCAATACTAATTGCACCATCACATCATAAGTACTATGAATCAAAATTTCATATGCATGAGCCAATTGTGATGGTGATATTCTCAGCATACCTTAGGGCTTACCTTCCCATACAATATTTGTATTTTAAACATGACATTGAAACAATACACCATACATATCTTGTAGTATTCAGATATTTGTGTATCTTCTTATTTGACATTGGAAGCAGAAGCACTCTTTTAACTTCTTTATCAAGGGAAATTGTAGCTTTTTTCTTCATGCACTAGCCATATATTCATACATCTCATAGGATCCTCAAGAAGGATCCAATTATCAAATCTCATCAGGAGGTTAGAAGTATTGAAATACTCACATGTACATGCAGGAAGTATAAGCAATAATCAAAACAAAAAACTCAAATATGAATAGAATCACAAGGAGGTAACATAGATATAAAATGTACTCATATTATTAATGAGAGGAGATAATATCCATCTTGAACCAACCTTAAAGAGTCATGATTGTCCATGGACCATATAATATTGTTGCCTTCAATATATTTACCAACTTCATCAGCAACCAGGCCTAATAGAGACTATCCCATCTAGGGCTTCAACAAATATGTCACAAGTCCTTGAACATTTTCATATTGATCATGCTAGGTTTCTAGATTGAATGTATCAAATATTTTCCATAAACCAGGGTTTCTTCCAAACCCTAGCCTCACAGTATCCATTAAACCCTAATAACCAAATTACACAGATTTTCCTTTAAACCCTAGTATTCTTTTAGGTCTCCTCCATATTTTCTTGCATCCATCAAAGGTATATTCATAGAGGTTATCTTCAATGACTTTTCTTCAACCCAACTCTAGTACCATGTTAATTTTTCCTAGGGATATATTTTTATTTTATTTGATAATTGCATTTCAACATTAGCATATTAAATTCACCCCATAGCGAATTAACATTATCTAGATTTACAACTTTATTGAGTAGCATATGCAATTATATAGAAATAACAACATCATCATCAATGTATTAGAACATAAAGGAATAATAGAAGAAAAACATTCACACATAGATACATTAGGATTAGTTAGAGACTAGGTAAAAACCCACTATGTGGAAAACCCTTTCAAATTCTTCTTCTTATTAGATTGTCATTGAATGATTCAAAAAAAGAGTGTATAATGATCCATATATTCATCCATACAACTATCCATCAACATCAACTAATCAACATCCATAATATGAACCAAACAAAGCTAATGACCAAAACCCTGCTTCAAATGTTTGCAATCAACTATCACTATCTACGGTCAACTACCGAACCCTGCAATCAATGAACGAAATCTACAAACAATGGATAAAACCGAACCCTAGGTACCAACCACACGGATGAGATGATGTGCGTTCGACTAAGAGGCTTGAACCACATGGATGAGTCGACCCGCATGTGGTTGAAGCCAAGATTTCCTTGATGCATGCATGCGGCTGAGAACCAAAACCCTAGAACATGCATGAAAACTTCAGACCTTGGAATTTTGGACTCATGTGAGCTAATTTACGTGAACCTACCTCTGACTTGTGCGAACCAAAACCAAGAAATAGAATAGAAGAATGATCCAAGATGATGGCCAAATGAGGTTGATTTCACTTGTATTTATAGCCTTCCAAGGGTGTCCAATTTACTTTAGGGTTGACCTAATCAAATATGCACATGTGGGATTTAATTCAAATCCCTTGTCCAAATTGAGTGCTTCAATAGTCAAATTTGGCCCTCTTGAAAAGAGGAATCTCATCCCATCGTTGGAATTTGTCACTAAGCTACCAAATTAGCAAATTATATGTATATCCACATTGTTTTGAGGTGTTAATGTCAATCATATGTTGAAGAAGTGTTAGTTAACCTAAGAACATTGGACATGAATATAAATTTTAAGGTGGACATATTGAATAGTCACTAGGGAATGCTAGGTTTACATCATTTAAACAATATGCAAGGATTCTATTTCGTTAGAACTATGGATATATACATTGTTTTGGTGTGCATAATGTTGATCATAAGCCAACAAGGTGTTGATTAACCAACAAATTAGACATTGAATAAAACATTTCTTAATATGGATATGAGTGGATTATCAACATGTTTTTTACATGCCAAATAATTAAAATTATTGAATCAACGTCATTTTGACATTCATGCATAGTCATGTTTGGAATTTTTAACATTGATTTCACATAAAAAATAACTCCAAATTATCTTTAAAATTATGAGGATATTCCATTGAATAGCTACTAACAACAAATATGATAAAAATATATTTACAAATATGAAATCTACATTATTATGATTTCATTTCTCTTTAGATTTATGGATTTATGTATTATATATAACTATGTATGAATATAAAAACACTATGCAGAAAATAGAGAACAACAAAATAAAAAATCAAACCATGATTTGACACAAGGTATAACCTAGGAAACCCTTTCGGGAGAAAAACAAACTGGAAGGTGAGGTCTCTTTGCTCTCTTTCTCTGAATATAAAATGACTGCATGTAAAAATATGTAGGGCCTATGGTCCATGGAATACTACATTGCAAAAATCCTCACATTTTTCTCTCTCCCTATCCCTCTCTACTATTTTACATGTTTATGGAACAAGTGCACTAAAAAATAATGGAACAAATTTTCTTCCTAGTGGCATGGTTATAACACAACTCAACAACCTACTAGTGGTTAGGTTTGACTACCTCAACTCTTAACCAGAGTTAAAATATAGAATATTCTAGAGTATGTTTCATCATAATCATGTGGCTGGTCTATTTCCCATTAAAAATGGGGGTTTACATGTCATCCTCCCAAATTATGGTGGCCAAAATAGGAAGGTTAACTTCCAAGTGGCACAACTTTTGTACACAAACTATGATTGAGGAAATTAATATGCCATTGGATACATATATATGTGTAGAATATGAAAAGAAGGTGAAATGCTAAAGTGGAAATTTTTTACCCCCAAAAAACTTTGTTTTATTCATCAAAATGATCTCAGAAGGTTTCAGACCCTAATTTCCAAATTGGGTCGCATCGATATAAATGGTCCTGTGAGCAGTTTCCTCCACTTTTTTCCCTTTGAAAGCATCAATATGGATGAAAAACGATATAATTATCCAATATGTATCACCAAATGTATTATCAATAACTTACATTTTACAAGTCCCAATCTTCCTCCAATGGTAAACCATCTATTGCACTAGGCAATAATTCTTTTTCTAAGCTTTCAGTATAACCATACCCAATCCTTCATGCTACAATAATTTGATTTTAAAATAAGACCTAAATATTTAAGACCATTTTTGAAGTCAATATAATTGTAAGAGAGAATATCCATGATCCCTATTTTCTAACCCTAAGGAATACCATTGGAGGACATGTATAACTTCTATGAATTGATTTCCATATCTGCAACCTTCCAATACAACACTAATATTTCTCTATGATTTCTAGCTATATAATTATTCCATTTCCAAACAAAAGTACATCATCAACATAAAGAATTTGAGTCAAGAATATGATAATGTCTAGATTGATTCCTTTGAATAAGCCATTTATGCAGTGGGCTATCAAAATCTTTCTAAACCCCTCTATAATTATTAGAAAGGGAAGGGTTACATATGGTAACCTTACCTAGGCCCTATATATGGATTGAAGAGGATTAAAGAAAATCATTTAACTAGATCAGAAAATGATCTTAAGGAAATATAACCTTTGATCCATTTCACCATGGGGACTCTCATTCTTATATGAATTACAACTTGTCTAATATATAGGTAGATGACTATGTCATGTGCTTCTACTAAAATCTAGCTTAACTACCATGGAAAGGAATATTTTTATTTTTTATTATATATAAACCTCATAAGCTACCTTGATGGCATCATGGTTCCACCTTATTGCAGTGATCTATTATATTGAATTACATAATGAGATAGGCCTAAATTATTCAAAAGAAGTATGTTTTAGGAATTAAGGCAATAAAAATAAATTTAAGGAACCCAAAATTTGTTATGATGTCCTAGATCCTTAACCATGTTTGGGATGTCTTCTTCTAGTTAGTCATAAAATTGAACTATCCAATGATGAGGTCCTAGATCTTTTCCTTTTAAAAGGATTCAGTCACAAACTTTAATTAAATTAAAGAAATAAAATTTGAGTATAAGGGTCCCAAAATATGGATCAATATCCTTAATTCCTCAACAACATTAAGGGTGTCTTATTCCATTATTCTTAAAATCCAACATACATTCAATTATCCAACCATGAGGACCTAGAATTTTGTCCTTTTGAAATGATCCAATCACAATCTTATTTCCTATTTCATTATGATCCGAATGGAAAATGGCATCCACCCATGGTGTTCATCCACCCATGTTATCCATCCACCCATGGAATTTAGCCATGGTATTGTAAATGACATCAATCCATGGTATTTATTCGCCTATGGTATTGTAAGTGACATCTATCCATGATATTCATTAACCCGTGTTATATATCCACCCATGATATTCATCCACACATGGAATTTACACATGGTATTGTATGTGGTATCTACCCATAGTATTGACCCATGGTATCCACTTATGGTATCTACCCATGGTATTGTAACTCAAAAAAAGGCTATAAATAACAAGCCTCACTTTGTAAAAGGACAGGTTGTCCACCACAATGTAGCTTCTACAGTTATTCTCTGTTTTAATAAAACAAGTTTCTTTGTGGTTTTATTTGCTTTGTGTTCTCTCTTTTTTTATGGCATTCTAATTTTGCAGATCTTGTCAGATCCATTTAAACTTTTTAGATCTTGGGGGCCTCCCCCCAAGATCCGGATTAGTGGTATCAGATTTAGGTTACGCCTCCATGGGAATGAGGATTTGAAACATATTTCAGTTTCAATGTTTTGTAGCAACCTTCAACAAACTCCATGAATATTTTTTTGGGCGGCGAGTTTATAGATCAAATTTGAAACTTTTGTTGAAAATTTTACAAAAACAAAGACCAGATCTAGATTCCTTGTGAGAAAATACTCAAATTCAAAAAAAAATATTGAGCGAATTGGAGTTCAGATGAGTGTAGAAATTTATATAACTGATATGTTATACATCCGATATTCTCCTAATCACACACTATTTGACTTCATGCACAATACATAATCTCTTCTACCATTGATCATTAATTGCGGAAATAAAAACAATCGCATGCACGCATTAAAACCATAAACATTCACACATATGAACACAGTATTTTATGGGAAAGCTTAAAGCTGAAAACCCCCAAATATCTGTATATTATATGTCATAGAGATCATGTAACAATCATTATACAAAGCTCCTCACAAGCTCTCAATACAATCTCTAATTGCTACACACTAATCAGGTCCGATCTAGCAAAACACATGCTCCAATCTCTGTCACATGATAGCCTACCTCTATTGTGCAATCACTACTGAAGAATGGCTCTGAATGAACTCGAATTGGTCCAGCCTTGCTCACGCAATCCTCATTGGCATATCCAACCACTGTGTGTTGCAAATCATGCAACACTATAGTCACAACTGATAGTCACACTGCTCTTTCACCTACCTCTTCACTGGTCTCCACTGAAACTGTCCATGCACTGTAGTTAAATGATGTATTCTTTAGTTGATTAATGAGTTAATAATTAATTCACACCACTCTCACTAGTGTATCAATCAGTTAGACTAGATACAACTAGCTCAACTATGTTTAACTGAGTTAAACTGAATACAACTCCACTAACTTCCTCAATCAACTCCACCAAACTCTGTCACATGAGTTCTAACTGAAGTCTCCATGCAATAGCTCCACTTAACCCTCAGGAATAGCGTAATTCATTCTGTCAACTCCTGTGCCACATTTGTGCACTTAACTGAAGTGCTCCAAGAGAATAAGATAATGTTTATAGTCCAAATATTATTAAGAGCTAATAATATTCGACATATATATTTTTAGACTGGCAATATAAAAATAGATTCCTCCCAATATGTCTAAAAATAGAAGTCCATATATGTTTCCAACTTGACCAACCATCCACAAATAGCATCCTGCAACTCATAGAATATGATTGACATGTCTAAAAATAGACTTTGCGCCAAAAATAGCCTGCAGGCCCACTTAGTGAAGGTGACTTCTTTCCACTAATCTCATCATCTTGTTGCAATATAAACACTCTCTCTCAACAAGATAGGGATTATCTTCCACCCAGATCCTACCTCTGTGGTATTCGAATTTGCTCCTGGTGAGCACCTTCGTCAAGATATCAGCATCCTGATCCTCCGTGGGAATGTATGAAAGTAACATGATCTTTCGCTGCACAGAATCTCTGATATGATGATACCAGATGTCAATGTGTTTAGATCTTTCATGAAATACTGAATTAACCAAGAGTTTGATGCAACTCTGACTATCACAATATATCACAGTAGGATCTAAGTGTGAACCGAACAACCTGACCAGGATCTTCCTCATCCATATAGCCTCACATGCAGCCAAACTCGCTGCCATATACTCGGCCTCCGCTGAACTGAGTGCCACGGATCTCTGCTTCCTGCTGTACCAAGAAACTGTTGTCGACCCGATACGAAAAATCCCTCCAGATGTTCTCTTTCTATCCGTTGGGCTCCCTGCCCAATCTGCATCCGTGAAGCCACACAGCTTCACCTCATCCGACTGTCTGTACCATAATCCATATCCCGATGTGCCTCTAAGATATCTCAATACATGCTTGCCTGCATTCCAAAAGAGCTTGGTAGGCTTAACCATAGCTTGTGAAAGCTGGTTAACAGCATAGCATATGTCGGGTCGTGCATTGACCAGATACATAAGCGATCCCACCAACTGTTGGTAAACAGTAGCATCCACTACCTCTACCGAAGTAGCATCCTCCTTCCTCCATCCACTAGGAAGAGGAGTGTCGATAGGCTTGCAGCCATGCATGTTGAACTTCTCCAGTATCTCCCAGGCATACTTGCCTTGAGACACAAACATTCCATCACTGCACTGCCAAATTTTCAATCCCAGGAAATAATTAAGGAGGCCCAAGTCCTTCATCTCAAACTCCTTTACAAGATTAGCCTTGCATGAGTGTATCAACAGTTCATCACCCGTCAAAATAAAATCATCTACATAAAGTAAAATGATCAAAAACTTACCCTCCACCAAAATCTGGTATAGGTTTAGATCCACCTCACTCTTGGAGAATCCAAGTCTGGTGAAATAACTGTCTATTCATGTGTACCAAGCACGAGGTGCTTGTTTTAACCCATATAGCGCTCTTTTGAGCCTGCACACATGTGAATCGCTGTTGAAGATCTCGAAACCTTCGGGCTGCTCTATGTACTCCTCCACCTCAATCAATCCATTGAGGAACGCAGTCTTCACATCCATCTGATGAATGTGCCACCCCATCTGCGTTGAGAGAGCAAGAATCGTCCGTATGGAAGAATACCTTGCGACAGGTGCAAAGGTTTCCTCATAATCGATCCCCTCAATCTATGAGAAGCCTCGGGAAACAAATCTTGCCTTGTACTTCTCCACACTCCCATCAACTTCTTGCTTCACTTTGTAGATCCATCTCGAACCTACCACTGATTTCCCTTCCGGCCTTGAGACAATCTCCCATGCACTATTTTTGACAATCGAATCATACTCTTCCACCATGGAATCTACCCATGCGGGATCCTCCACAGCTTCCTCGAAAGAGGATGGCTCTGTCACGATACACTTTCTCATAAGAGCCATGTATCCAGTATACCGATCAGGTGACTATCTCTATCTGCGCTGTGATGTAGGTGCTCCTATAATCTTCTCTGCATCCTGATTCAGTCGCTCAGCTTCTGTAGTGCGCTTCGGCCCTCTGATGGTTGGCGCTGCATGAGTGGTCTCTTCATCTCCATGAACCTCCTCTTGTGGCTGATCCACATCCCGAGGCTCATCCTTAGGAACTAATAGCTCCTCATCTGCATGCAAATGTGGCTCCCTCTCAAGCGAACACTTCATGGCTTTCTCCTCATGAAATTTGATATCCCGTCGCACAACAGTCTTGCGACTGTCTGGCAAATACACATGATAGTTGTGGGGTGTATCAGCGTACCCCACAAATATCCCAACCTCTGTGGTCGGCTCCAGCTTCTTCTTGGCATCCTTCGTCACATGAATGTAAATAGGTGAACCAAAAATCCTCAAATGGGAAAGATCAGGCCTCTTACCAAAAAACGCCTCCTCGGGTGTACCCATACCAAGTATCCTGTGAGGAAAACGGTTTTGCACATAAACCACAGTATTGCATGTCTCAGCCCACAGGTGTATGGGAAGGTCCTGATCATGCAACATCGCCCATGTAGCACCCATGATCATTTTGTTCTTTCGCTCCGTGACCCCATTCTGCTGTGGGTTATGAGGCGCTATGAGCTCTCTCCGAATCCCTTCTACACTGCAAAAGTCCTTGAACTCGCCAGAGATGAATTCAACACCATTGTCGCTCCTAAGAGCCTTCACCTGCTTCCTTGATTCTTTCTCAACCAGTGCCTTGAACTCACATAAATTTGAGTATGTCTCGCTCTTCTTCTGCATGAAGAAGATCCAGCACTTACGAGAAAAATCATCAACAAATATCACATAGTACCTGTGCTTTGTTGTCGAAGCTACTGAGAAAGGTCCACACACGTCTGTGTGAATTCTCTCAAGGATCGTCGTGGTGCAACTATCCTTCTCGTGAAAGGTGGCTTTCACAAGTTTTCCCAAAGTACATCCCTTGCACTGATCCGACCACGCAAGTGTACCTTTTCGGGGAAGTCTCTGCAGAAATCCGCCGCAAAATTTTCAAAGCACCATGGTGAAGATGGCCCAATCTCCGTGCCATAACTCACCCTCATCCCGGCTCACCTTCGCTCGTTTCTACCATTGTTGCAACCATCTACCCGTAATTGATAAAGGTTCTAACTCGAACCCCTATCCTCCCAGTGTTTCACTAGCTTGCCTTATCACAAGCAGAAAGCCTTTCTCTCGCTAAAGACAACATCATATCCCTTGTCTTCTAACATGGCCACTAAGATCGTATTCTTTTCTTAACTCGGAACATGCATCACTTCCTTCAATATGAAGGGTTTACTGCACTTCTCTGAAAGGAAATGGTATCGATACCGGTTGCACTGTATCTACCATCATCGCCCATCTCGATGTGCACTCCAAGATCTTTCTCATCCAGATCAGTAAACAAATATTTGTCTCCGGTCATATGAAAAGACGCACCACTGTTAAGAAACCACACTGAACCCATCACACTTGAGACCAAGCATGCGATTAGCAAAAAATCCAGCTCAAACAACGAGGCTAAGGCCTCTCCAGCTACAAATCCAACAGCCTGCTTATTTTTCTTCTTCTGTGGACAATTAGTGGCGTGATGTCCGTGTTGGTGACAGTGAAAGCACTTCACCTTGGACATGTCCTGCTTCTTGCCTTTCGCACCGGATTGAGAAGAATTCTTCTTACTCTTCCCCTTCCTTGCTTTGGCAGCCAAAGCAAAATTTTATTCATCTGCACTCTTCGATGAAGATCCATCCCTAGTATTCTGCCTTATCTCCTCTTGCACAAGATCCGACCAAAGTCGCTCCCATGCTGGCAATTTCTCTCGACCATTGACAGAGTCCTGATAGGAATGCCAACTCTTCGGAAGCCCAAGGAGATCCAAGCTCACCAAGTCCTCGTCATCTACAGTAACCCCCACACTTCCCAGCTCATCCATGCACTGGACAAACTTTGTGAGGTACTTGGGTATACTGTCGCCTTTCTCCGTTTTTATGTTCCTGAGTTTATCCTTGAGCGCCAACTTCCTCTGGTCGCTCTTGCTTTGGAATAAGTCTGTCAACACTTTCCACATCAAGAATGGAGAAGCTTTACGATGAAGGCTAGACACTATGTAATCTTTCACACCTTCCAATAGAATCCTTCAACATTTTACTATCTTCTTTTGCCATGCGTCAAGTGCAGCGGCATCGCTAGAAGCAGGTTTTGGAATTTCTGCATCTATGAACTCCTTCAACCCATTGTCATCCAGCACCGCCTCCATCCTGTCCTTCCATGCAATATAATTCGAGCTACCCTCAAGGGCATACTCCAATCACAATCCGTTGAAAGACATCTCAACTTCGACACCAAGAAAACACTGTAGCAAATTCGAATTCCACTAGCTCAAAACTCAACTGCTTCAATGTTTTGCAATTGCTCCAATGATCAATATAGCTCTAATACCATGTAGAAATTTATATAACTGATATGTTATACATCCGATATTCTCCTGATCACACACTATTTGACTTCATGCACAATACATAATCTCTTCTACCATTGATCATTAATTGCGGAAATAAAAACAATCACATGCGCGCATTAAAACCATAAACATTCACACATATGAACACAGTGTTTTATGGGAAAGCTTAAAGCTGAAAACCCCCAACTATCTGTATATTATATGTCACAGAGATCATGTAACAATCATTATACAAAGCTCATCACAAGCTCTTAGTACAATCTCCAATTGCTACACACTAATCAAGTCCGATCTAGAAAAACACATGCTCCAATATTTGTCACCTGATAGCCTGCCTCTACTGCGCAATCACTGCTGAAGAATGACTCTGAATGAACTCGAATTGGTCCAGCCTTGCTCACACAATCCTCATTGGCATCTCCAACCACTGTGTGTTGCAAATCATGAAACACTATAGTCACAACTGATAGTCACGCTGCTCTTTCACCTACCTCTTCACTGGTCTCCACTGAAACTGTCCATGCACTGTAGTTAACTGATGCATTCTTTAGTTGATTAATGATTTAATAATTAGTGAATTACTTAATAATTAATTCACACCACTCTCACTAGTGTATCAATCAGTTATACTAGATACAACTAGCTTAACTATGTTTAACTCAGTTAAACTAAACACAAATCGACCAACTACTTCAATAACTCCACCAAACTCTGTCACATGAGTTCTAACTGAAGTATCCATGCAATAGCTCTACTTAACCCTCATGCATAGCGTAATTCCTTCTGTCAGCTCCTGTGCCAAATCTGTGCACTTAACTGAAGTGCTCCAAGAGAATAAGATAATGTTTATAGTCCAAATATTATTAAGAGCTAATAATATTCGACATATCTATTTTTAGACTGGAAATATAAAAATAGATTCCGCCCAATATGTATAAAAATAGAAGTCCATCTGTTTTTCCAACTTGACCAACCATCCACAAATAGCATCCTGCAACTCATAGAATATGATCGGCATGTCTAAAAATAGACATTGTCTAAAAATAGACTTTGCGCCAAAAATAGCTTGCGGGTCCACTTAGTGAAGGCGACTTCTTTCCACTAAGCTCATAATCTTGTTGCTATCTCAACAATGAGGGAGATATCGCTAATTCAAAATCAGCAATGTTGCAGCAATTTTTCTGACGATAATTCATGGATGGCGGATCTCATATCATTTCTTGTAGTTTTCAGTGAGAAATTTTAGAGAAATGGCTATAGATCTAAGCTCCCCTTGAAAAATCACCCAATTTCAAAAAAAAATCATTCGAATCGGAGTCTGGATGTGGGAGTTATCGTTTATTTAAAATCAACTATTTTTTTCAGAAATTTTGTGTCGACGAGACAGTTCCAGCGCGAATCTGAGACTCTAGATTCTCTAGATAGCAGTTTCAAACACACGAGAAGATGCAGAATGATCATTCCATTTCCAAAAACAAGTTATAATAAATATTCTGAGTTATATTGACCGAGTTATGCTCATTTTAAATTTGGAGCAGCATTCGGAGCGGGTTCCCTTTGGAGACGTGCCCTCCCACCCCACTTTAGTAGGCACTTGCTTCACATTCATCAGTTTCAGCATAGCAGCATTCGACTTGGGTTATTTGGAGACGTGCCCTCCCACCCCAAGCTATGTAGGCACCTGCTACTTTGTCAACAATCAACATCATGGATATCGGTCAACTGCACAATTTTTTTTTCATCGAAGTCCATTTGCTAGGCTGCACACTGTTAGTCACACAGTTGGTCCCAAGCATTACAGGGTATCTCTATCCTCAGATCTTCGTTTGTCATGGTTTTGGTTCATCCACAAACCCACACTTTATTGAATTCCATTTTCTATACTGTACACTGTCAATATCACAGTTGGTCACAAGCATTATGGGGTATCTCTATCCTCAGATCTTCGTTCAGCATGGTTATGGGTTAACTACACAAAACCCTTCTCTTCAGTGGCTCTTCATATTCAACAAAGGCTTCTCAGGAGGGAACTTCACGCAATGGGGACATTGCTTCTTAAGGAGGAAGTAATGATCTGAATGGAAAATGGCATCCACCCATGGTGTTCATCCACCCATGTTATCCATCCACCCATGGATTTAGCCATGGTATTGTAAATGGCATCGGCCCATGGTATTTATTCGCCTATGGTATTGTAAGTGACATCTATCCATGATATTCATTATCCCATGGTATGTATCCACCCATGGTATTCATCCACACATGGAATTTACCCATGGTATTGTATGTGGTATCTACCCATAGTATTGACCCACGGTATCCACTTATGGTATCTATCCATGGTATTGTAACTCAAAAAAAGGAGATAAATAACAAGCCTCACTTTGTAAAAGGATAGGCTGTCCACCACAATGTAGCTTCTACAGTTATTCTCTGTTTTAATAAAACAAGTTTCTTTGTGGTTTTATTTGCCTTTTGTTCTCTTTTTTTTTTTTGGCATTCTAATTTTGCAGATCTTGTCAGATCCATTTCAACTTTTTAGATCTTGGGGGCCTCCCCCCAAGATCCGGATCACATTATCTTGACGAAAAATTATTCATTGTTGTTGTCAACACAATTTGGGAAATAAGAAGACAACCTTATTATGTTTACAATATTAACATTTGTGGGTTCTTGATAAATATTCTTAAAGTGTCACACCCCCAACTTTGTTATTTTATGGAACCTTTTAACTTTTTGTCCATCCTCCTTCTCCATTCCCCAAATATTATTTACATTCCTTCTATGTTTTACATAATTTTGAAAAAAAAAATGTGTTGTGCTTTTGCATTTTTGTTAACCAAACGGTTATGTTTTTTATCCTCCATTTAGATCCATCCCAATCAACCACACTCCTTTTTTTTCTAACAATTCTTTTAGTCTGGATTTTTCTTCTTCTAAGAAGACCCTACAATATGTTTGGTATATAGTAGCACAATTTGTGTTTTGACTTCCATCAACTCATGATACGAGTTGAATTTTTATTTTTTACCACTCCAATGTTGTATTCTTAACTCTTTAGAATTTTTTAGAAAATTGAAACACAATTGACCTTTGTCTTTCAAAGTTGTATAGTGTCCACTCCTCCTTAGCTAGTTTTAAAAAATCTTTTCTTTCGTTCTTTTAATTACTAGAGGAATCGACAACTAGGCCAGTCTCGTATTCACATGACATGGGGTCAATTACAACTACTACCACTATAACCCCTAGGTGAATTGTGTTGCCCCCAACATGTGATCACATGTTAGACATTATGGGGGATTCAAACATGGGACCTTATGCTCACATTTAATTTACAATTTCATGGGCTTGCCAAGTGGCCAACCTGGGAGTAGGGAGGCAAGGCAGTGTGAGCTAGTTTTAAAAATCCTTCATCTTTTAACAAATAGAAACTAAACTTAAAAAGATGGTAGGTTTCAATCTTCTCAATTTAGAGCCAAATAAGTAAGTGATATAATTCTCCAGCTATTTCTATCTATAACCTCATTCTATTGAAACAAACATTGAAATTTCATATATATATATATATAACATTTTAAATATCCCTTCTTTTCCAACCCTAAAAGTCCTCCGTATAGAAATTAGTTTACTCTTATATATATCACATTCCGGATTCTTCAATTTTGTGAATGAACTATTTAATTAGGATGTTAATTATAGCAGCACAATTCAATTTTTCAAGTGACAAAATTCGTATCACTAACGCTATCTTTCCTTTTTAAAAGTCTAATAAAAAAGGCACCCCAAAAATATTTTATCTCTCTATGGAGCATAATCTTGAGAAATGAAAATTATTTCCCTCTCTCCAAAGATGATATCCATGTATTTCTAAAGTACTAATTTAATAATTATAATGACTTATTTGACTTAGTCACCACACCCTCTCCAACTCCGTGCCTCCTCCAAAGATGATATCCATGTATTTCTAAATGACTAATTTAATAATTATAGTGACTTATTTGACTTAGTCACCACACCCTCTCCAACTCTGTGTCTAGTGTTATGAAGTTACAATTTTACACGAAACCCAAGAATATTCTTTTATATTTTCTCTTTACCATTGTTCATCGGATTAATAAGAATTAATCCATAACCACATGTCCATAAACATGGAAAATAACATCTTTCGATTAATAAAGTTTAGGCTTGTTGTTGGTTAACCACCAAATAAGTAGCTAAGTTGAAAGCTCAGCGTGTAACACATTATACGGAAAACACATGATGTTACCATACAAGATATGATGAAGCTAAAAAAAATGACAAGTAATGAGGACCATGACCCTCATATAATTGAAAGATAAAGATATATAACAATATAAAATTGTTAAAATTCCGTGCTAAATAGAATGATCATCAAAACTTTGTAGAATTAAAACAAATAAAGAATGTAGAGGAAAATTAATCTAACTATAATGCCAATACCAAATAAGAATGATAATTAATTATTTGTAATAAATAGATTTTCAATTGATGATGTTGTTTGCTTTAACATTTTCAATGGTAAAAAAACACAAAGTAAACCACAAGGTCTAAAGTAAAACTTGAATCCAAATAATTAAGGATTAAGAAGCATCAAGGCCACAACTACAACTAAAACATAAGTAGAAAGCATGACAGTCAATCAAGGATATGAGAAATATTTAACACAAGAAAAGAACCTAACATGAACCTGTAATGAAAAATTGACAATTATGAATCTCATTATTTCAACATCATAGTCCTATTCCTACCTGGGACCCAAACCTTCCTTAAAAGAATAAGTTATCTAAAATTTAATTATACTACTTAATGATGTATCAAAAACAACTACCAATAACCTTCACAATTTAAAAAAGTAGACAATATCAATTAATATATATCATAGGAAACACTTTAACTTTTATTTATTTTTAAATGGATAAGGTTCGATGATGCGTTCATAAGATTGGATGTTACTTCAACTTTCTATTATTAAATTCTAATGATGTGTTCGTTTCAATATATAAAACAAAGGATTGTATAATGAGACAAATTATGAGCATTTTGACCATAGAAATAGTGGTGTAAGACAAGGTCACATGACTAAATTCAATAAAGTAAACAAATGAAACTTTGGGACTTGAGACAAATTATGAGCATTTTGGACATGAACTAATGGTGTAAGACCATGGTCACATTATTAAATTCAATAAAGTAAAGACAATGTATAAACAAATGAAACTTTGGGACTTGAGACAAATTATGAGCATTTTGAACATGAACTAATGGTGCAAGACCATGGTCACACTATTAAATTCAATAAAGTAAAGACAATGTATAACCAAATAAAACTTTTGGACTCTGGGAGTAAGACAATGATCACATTATTGGACTCATTCGATTACTTGTCAATTCCTTTCACATTTGATCATTGGGCCACTTTAATGACAATTTCTAATATAACCACTTTCGACTTGGGTTTACCATGCACATTGATATATTTTTTCTCCCTAACAAGGGCTATTTTAATTTTACTTAATTTCTAAAAATATTTACTTCCGATTTGGATTTACCATGTACATTGTTATATTTTTTTTCCCTCATCCATTTTAGTAGTACTTGATTTCTATAATAACTATTGTCTTTGGTTTTACCATGTACAATGTTATATTTATTTGCCCCATTTGTTAGGTAGGAGAATATTGTTATGCTGGTTATTGTTGGTTATATTTTTAATGGTATTGGGTTATCTTAATGGAGTAAAATTTAAATTCAATTTATAAAAACCTTTGATATAGTTTTGGAGGATGACCATGGTTAAGAATAAGAATTATATTGTTTAGGTAGGAGAATATTGTTTTTTGGTTATGGTTATTTATTTGTTATATTTTTAAAGTTTTTGGTTTTTTTAATTGAGTAAAATTTAAATGTAATTTATGAAAAACTCTGACATAGTTTTGGAGGATGCTTATGATCAAGAAAAAAAAGTATTGTTTCGAATGTGGTGATGTGGGTTATGAATATTATTTACTTTATCATAATTATTATATTAATAATTTGGTTAGGTTTAAGCTATAATTTCAAATTTGTAAATTTTTTTTTTTAATTTTTTTTTTTTGAACATTTATAAATTTGTGTATTAAATTAGAACGTGATGGTTAATGATATTAATTTTATAATTAATTAGATAGCCATAATAAATAGGGAAAAAATTTAAGGATGGAAAATTATCTTTAAATTTAAAAATATTGGCCAATATCACTAGTTCCTAATATGCAACCTATAAAATGTTTATTGATATATTTGTAAAATTATTCAAATTTATAATGATTTTATATATAGTCTCTATATAATGTTGGAGAACTTTAAGGTAAAATAATGTTATATTGTAAAAATTGAGCAAATCATTTATATAAAAAATAGAAATTGGTGAATATTTTTTGTAGAAAAATTATGGAAAATTAGCCCACCTGTGAATATTATCCTCTAAATTTTTCCATGATATCAAATCAAGTTGCTAAATAAGTTAGTTCTTTGGAAACACCACAAAATATTGTTAAATAATAATATAAACAAATTGAGAAAATTTTATATTCATATTCATGAATGTCCACATAATTTATTGTAGCTACCACATTAACTACATGACATTTCACAATGACTACCCTTTGTTGGTTTTATATCTAATATTAATGGATACTCAATACTAAATCTTGTTATATTATAGGATGTTCTTTAGTTCTCAATTGTAGTCAACATTTCCAGTGTGGAAATGAACTGAGGCCTTTTTGTTGAATTTTAATGGATTTTATCATGTCAAAATTGTTTACCCTTTCCATTTTTGTATCCATTTGGGTTTGGATGATGTTCTTTTTATTATATTTCTGTGTACTTTTTAAAGGTTTTTTTGTGATTTTTTTTGTGCGTTATTGGAATAAACTTCAAAATTAAGCACGAGTACCAATGATTTATGTGATAAAGTGGATCATTAATAGTAAACATTATACTAGTGAAGTGGACACTATAATGCTTATTTTTATGATAGGTGTGAATGTCTACATGGTTATGTTATAGCTATGTATCTTAACGGACTTCTATCAATTCTAATTATTGTCTTATGTACTTCATCACAACCAATAATAAGAACTATTTCTTTTTTATTATCTTATATCAATACTTTATTGAATAATTTACAATATTAAAAAAGAACTTAATTTTAATCATGATTTAAATTAACATATTTGGAATAATGTGTTTTAAATAGATTTACACCTCTACAAATAAGAAACAATTACTTTTGAAATAAAATGACATGATATTTCTAAATGGTTTCTTGTTTGAAAAATGTGTATCCTAATAGCTTTGTGAATGTTTATCCACTGGATATCTCCAATTTCCATGCTTGAGTCACATCCTTCTAAGCTTGTTAGTAGCAAGGGTTGTAAGAACCACTACGTTCATTTTGATAACCTAAGATAGGTTGATTTCTAACTTCCATTATTTGAAATATTTGATTTGGTCTTTGAAAGTTGTGTTGATTTTTTTCCACCATCACTTTCACTATTGCATTTGCAACATTGCTTTTGTAACAAGTCACATCAATATATACTCACAACCTGAAAAAAATATTTAATGTGAACTGATATCCTATGAAAACTACGGAGCAACCAAAATTGCATCGTGTACCTATTGGCATCTGATGGCCTTGTTGATACATTAACCTTTCTTGGTATGCCATTTGACTAAAAGAATTAAACTTCCCTAGAAAAAATTAAGTAAATGTATTTTCGTCATTGGTTATTCTAACGTCTATGCCATATGGTTATTTACTATAAAATTGAATGCTGCATTATAGACTCAAAATTGAGATAATTTATTATCATGCCCTTAAATCATCCTCTAAGTTTTTTTGAAACATATGTGAAGAGACATGTAATCAAGGTAGCGTATGTAATTTGGATCTTGTTTTGCACAATTTGATCATTTTCAATGTTGAGGTTATCTTTTGGAAGAGTATTATGTAGTTTAGAAACTAGTAAATATTACATGTTAAAGCCTATAATAAAATGCATTATTGTGTTAAAACTATTGTGTTGGGCATACTTTAAACCAAAATATGGGGAGTTACAACTTCAAATCATTGGGATTAAGAACACAGTAAGGAAAATGATTGAAAAAAATGTTATGAGAAATCATCTCTTTATTTGTCTAAAATATTTAGTGTTGAATTATTTTTTATATTTTAAAATATACCCTTCATACCTTATTATATCAATTTGTTTTTAAGAGTGGAACATTTTATATATTTATTTAGGATTTATAATCTTTATAGCCTCATGTGCATATACACCCTTTTATTAGATTAAGAAAACTAGTGTTAAAGCAATTTTCTTCAAGTGTTTGGTATTCATAATCTATGTTTATGTTAAAATAGGCTAGGCTTTTTTTTAGTAATGGAATTTTATTATGAAATGTAATAGATGCTTTTTTATATTTGTGGATGGTATCTCATGTCAATTATAGGGAAATTTTTAAGGGTTAAATTTTATAGATGGACTAATTTTTCAAGTTTTTTTCTCAAAAAAAAATATTCTCCAATTTCCATTTTTTATAAATATTATTTGCCAAAATTTTATAGGATAAAATTATTTTACCTTAAAAATCACCAAAATTTTATAAAAGACCGTATAAAATCATTAGAAATTTGATTATTTTTACAAAAATATTTTCAAATATTTTGGAGATTTCATATTAGGCACTAGTAAGATTCGTTAAAGTTTCTGCACTTTAAGGTAACTTTCCATAATCAAAATTTTCCTTGGTAAATCATTATGTGTAGACTAGTTTTCTTAATGTAGGGAGATTCAAACTATGCAAGGAGTAGCTACAACTAGTTAAGCTATCACCAATAACATTAGCTACAACTAGCTAAGCTATCACCATGGACTTAGAATATGGTGTGTTATGATTGAGTGTTGTGTTATGTAGAATCATCTTAAAGACTGATCTATCAAGCAAAGAGAAGGATCATACATAACATGGACTTAAGAAAAGAAAACTACAACCTTAAGAATTTTGAACCCTCTTAATTCTTAATAGATTTGAGTTCAAGATAGATCTCGATATTAGCTTACTAGTCATATATTAGTCATTTTTACACAATTATCGCGCCCTTTTCTTTATGAATTCTAGGACAACAACATAGATTATATGTGGAAAGATGGGTATATTTGAATCCATTTTGTGTGATCTATCATATAAACTACATTTTTTTGTTTAATATTGTATATACATATTTATTATTTGGTGTTAATTAGCTACACTGTGAATTACAAAATTAAAAATAGTCTTAGGGTAAATAGCTATTTTTAACAACGTATGGATGCATCATAATCTTGATTTATTTTTAGTGTGCTGAATGTGAAAGTATTATTTATTGTCTACCTTAATAAATGGTAGCTATTTCTAATCTAAAGGCACAAACAAAGATCAAATTTTCAAAACTAGTGCCAAAAGGATTGTTATCATCTTCTAAACTCATGGATGGAAATTCCATGGGCAATTCATTAGCATTTCTATGTATGCCTCTAATAGGTATGCCACATTGCATTTGTTTATTAACCCTTTTAGCAACAAACATTGTCCTCTAGGATAATTTATCTCATTACTTATACATTTCAAATAAGCTAAAATATCACTTTATTTGTGATTATGGTATGTGAACTATGGTAAATAAAAAATTCTTAATCCAAAATTACAATTGTGCTCTTTTAATGCTTCTTAATGTAAATGAACTTACCTTTCTATAAAAATTGAAAAACAAGTTTTTAGATCATCTACGTGGCTCCTTAACTAGATCCAACATATATAAAAGTACTTGGCAAATGTTGGAGATTGTAACTAGTTTCGGTCTTCATAATTTGTACCATTATTTATTTATGTAAAAAGAAAAGGAAAAATTATTATTATTTTTCTAGATAAGCATGTTCTTCATGCTTCTAGGCTTTTGAGTCAAAGAGTCAAAGTATTTTGGACCTATTGTAAAATAAAAAGAGAAAGAATTTTTTAAATGTAAATTATGGGACAAAACCCCTCTAGATTCCAAGTCAGCCTACATGTCAAGTCGGTCTTGCCCCAATGGACATGTCTATTTTCACCCTATAAACTATATAAATAGAGGATAGATTGAGCTCATTTGGACACACATTTGGGGTGAAATTTTGGTATGAAATATCATAGAGAAGGAAAAATAATAAGTGGAGGACGAAGACTGGAAGAAAGGATTTCTTTTTGGAGCTAGGGTTTGTAGAAGATCTGTCTTGGTTTGCCTCTTGTTGCTAGTCTCTTACTGATGAATCTGCTAGAAGGAGAGAAGGTTTGACTTGGCATCTAGAGGTGGAAATTTATGTAGTTATGGGTCTTGGATATCTTATTTGATTGTATTCTATAAGAAGATAATTTTTTGGGTTTTCCCCTTGGAGGGGTTTTGCCTTGGCTTGGAGCCTATATATTATGTTTTATTTCCTTATGTGGTCTTCATGTTTTATGGTAATTTCTTGATGAAGAAAGAAAGCATACATTAGAGGAAATTTCAACCTAAAAGTACCCATGAAATTTCCATGTCATAATATGTAAACCAATCAAAATTACTTAAATTTAAAAAGAGGTACATGTAAATATTTTGGAGGGAAAAGAAGAAAAACTACTTTTTTTAATGGCATTTTTTACTTATCTCCTTATAGGTTTACTCAAATTTCAAGTGTAGACACTCGTTGGACGAAAAATTAAATTTCAAATCCAACGAGTACCCATTATGCATATTTTTTAGAAATCCCACCTTGATAAAAATTACAGATACATTAAAAACACGTGTTTAACACATTTTTTAATGTATCTACAAATTTTATCAATGTGGATATTCTCAAAAGGATGCATAATGGGTACTCGTTGGATGAGGAATTCAATTCCACATCTAATGAGCATCTAAACATGAAATTTGAGTAAACTTATAAGGAGATAAGCCGAAAATACAATTAAAAAAATGTAGTTTTCTTCTTTTCCCTCCAAAATTCATAACTCTTATTTATTATTTTTCCTTAGGAGGCCACTTTTAGGCTGAAATTTCCTCTAATGATAATAATAACTTTGACAAACCCACAAGTAATTATAAATTAATGGAAATCTAAGATAAAAATTAAAAAAAACTCTTGATTTCCAACATGGTACAAGATCTTTGATCTAAAATAGGAGGCCCGAAGATCACTCGCTATCTTTGTAACGTTGTTTATGTAGTAGCTCACAATACTATGGTTTATATCACTATGAAATGGTATGCATCTTTGTCCATGTGCCTGAAAAAATTGACTTTCCAATAACTAAGCCTATTGTGACTCAGTTATAATATGCAACTTGTATTATCTTTATGTAAAAACTTGCATATCTCCAATATTCTCGCTACAAATTATCTTCTAATTGTAGAGTCTCACTCTTACAAAAATGATCGCTCCTACGTGTATGATTTTTTTAAATAAATATATTTGTAATAAAATCACACCACATGAATGGACTCACTAGATATGGTGATAAAGGCTCACTACACCACAATCTTGTTTGTAATGACTTGTCACATATCTATTGTTGAATTTCCACGATCTTGGGTCTAAGATAGAATCTTAAAACCTCTCATGCTACCAAACTAAGAATCTCAAAAAATATAATTTTCACAATGGAAAATATAAATAGCAGTAAATCACACATGCACAAGTATAAACAACTTTTTACAAAACATTGTACAAATATGATCAACAAACCAATCTTCGTTATATTAAACTAAATGAATAATACAACAATGTATGGCTCCCATACAAGGGATAATGGCCCTCAATTATCCACTAGTACAAGAATACAAGATACCATGACAATATCACTGCAATCTCTATATCATATCTCGTCTTCTCGGTCCTTCACTTCCATTCTGATCTCTAGTGCCCTTTAGTCCATCAAGAGACAACACATAGATTATCTAGGAGGGATACCTCCTATCATTGCTGCAAGTCACTTCTGCTTCAAAGAACATAGGATGATCCAATATTCTCTTCTTGGTTGGCCAATGCCTGAGCTCCAATATGCTAATCTAGTTGTCCACTAGTCCATCAATGTAATGCACATTAGAATTCACAAATTCACCCAAAATTTACCTGTCAAACTTCTTGTCAAGGGCTAATTTGGGATACCAACATGCTTCCCTCCACTAGACCAATGTCACCCAATACAATCACTATGAAATTTACACCTAGGAGGGGTTTCTAACCACCAAGTCAAGCCCTCCAAATGTCTCCCACATGTTGCAATTTAATCTCTTCCACTTAGCAAAAACTGCCAACAAGAAATGACCAATCATACCCTTTCTTGACCATTGTTTCTGTATATTTTAAACATGAGATGATAGTCCTGGTTAGGGCTTTACCACAGCCCCAAACTCTGCTTCTATATCCTACGTAATGCTCCAAATATGGTCGTAAATCATGTTTTTTTCCTTCCCTTGATTGCGGCCTAGTCAAATGAGGATGCTCGACCACTTGGCCTCCATAAAAAATGGTTGATTACTGTTGTCACTTTAGAAAAGCATGAGTCCCAAACTTGTGATAAAACACAACCCTGAAAACACACTTACATTGCCCATATCTCCTCCCAAATCACTCAGACCTCTTCCAAGGGAACTTGACCTTTATTAAAGAGACAAAAAAACCTTCAACTCACCCAACGAACTCCTATTCTCCTGCATTTTTTTGATCTTTGACCTGCAACTCAATTTAGAGAATATTTCATTGGCTTGTTTTCTCTTGGATGTAAGAAAATTACCTCACATTGTCTCTTATTTATACCTTTCTTATGTGGCTTCATCACACTCTAATTTGGAACACCTAATACTTCAGCTAGCCTAACTTGTATGCCAAATTAACCTACGACCACATAGAAAAATTCATTTCTCCACTTATAGAGCTCGTATTTTGATGATTTTCATTGCCCCTTTCTTCTCTAAGGGTCCTCTAACACGTCCATGTGTCAAATAATCAAAGCTCCTTGTGGATTGACACCCACAAGTTTTGGTGCAAAGGCCACATGCTTGGGTTCTAAGCCCAAAGTCACTTTGTGTTGCTCCAACCTCCAAACCCTGAACCCTAGGGCTTGGAGTACCTCCCAAGCTACTCAAAAATCAACACTCGCTCTTAGCAAGGGAGGTAAATCCAATGCTAGGAAGTAGCTCATCATCATTATCACTACTTGGAACACTCACCCAACATCTAGTGCTAAAAACTATAAAAATCACTGTAGCATGAACTACGTCTCTCTCAGAAGTGTCATTGTCACAAGAAGCTTCCTTCTTCTTCTTCTTTTCTTGTATTGTTTTCCAATATCTTGATGACTGCTTATTTTCAACATTATAATAACCCTTTCTTCCCACTGAACACTCAATATTCTTGGGCTACAAAGTCTTCCCCTAAACCTACAAACTCCCTCTTGAATCGAATCCCCCTGAGCCTTCAGAATCTATACCTTCTTCTCTAGAACCTATACATGCACCTCTGAAGTCTGCACTTGCACTTGCTTCTCTGGAACCTGTACTTGGTCCACTTGCTTCTTCTCTTCATGATCCATAGGCATGCATGTTAGTATGTATATACCATGCTCTCTAATTCTTAGCTTAATACTTGTGAAGCTAGAGTGTCTTGGTCTAAGTCTTGCCTTACCATCCTGAAACAAGACCTCAAACCATTTATTCTCAATCATAAAAATATATATCATGCTATATTTGAGTCCCCGTACAAATAGTACATCGTAGACCTACATCACCCATTCTGTCTCCATCTTGAATGGCACAAATCCTGATCCTCAGATCTCCTTTTCGCTCTTGTCACTCAAAATTGTGTGCAACCTTAATTCCCATTAACCCAGAGTCTCAAAAAACTCATGTGACCTTGTCATATGTTTTGATGCACCAAGGTCCATGTACTATACAACCTCATTGATGAAACTCTGTGAGAAATGAGAAATCATAACAAATTCCTCCTCCTCCAACCTCTTGGTGAGAGCCTCTATCTTAGCAAAAATGGAAACACCGACGAATTGATTCCCTTTTTTCTTCTCGTCATATCACATATTCTTCTTCATCGGACATATCATTAAAAAATGACCCATCTTGCCACATTTGAAGCACTTAACTTTACTCAATATATTCTTCTTCTTACCCTTCATTCGTGTTGCAAGTTCCACGTCATCACCTGAAGCCCTCTTCCTTGGATTAATAGTATCGTCTCACAACTCTTCCTAAATGAGGTCATCCCACAACCTATTTCGATATAGAAAATTATCTCTGGAAACGATCCCCTTGATGAAGGGCTTCCATTCCTAGGTGAACCCTTTCAAAGAAATCCTCACCATATTAGTCTCTGAAACAATCACACTGATGGTAGCAAGCTCATCTTTGACCTGAGATAATATCGCTAGATACGAAGTCACTCCTTCACCCTTTATCATCTTGGTGGACTTCAAATTATCCTCCAATACCAGTACCTAGTTCTCATTCTTATTCTAGAACAAATTCTAAAGGGCCATCCACATATCATGTGCGGTGTTCTTCCTAGAAAAATGAGGTATTAGGGGATCCTTATCACCATCAAGGCTAATCAATCTCTCCCTCAAAACCAAATCCTCGTATGCTTCCAGCTCCTTTGGGTAAGTTGGCTACTTGATGGCTTTTTCAGCAAACTCCTAGATCCTATTGACCTGCAAGACCAACTCGATCCTTTCCTTCCATGGACTATAGTTGGAAAATCCTTCCAACCTATCCCCATACCGGAGACCAGTCTACAACTTTGACATTGTAGTGAGTCCTTCAACTAAAATGTGACCAACTCCTTGTTAATTTGTACTTTGTTGTGCACTCTAATGATTCACTGTATTCCAAAGTAGCTCAGACAGGATCTGATACCATGTTGAATTTCTGTGATCCTAGGTTTAGGATAAAATATTAAAATTTTTGACACTACCAAACCAATAATCTCAACAAATCTACTTTGCACAACGGAATACAAATAACAGTAAATCACACATGCACAAGTATAGGCAAATTTTTACAAAATATTGTACAATTATGTATAACAACCTAATCTTCATTATATTAAACCAACTAAATAATAGAACAATATAGGGGTCCCATATAAGGGATAATGACCCTCAATTATCCGCAAGTACAAGAATACAAGATACCATGACAATCTCGTTGTATCCTCTATGTCGTATCTCGTCCTTTCGGTCCTTCGCTTTCGTTTTGTTCTCTAGTACCCCTTAGTCCATCAAGAGACAAAACATAGAGTCTCCAAGAGGTCTTCCACCTATCACAACTACAAGTCACTTCTGCTTTAATGAACATAGGCTAATCCAATATTCTCTTCTAGGCTGGCCAATGCCTAAGCTCTAATATGCCAATCTAGTAGTCCACTAGTCCATCAATGTACTGCACATTAGGCTTCACAACTTCAGCTAAAATTTAGCTCTCAAAATGCTTGCCAAGGGCTACTTTGGGCTACCAACATGCTACCCTCCACCAGTCCAATGGAACCCAATCCAATCACTGTGAAATCTACACATAGGAGGGCTTTCTAACCACCAATTCAAGCCCTGCAAATGGCTCCCATAGGCTACAATTTAATATTATCCACTTAGAAAATACTTCCAACAAGAAAGGACCAATCATACCCTTTCTTGACCATGGGTTATGTGTATTTTAAATTTGAGATGACAGTCCTGGTTAGGGATTTACCACAATTCCAAACTTTGTTGCTATCTCCTACGTAATGCTTCAAATATGGCCCTAGATCTTGTGGTGTTACTTCCCTTCACTGCGGCCTAGACAAATGAGGATGCTCCACCACTTGGCCTCCACAAACAACGGCTAATCCCTACTGTCACTTCAGAACACCCTACGGCCTAGACCTATGACAAAATTCATCCCTAAAAACACACTTTCATTGCCCAAATATCCTCTCAAATCACTCGACCCTCTTGCAAGGGAACTCAAAATTTATTGTAGAGAAAAAAAAACCTTGAACACACCCAAATGACTCATATTCTACCTCGTTTTTCTAATCCTTGACCTCTGGCTCAATATAAAGAATATTTACTAGTCTTGTTTACTCTTAGATGTAAGAAAATGACCTCACATTCTCTCCTATTTATATATTTCTTATGTGGCTTCATCACACTCTAATTTGGTATACCTAATACTCAAGAATATGTGACTTCTATGCAAAATTACCTACAACCACATAGAAAATTTCATTTCTCCACTTCTACAGATCTCATTTTGATGATTTTTTCTACCCCCTTCTTCTCTAAGTGTCCTCTAACACCTCCATGTGTAAAATCATCAAAAATACTTGTGGACTCACACCCACCAGTTTGGGTGCGAAGGCCACATTCTTGAGTTATAAGCACAAAATCATTTTGTGGTGCTACAACCTCCAAACCCCGAACCCTAGGTCTTAGAGTACTTACCAAGCTACTCAAAAATCAACATCTATTGTCTCTCTAAGGCATGAACTTCACAATTCTTGAAAATATGAGTTTCACTGAAACCATTATATATATATATATATATATATATATATATATATATATATATATATATATATATCACCAAGGAGTATTTCTTAATTATAGGTGCTTGTTCCTGGCTAGATTCACTCGCTTACATCATAAATAGTCACATATTTAACTTTTACATGGCTCGTCTAAAGCTCGTTCTTCACATCTGAAGTTCACATTACATAATTTGTTGTTGTGACTACAATGCATTGTCCCATGTTTATGGTGGCTCACATCGCATTATCGAGTTTTAATTAAATACAATTAATAATCAAATTACTTCCCTTTTTATACCCCATATATGACCATGATCACATGAAGGAAAATGATATTGGTTATTAATTACTTCAAGAATGCACTATGGGATTGCTACAGTGACTATGTAGTATGGTATGACTCTACAGTTTTTGTGCATTGGCTTGATGTCAATGGCATCATGTCTATGGCATTGTATTCCCTCTATGATCAAATCATATCATTGTTATTATGTCTATATATTAAAATTCTTACAATGATCTTGGTTATAGTTGTGAATGGCATTGAACTATATGACATCGTATTTCATACAATATCACATGATCTCATTGTCTTGAATTATTTAATAAAATATACCTTTATGGTAAGGTTGGGGATGACCATGAGACGTTGTTGAAATCTACAACAATGTGTTGCCAATAATATATATGTAAGTAAGGACATAAATCTGACCTGGATCAAAGAGATTCAATATTGAAATAATGATACGATGACAATAACATTGAACATATGGAAATCATCCTTGATTAATGAATAAGTTGGAAACATTTTGAAAGATTAAGGTACATGGAAGAAGAAATGTGAACCTTTGTTGGAAGAGTGAGTCATCAAATCCTTACAAATAAGAAGGCACGAGGTATGTACACTTCGTTTTATGTTATACGTTAAGGGTCTAAATAGTCTTTAGGATTTTTGCAAGCATACTTTTCTTGATAAAAATATTGGGTTTGTAAATCTTACATTCTTGAAGGATTTTAGTATCTAGGGTACATAAACCCTAGATGGGATTTCGATTTAAAAAACCTAAAAAAGGTGAAAAAACCTAACCATATTTTGGTTGTTCCATATATAATGTTGAAATAACACCAAGAAATGGCACCCTGCGGAAGCTTTTGATTTAATTTTCCCTTAATTAAATAGAAGTAAAATTGTAATTCCATCACATGACAACTTGTAAGTGTTAACTAAGTGAGGAAGGCTTAGTTATCTTAGGTAATTCAAGTTTAGGGTCAAACTGGAGGCATGTTGATTTCTTTTTATGTTTTAGGGGGTCTAGTTAAATTTATTTGAGTTGTAATTAGTTAACTCAATTATTTGAGTTAAAATCAGTTTAACTAGTTATAGCTGAGAGATGAGCTAGTGATAGGTCTAGTGAATTAAATTTGATTTAATTTAGAAGTGGTGGTCAATCAGTTAACTGATTAATCGATAAATATTTGTTGCATTTTAGTCCTAATGAAGGCGCGGTTGAGATTGGGGTTAAAGGGAAGATAAGTATACTATGTATAATTAGAAAATTGTACATGTCATGAATGAGGTAATGAGGATGTCTTGAAGGAATTTTGCAATCAATCATTGGGAATTTCCTTATTAATAGGGCCAAAATTCTTCCAATAATGCGTAAGCAAGTCTGGCCAGATAGAAGCTGAGAATTGGTTAAGTATTGGACCGATTTTTCCTAGATCAGAGTGAGACAATCAATGGAGTGAAGACGTTTCTCAGGAAGGGAAATAACATTGTATTGTTTCATGATCTTGAATTTATGAAATATAAATATAGCATGGTTTTGAGCTATTGCTTACCCCAGATACATATTGTGGTGTGTGATTGATAATTTATTTCTCTTACTTGTTATGTGATTGTGTAATCGAAATTGGTTTCCGTAATTTGTAGAAGTCATTCAGTATTTTTTTTTAGTATATTAAAAGATCAGTTGAATCCATTTAGATATTTCTACATGGTATCAAAGCAAGAATCACAATAGAAGAGAAGAAATCGAGTTTGTTTAGAACAGGTACATCAAATTTGCATATTTATTCTTCAAGACCAACAATAAATCAAGATGTATTTCAATGGCTTGAGAATCGAAATACCCTTGAGGGAAAATTAGACTTACATAGCATGGAAGGACATGATGGAGGTAGTGTTAGTGGTCAATGGACAGTTGAGTCCCGATTTTTCTCAATTTTGATAGCATTCTAAGACCTTATTCCCCCATTTTTGAACTCTTTTTTACCCTTAATTACTCTCATTTCACCATATTACATATGTTTTGACCAAAAGGGTGCTATGAGCTTGAGGTATGGAAACTAGCCTAAAAAGTATCATTCTACCTTGTTCTTAAGTATTTTTGAAGCTAAGTTTTACCTAATCAAATTATCTACAAAATTTAAGTTTGACTGATTGAATATTATGCTAAACTAGCCTAAAAAGTATCATTCTACCTTGTTCTTAAGTATTTTTGAAGCTAAGTGTTACCTAATCAAATTATCTACAAAATTTAAGTTTTACTGGTTGAATATTATGCAGAATAATCACTTTCTAAAGGAGCTTCACGATTTCTAGTAGACAGCCTGTGATCGTTGATTTCTTGTAGACACCCCATTATTTCCTATAGATGTGGATTTCCTTTAACCGTTCAGATTTCCTGCAACAATAGCAGCGGTTGTGTATGTTCCAGTAAGTCTCAAGTAAAATGAGAACATGGGCTTTATTAGGAAATCCACCTACATGGACGTTGTCCTATTGGATGCCTCGAAACTATCATCAAAACCACCTAGATATTTAATCCTCTTCTCGATGGTCGTATTGGGAAAAAGCTCCAACAACTTAAGGAAATCAGTTTGGTCCATGCTCTTAGTCATGGATCAAACTCATCATAGCTATTTTTTTTGTCGTATTCAGTTGTTAGTAAACAATTACAGCTCAATATTTTTCGTAATTCGGGAAATCTTATGCCTCTGTAGTCGTATAAATATTGTTATGTTTTATTTTCAAATGAGGTTGGACATATCAGACTTTTATATCACTGTAATACTTTTCCAGATTAATACAAAGTTACATGTTCTGTTGATCTTTCTGTGTAAACCCTTTTAACAATAAAGGGGTTGTGAGTAAGGGAGGGCCCCCATTAGGAGAATTTTTAGGTCTAAAATGGGACTCCTAAGGAAATAATAAAATAATAGCTAAACCAATAAAATAATATTTATGAATTTGGAATTCATTTTTTTCACCACAATCCAAGTAATCATAGTTAAATTCAATTCAAAAGTTGTACCAAAATAAAATTAATAAAAAAATTGTATTGATGTGACTATAAATAAGAATGAGTTTTTGAAGAAAAAGTCATTATCATTGAATAGCTAATGCATTTGTCCTTTGTACTAAATAAAATATAAATATAAATTTATAAATTCTTAATTGTATTATATGTTATTGATTAAAATATATATTATTTAAATTATATAATAACACGTAATTAATATACTATATAAAAATAATATAATATAATATAATATAATAAATGTATAGGGATATGCATTGTTTCTTTCAAGAATATGAAATGACAATAATATATTTTTATTCAAAAAGTGTGAAATGACATTTATTATGAGTACTTTACTTTGACTTTAAAAGTACTTAGAGCACTACCATGGTTAACCATGATTTTTTATCCACCATTGAAAATGTGACAAGTAAGTACCTTTAACTCAAGCATTGCCACCTCAACCATTAGGGATGATGTCATCCCCTAAAATGTGATTGGTTCTCATAAAGTGAATTTTGATTGTACATTTTTCCTTAGGAGGCCCATTTTAGACCTCAAAATTCCCCTAATGCTTTTCTCACAACTCCAGTAGTTACAACTTTGTGTTTCCTTGCTTATTTTTATGAATTGGCAGAGTTATTTCAAAGTTGTTGTTTTTCTTTTCTGAATTGTAGCAGCACATGTATGATGGTTAAATGGTGAAGTTTATTTTTTAATTATGTTTGGAATCATTTGATCAAGTTCTTATTTATGTTATGGAATCTTAAATTGAATTTATTGTTGTGTGTTTAGTTTCTTATATTTTTCTGATCAACGTCAATGATCTTAGGTGATGTAGAGGGAGGATTAAATCTGCTCCATATCCTTTGCTGCTAAGTGTTGATGAGGAAAAGAGACATTAGAGCTGTGTGTGTGAATGGTTTAATTAGAAATGCACTTAAATTATTAGCGTGCATATATTTTGCACAACATCTCATAAGCTTACCTACCCCTGGTTGATGATTTATGACTGTCAAATTATAAGTCTATAATTTGCCTTAACATGGACTGAAGGAATTCATAGATAGTGATATTCCCTAGCTTGTAGCAATGGATGCTCAAATTATTGATGCATGGAACAAGAATGTAGCAAAGACGAGAAGGATCTTGTTAGAAGGAGTTCGAGATCATATTGTCTTGAAATTCCATGGAAAGGTGACTCCATATTCTATGTGGAAGGCCTTAACAGATCTATTTTAGAATAGCAGTGACCAAAGGAAGCTGGTTCTAAAAGACAAGAGAAGAAACATAGATATGGAGAAGTGCGTCACGATATAAAAATACTTGACAAAGTTCACTCAATGTCGAGATGAGATTGGAAGTGTTGGCGTAATAGTTTCCTAGGATGATTTGGTGACCCTAACACCTCTAGGCATTCCCAAGAGCTTCCATAGCTACCAAAACTCTATGAATTGGAGGGAGAAGCTACTAGAGCGGGAGTGATTGTGGTCCAACTCGGTACAAGAAGAGATTTGGAGGAGCACCAGAGATGGGTCCTCATCGAAGACTGATGATGAGGAGAAATGTGCCTTGGATAGAAAGGCAAATAAAGGGAAAGGGAAGGCGTCCCATTCCAAATCAGATTCTGACAAGGAAGGAAACAAGCAAGACTTGTCAAAGGTAAAATGTTTTCATTTTCATGAGCTTGGACACTATGCAACAAATTGTCTACATAAGAAGACCAACAACAAGGCCTCAGGAGGAGCAGCAGGTGAAGCACTTTCTTCACAGTTTGAGTTGGATTCACTCTCATCGCATGCATGGTGTCATCGGTGATGGGTTCTATGTGGTACTTATATAGTGGATCTCTGTTCCATATGACTGGAAAAAAAAAATAGTAGCTTGGAGGAGAAAGATCTCTAGATGCACATGAGATGCGAGATGATGGGAGGTATAGCGCTACCGGTGTTGGTACAATTACCTTCCAAAGGGAGTCAGGTAATCCACTCACATTAAAATATGTCATGTATTTTATTGGTTTAAAGAAGAATTTGGTTTTTGTTGCTATGTTGGAAGACCGTGGCTCTTATGTTGTATTCAGTGAAGGAAAGGAGCTCCTTCATCACAAAGCCATGAGATAGGTTAAAAATATTTGGGTTCAGGTAAATAACCTCTACAAATTGGATGTAGAAGATTGTGTTGCCTTCAGCACAAAAGTAGAGAAGGTGGAGAGTCGAGACATCAGTGCGTTACAACATATGAGATTGTGCCATATACACTTCTTTGGAGATCATGTATTATATCTCTACAGGAATTCAAAAGGGTGCAATTGCACAGAGAGATACATGAAAAGGGTGTACATTGGGGAATTATACCAAAGCCACCTTTCACGATAGTTAAAGTCGAGCAAAGGAAATCCTTGAGAGAGTTAACTTAGATGTTTTTGGATTGTTCTTGACAACTTCCACGGTAAAACACAGGTATTATGTTATTTTTGTAGACTATTTTTCACAAAATTGTTGCATTTTATTCATGCAGAAGAAATATTAGATGTTCTCCAAGTTTTGTGAGTTCAAGGCACTTGTCAAGAAAGATACAGGGAAGAAGGTGAAGGCTCTGAGGAGTGAAAATGGTGGATAATATGTCTCTAATGAATTCAATAACTTCTATGCCTCAGAATTAATTCTAAGGGAAGTGATAGCACCTCATAAACCACAACACAATGGGGTTGCAAAAAGGATGAACAAAAATATTTTGGGAGCAACACAAGCTATGTTGCATGATCAGGGCCTACTTTTGCATCTATGGGCGGAAGCATGCAATACAACAATATTTGTGCATAACATAAGTCCTCATCAGATACTTGGGATGATTATACTAGAGGAATTTTTTTCAGGTAAGAGACCAGATGTGTCGCATTTTAAAATTTTTGGTTCATCAAATTATTTTGATGTGACAAAAGATGCCAGTAAGAAGCTAGAGCCAACAATAGGGTTGGGTATATTTTTGGGGTGCACTGATACAATTGTTAACTATAGGGTGTACTTTCTAGCACACAGGATGGCATTGGTCAGAATAGATGTGAAATTCGACGAAGAAAAGGCTATGCGAATTTCCCCTGGGAGGGAGCTTCAAAATAAGAACCTTAAGATGTAGAGAAGCCACAAGGAGAGGTGTAGAGAGTGGAGGCACCCACTCATGCAGATGCATCCTGAGATGGAAGGAAGTGCACCATATAGGTTGACAATTTGTTGCTAGATGCGAGAGAGAATGTAGGAGCACCCACATCACATCGTAGGAAAAGAAGGTCCCCAAAGCAATAGACTAGATACATGACTCTTATGAGTGAAGGTATAGAGATAGACCCATAAACTTTCGAGGAAGAAGTGCAACAACCAATTTGGGTTGATTCCATGGTTGGGGAGTATGACTCCATTATCAGAAACACTACATAGGAAGTTGTCCCAAGACCAGTGGGGAAGTCAGTTGTAGGATCCAAGTGGGTATATAAGGTGAAGTAGGAAACATATCGGAGTGTGTAGAAGTACAAGTCAAAGTTCATGTCCAGAGGATTCTCTCAGGTGGATGGGATTGATTATGATAAGACTTTTGCACTAGTCACAAGGTACTCGTCATTCAGATCCATTGTTGCACTCTCGGCGTATATGGGATGGAAGATACATCAGATGGATGTAAATAAAATCTTCCTCATTCGGGTGATTTAGGAATAGGTGTACATTGAGTAGTTGAAAGGTTTTGAGACCTTATACAAGGATTCACATCTATTCATACTCAAGAGAGCATTGCATGGACTAAAGCAATCACCTCATGCTTGGTACACCAAGATTGACAGTTATTTCATCGGGTTGGGCTTCACCAAGAGTGAAGAATATTCACACCATTATCATCTTGTGGTAGAAGGCAATATTTTGATTATTGTACTTTATGTCGATGTTATGATACTGAAATGGGATGGGCAGCTCATCAAGTCTTGCAAAGAGGATCTTGCAAGAGAATTTGAGATGGAGGACATGGGTCTCTTGCACTATTTACTAGGATTGGAAATATGGAAAAGATATGGGGAGCTATTTATATATCAGGGAAATTATGCCAATGAGATCCTTAGGAAGTTCCACATGGAGGGAAGTAAACCCACGGAGACTCCTCTAGCAGGAAACTGGAGGAAGGATGATTCTACTTAAGGCAAAGTAATGGATGTGACTGTTTATTGGAAGCTTGTGGGTTCACTCTTGTATCTAGTGAACACATGGCCAAACATATTATATGTGTTTAACCAACTTATTCAATATATGGTTAAGCCTACCAAGCTCTTTTGGAAGGAAAGAAAGCATGTGTTGAGATGCCTCAGAGGCACTACATAGTATGGGCTATTGTATAGTTATACAAAGGGAGTGAATATTTAAGGCTTCAACGATGTATATTGGGCACAAAGTCAATCCAATAGAAGTAGCACATCAGGGGGAATTTTCAACATAGGATCAACAACAGTCTCTTGGTACAATAGGAAAAAGAGATCATTTGCACTCAGTTTAGCAAATTCATAGTACATGGAAGCTAGTCAGGAAGCATGTGAGGCCATCTGGATGAGGAAGATACTTGTTAGTTTGTTTAGTAGATAGATGGATTTGATGGTGATTTATTTTGATAACCATAGTTGCATCAAAATATCAGTAAATCCAATTTTTCATGACAGGTCCAAGCATATTGATATCCGATGTCACCATCTCAGATATTTTGTGCAGAGGCAGATTATGTCATTAGAGTACATTCCAACTAAGGAGTAGGATGCATAAATTTGACAAAGGAAATGAAAAGAAGAAAATTAGAGTTCCACAGAGATAATATTTCGGTATAAAATAGCCCCTTTCTTGTTGAGAGGGAGTGTTGAAATGGCACGAATAAATGGCACCCCAAGGGGGCTTCTGATTTAATTTTCTCTTAATTAAATTAGAAGTAAAATTGTAATTCCATCACATGATAGCTTGTAAGTGTTAACTAATTCAGGAGGGCTTATTTATCTTAGTTAATTATCTTTTAGGGTCAAACTGGAGGCATGTAGAGTTCTTCCTAAGTTTTAGGGGGTCTCGTTACAGTTATTTGTGAGTTGTAATTAGTTAACTCAATTATTTCAGTTAAAATTAGATTAACTAGTTCTAACTAAGAGATGAGTTAGTGATAGGTCTAATAATCTAAATATTATGTAATTCACAAGTAGTGGTCAATTAATTAAATGATAGTTAACTATAAATAGTTTTTGCATGTTGGTTCTAAGGAAGGCCTAAATGATGTTAGGGTTAAAGGGAAGATAACTATCGGTTGTATAATTAGAAAATTGTATAGGTCATGCATGAGGTCATTAGGATTCCTTGAAGGAATTTTGCAATCAATTCTTGGGAATTTCCTTAATAATTGGGCCAAAATTCCTCCAAGAATGTGTAAGCAAGGCTGGTTAGATAGAGGCTGAGAATTGGTTCATTATTGGACCAATGTTTCCTAGATCAGAGTGATACAGTTAGCAAAGTGCAAAGGTTTCTC
Source organism: Pinus albicaulis (assembly GCA_034641835.2). Taxonomy (NCBI): domain Eukaryota; kingdom Viridiplantae; phylum Streptophyta; class Pinopsida; order Pinales; family Pinaceae; genus Pinus; species Pinus albicaulis. Next base: position 851,234,545 of record CM076577.1, on the reverse strand, counting down.
ACGAAGGTAAATAAAATTGTATTGTTTCATGATATTGAATTTATGAAATATACAGATAACGGGGTTTTGAGCAATTTCTTTCCCCAAATACATCTCATTTTGTGCGATTGATAATTTCTTTCTCTTACTTGTTATGTGATTGTGCGATCGAAATTGGTTTATGCAATTAGTAGAAGTGATTCAATATTATGTTTTAGTATATTTCAGTATTACTTGAATCCATTTAGATATTTATACATATAAAAAACCTAGAAATAAAAGTACAACATCTAGGGTTTGCAGATCGAAGTCTTGTAAGAATAATCTAGGTTATATGGTAGAACCCTAGAAAAGGCTGAAGTGAATAAACTATGGGACTTGAAAGTCAATACCCTAGGGATAATGTTTCCACTGAAAGAAAAAATCATAATAAGGGTTTTTAACTAAAACCCTAGAGGTTCCCCCTTTGAGAAACCATGGGAACCCTATATTGAAAATATTGACATCATACTCTTGCCATTGTACATTTTGGTTGGTTGCACTTGTTGGTGGAAATTGCAAGAACCAAAATAAGAAGGATAAAAGAAAAAATTAAAGAAACACTCATGCTTGTTGATTACTTGAAAATGATGAGCATGATATAAGGAGGCAACTGTGAGGAGCCTAAATAAATTTATGCTAACACGATTAAAAGAGTAACCATGCATCATTGCATTTTCAACAAAATATTTGTCGTTACGAATCATGGCATCATAAAAGAAATATTATGATAGTAGAAGACTTAAAATATACATGATTAAGTTTATTTGGAAATATTAATCTAGCTAACATGAATGAGAAGATTTGGAACATCTATCTTTCACGTATTTTCTAAATCTTAAAGGTAGTAATTTTACAAAAAGGATCACCAAGATCCTCCAATGAGAACCTTCATTTAGTAAAGGTTCATGGAAGAAGCATTATGACATGACTAAGTATATGCCATCTAAGAGGATGAAGGCATGCAAATGATCGTGTTGTAATTCAAAAGGAATACTTGAAGTCTTTCTAAAGATAGTTGTAATTTCATTCAATGGAAGGATGGCTAGATAGACATGTATAAGAAAGAAAGAAGGTAGAATTCATATCTAAAGGAATTTTGCATAAGAATTATTTCATATACTTGGAAGGACTTTGATATGATTTAGATAAACATTTTGTCACAAAATAATATGAAAAACATGATAATGTTAATTAACATCAAGTATTGTCTATGGAATAAATAAATGGAGTTAACAATGACAACTCCAAGAAAGATATTACAGGTTGCTAATCAAGCTTGATCCATGGGCACTCCGATGATTGCATGGAAAAATATTTGTATGGAGACGAATCATGCAAAATAATGTTGATCTCAAAGAACTAAAATAAGTTTATGCTTTGATAAGAAGGGCCATCATGACAAGTTAAGTATGATATATAACATTTTCATATTGGTTATCTAGTTAACATATTGTTTTTCTACCTAGTAAGATATTACAAGAATTAATTATGAACGTTGAGGCAAGTTCCATTGTGGGTGTTGAACTCAATTCAACGAACATATGAATTGAGTATATGGCCTTGAAAATTAAAGGTGTTCATTATCACCTTTTGATTGAAAGGTAGTAGTGAAATTAGAATATAACTTGATGTTCATCAACAAATATCACTTTCATGAGGGAGAAATGACAAGATTGAAGTTTGACAAAGCTCAATATAATTCCTTCATTGATGATAATGAAAGGAAATTGACATGAAAGGTTGATTACCTGAACCCTCTCACAAAATTGTAGGAAAAGGATGGCTCCAAAATCCATAGGAAGGAATAAATATTGACATAATGAGATGCGAAGGAAAGAGGGAGCCATGCAAGTATCTCCATGAAGAACTAGTTAGTTGATACACTATGGAATCAAGCTAGAATTTGGGAATATCCTTTGTATTTGAGAGGGATTAAAGGAGTCTCCTTGAATGATTAAGAAGGAACAAGGATATATTTATTAATTAAGAGCAAATAAGGATATCCTCTTTGATTGAGAGGGAGTGATGATGGAAATCACATTAGTATTCTATTCTTCATGTGTCATACACTTGACCAGGAATAACAATTGTAATTTGAAGTGAAGGCCGTGGAGGGAGGATGGAGAAAGTAGGATTATATAAGAATCCGAAATCTCTTGGAGGATAAAAAAATACAAGATAGGGCATGGATTGACACTTTTTGAGGATTGGACAGGTATCCATGACAAAAGTGGTTGAAGATGACTGATATTAAGGATTGTAAATCCAAGATAAGAATAGTCCTAAAAATACATACTAGAGAACATATGGATAGGGTATGTTCCTTGAAGAGGTAGTGTGGTATTTCACGTAAATCCTCCCAACATTAGGCTCTTGTATAAGAAATACCTTGTTATGTTAAGGCCTTACTGCGTTGACAATGTTGGTCATGATGTTGATGCTTAGATATGGCTTATAAATCTGACTCTTCTTATCATAATATTTTAGTTCGAGAGTATTCATGTACCAATTGTACAATTATGAATACCTCCCTAGTTAAGAAGGTGTATTGGAGAAGGTAACTAGTTTCAGTCTTCATAATTTGTACCATTATGTGTTTTATGTAAAAAGAAAAAGAAAAGAAAAAGTAAAAAATATTACTATTTTTATAGATAAGCATGTTCTTCATTCTTCTAGGTTTTTGAGTCAGAGATTCAAAGTCCTATTTTAGACCTATTGTAAGAGGAAAAGATAAATAAAAATTTAAATGTAAATTTTGGGATAGAAAACCCTCTAGATGCCAAGTCGTCCTACAAGTCAATTCTTCCTTGCCCCAATGGACATGTATATTCACACTCTCTAAACTAAATAAATAGAGGAGAGATGGAGATAATTTGGACATACACTTGGATGGATTTTTTTTTTAAATTTCACAGAGAAGGGTAGAGAAGAAGTGGAGGATGAACACTGGAAGAAAGTATTTCCTCTTGGATCTAGGGTTTGGGGAAGATTTGTTTTGGTTTTCCTCCTGTTTTTGGTCTCTTGTTAATGAGTTATTTGAAGGAAAGAAGGTTTAAATTGGCATCTATAGGTTGAAATTTTTGTGGTTATGGGTCTTGTATATATGATTTCATTTTATTATATAAGTAGATATATTCTAGGTTTTCCCCTTGGAGGGGTTTTTGTATGGCTTGGAGGCTATATCTTGTGTTCTATTGTCTTTTGTGATCTTCATGTTTTATGATAATTTATTGATGAAGAAATAAAGAATAATAATAATAATGTTGATAGACTCACAAGTAATTATCATGTAATGGAAATCTAAGATAATTTTTTTTAAGAACTCCTGATTTCCAACAATGAAGTTAGCTTGAGCTTTTAGGATAATCTAATAAAGGTGGACTATTTTAGGTCAATTTTGGCACCAATACCAATGACATGGTTAAACTAGACATCATCCTCGGAACCAATGAATAGGGTCTATCATCCCCTATCATTTCAGTTGCTGCATTACCTAAGACAAATAACAAGAACAAATCATCCATGACTTCCATTGCAAGGTTTCCAAGATTCTAAGTACATGTTATATCACCAATGAGCTCACCAACGTAGGGGGTAACTGATTTTCATATACAGGCATCTCCATTCAAGGGTGCTCTGCAAAGCACTTCTCGACACTCAAGGGTGTGTTAGTTAATTGGGAGCAAAATTCTCAATGTTTTGGAATCTCCACATGGCCAGTGCCTTCTAGAAGAGTGCATATGTGTCAAACTTCGAATCCATTTGTCCATTCAACACCTCTAAGCTTTGGAACATGTATTTCCTATTATTAGAAATTCATTGATTGTGAAACTGCCTTCAACTCATCTATAAATTGAGCATAGATCCTAGTGCTTGAAAAGGGAGAAATTTGGTAGAGAAATGACATTGGAATCTCAATTGAGGGTTTGATTTGAGTGATATGATGCTGGAGAGATGTTCATTGTGATGAGGCTGGGATGATGCTGGAGTTGGTGACATCAAATCAATCGCTGGTTGTAACCTCCCCTTCTATCCATTAATAAATATTGCTGCTTACTTTTCCACATATGTATCTGTATAAGCTTTTGTCTTTCATATTATGAATTCTTATCTGATGTATAGGTTTCATGTTTCATTGATTTAACTGATTAACATGAATAACCATCTATATATTGTAATCTCTTTGCTATTTAGTGTTCATATTTGCAGGAAATATTTTGGCGATCAAGCTTAGATTGGACTACAACAAGAGTGACATAAGGAGAATAGGAAGCGCTTGGGCTCCAAGTAAGTTTCTTTATCTATTTTGTGTGTCTATTTATTGTTAGGAAAAGTATCTACAAAGTATTTGATCTATTGTTCTAAATGCATAGCACCACATTTAGGGAATATGTTTTATCCGTAATCCATAATTACGCATAACAAATTGGCGACTTTGCTGGGGAGTTTACCTTCATCCTTGGTGTATTTTTCCTCTGCTTATCCACCCAGTAGCATCTACTCTCAATTATTAGGATTTTGAAACTAAGAATTGTAATAAAAGTATGTCAGTAGCTTGATTTTTTGTTCTCTGCTACATCCAACGTATTGTTGGTCAAGACACAATGCTTTGCATAGCACTGTCTCCCACTCAGGGGTGCTTTGCAATGAACTATCTCCCCTTAGAGATTGTGTTTCCCCCTAAGCCAACCAAATTCCCTTTTAATTTTTCATTTCCATTACTTTCATCCTTTTTTGTGCTGTGTTTTCAACTGTCTGATGCCTCATAGAGACTAGTGAATTTACGTGAATCTTCCTCCTTTGAAAATTAATTTTATTCAATGTCTCTTTAAGTTTTTTTATTTATCATTGACAAATCAAATTCAAAGTATTTTTATTTCTGAATTAGATCCATTTTTTTGTAAAGGAAATTGTCATTAAATTCTTTTTTTCCTGTAGGAAAATTTGTAGTTCCATTATTCATTTTTCCTAAAACAGAAAATGTTGTTGAATTCATCATTTTTCAAAGAAGAAAGAATTTGTTTTTATTTTATTTTATGCATATAGTTTCCTTTTTACATTTAAATTAAGGGGACTGAAAAGAAAAACCTACATTTGCATATAGTGGATTGTGTGTTTTTCATAGGAACAATTAGGAAAGATGCATATTATTTTGTGCTCTTTGTTGTTTTCTCTCAAAACTGATTGCTCTTTCCCTTTAGTAGCTAAGATTTTCATTGAAAAAGGCTAAAAGTGAAAAGTTTTCTTATCATTTTAAGTTTTCACTTTAGGAATTTCCATCACATCATCATGGTGAACCTTGAAAGGAAAATTGATAAACAAGACCAACTTAACATTTACATCAACTTACCTAACAAAGAATTAGAACAATAATGATAACATTTAGAAGGTCTAGGCTAGAGACGTGTTCCAACATCGTAAAACATAGTAGTTGTCGTTAATTGTCTGTGATACATTCCGAGTGTGATACCTCACTCCATGTACATAAGTATATCGTAGCTGGTCCACGTACCTTTGGGTATATCGGGAAGTGTTATAGTACAAAAAGTATAAAGGGGTGCTCTCACTATGCGGTTTCGTATCAGACAATGGTAATACGGACTTGGGCCTCCATGTACCTTTAGGTATATTTGGGAGGACAAATTTAGGTTTCTATCCATCCACAGTGAACTTAGTCGGTCGCCTTGTAAATTGTGATACACCAAACACAACATTCGGGGAGATTGCCTGCCCATACTTCTTGATTCGCCGGGAGGTATTCTGTAGTTCACATTCTCTTGGTAAACTTTTTTCCTAGCATTACCATTTTATTTTGTTTATTTTTTTTTGGTCATAAAATAAATCAGTCATCATGGAAGAAGAAAATCCATTTCCGCGTCATTCGCGTAGACTTGCTTTGAAACCACCTTTACCACCGGAAGTCACTTCTAGTAGGCTAAGGTGACATCACTCTACTGAAACTAGTACCATCAGTACCTCTGCTGAAGCATCATCTTCCCATATACCAGAATCGGCACAATTTTTTTCTACAAATCCTGGTTCATTTACTGTTGTCGAGATGGAGTCCTCACAGCTACTTGTGGTCACGATCCATCCAATCTGTGAGACCATACCTCCCGAACCCGACATTGTTCAACTGGAAGTTGATTAGGATTCCATTTTTCTTTAGGGGGAAGTTTTTATTGGTCAAACTAGACATCATCCCCAGTACCAATGAAATAGGGTCTATCATCCCCTTATATTTTAGTTGCTATATGCCCTAAGTGAAGAACATCTAGATCCCAAAGTCAAACAACTAGATGTTGTTCCTATATTTTTCACCCAAATTATATTGTAGCCATTGAGTCTCTCATACCGCGCAGTCAACCTCCTGAAATATACTTTGGGCCTGACGGAAAAGTTCTTCCACCTGGTTTGATTTCGATTGAAGAAATATCACAAGACGAGACACCTTTAACTCCAATTCATTTTGAGGAGGAGATTTACCTGTACGAGTCTTTTCTTCAATCACCTTCCTCCGCTTTTATTGATCCTATTTTACTTCGAGTTCCCATAAATTATATAGGGTATACACTGGGTCATTTTACCATGGCTGAGATAACATCCCAGGCTGAACCATCTATTTCAGCTATGAAAACATCTATTTTTTCTTCATCTTCGATGTTTTGTCTATTGACTTCACCCATGTCATCATCTAGAATCCTATCTGGTTCCTCCCTTCTGAGTACTGAGTGGCTTGATCCTTTATTCACATCTTCAGTGCAATATCAAGTTGGTCCCATCAATTCTTCTCCCTGGTGGCCGGTGATTTCACAGAAATTACCCTCTAAAATTCCAAAATTCAATGAAAACCCTGGAGAAGACCCATCAACACATTTTATAACTCATCATTTGTGGTGCTCATCAAACTCCTTAAATGATGACTCCGTTAGACTACGTCTTTTCCATCGAACACTCACTTTTCCAACTGCACAATGACGATGGTTCTTTTTCTTTTTCTGTGTAAACCTCATTAAAAAATCAAACAGATTCATGAGGATGGTTCTTTTACTGTGTCAACCGCGTTAAAAAATGAAACAAGTTTTTAGGATATTTATTTTTCAACATCGTTAAGAAAATGAAACAGGGCACATGCATAGTTCGTTTTTTGTGTCAAGCTCATTAAAAAATGAAACAAATCCTCCCCTATAATGAACCTTCATTCCATCCAACTATTAGTAACTAGTAATCTACTTAGGTGAATCAAATGAAGCTTGGGGGGCATCTTCTCTTGTAGGGGGCATTTGACATGTGCTCTTGTAGGGGGCATTCAAAACATTCTTACCAACTGCACCCAATCAACTACTGAAGTTTGAGGGAAAAATAGGTTCAGAGCTCCAAAATGCAAATGGTAACTTTCAAATGGTAAAAGTGAATAGTAAAACTCTTTTGATTAGTCATTTTATTATTTGCAAATCATATTTATTACTGTGAATATGGTTTTATTCTATTTTTATCATGAAACGGGTATTTTTAATCCATTTGATGTTGTTCTGAACAGGTTTTACAACTGATAAATAGATTAGTTGTGCATATTTATTTCAAGAATGATTTGACCACAAAGCATACTTTTATCCTTATTTTTCAATATTTGTTAAAAATGAAAAAGGACTTAAAGTGCACTTTTATCTCTTTTTTGAGCTTCGATAACAGTGAAAAAGGAACCCTTGGAGTCTTCTTTTAGCTCCTTTCAGACTCTGATAATGTGAAAAGATTGTCGAGCACTTTTATTTTCGAGCTCGTAAAAGTAAATGAATTGATATCTACTCAGTATAAGTTTAACCCTTTTCCAGACTGAGATAAATTATTAACGAAAAAGGAATGCCTTAGTCGAACATGGCTACGAGGTTCTCTCAGATATTATTATACACTTTTTCAGATCTGAGTGACAACTTTACAAAAAAGTACTTATGGAGTTTTTTTTTGTCCTTTTTTTCAAACTCTCTAAATATGAAAAATGACCGGGCTGTCACTATCGTTATGCTCATTAAAACATAAAATAGTGATGGGCTTGTCAATTATGGCAAGAATCGAGTTTCATTTATCGCTAGACTCATTAAATTATTAAATAGCAATACATTATTCGCCCGAAGGGTTGAATTATAGATCAAGCATATGTTATCCTCCTCAAGATTTCTAAAAAATAAAGAGGTACTGGTCGAAAAATGACCAGGGAAAATTTGGAAAAGTGAACAGAACTTTTTATGGTAGCAGGTCACTCTTGAACATGACACTTCACTCCATCATTGTGACTGTTTGGGTTGGGTAATCTTCTTGATGATTCATTCATACCTATGGTTCATCATACCTTCACTTCGGTTTTGGGTCAATGCTACCAACTCATCTCAGTGTCACCGATATGTTCAAGAGACTTCATCCAATGAATACTCATCCTTCTGCAATACTCATAAACCTTCATTCTCATGGCACTCATCCCTGAACATTGCTATATCAATTCATACTTTGTCCCTGAAATTAGTAACTCCCGTTTCGAAATAAAGTGACTTCCTGTCGACTTCAAATCATCATCTAGGAAGTTCACTTAGAAACATCATATTCCAGTACCATGAGGCTTGTTACAACATTGACAAGATCCTCGCTTCCGTACTTTTGACCGAAATGTTTTGTTTGGCGTTCGACATCAAATCATCTATGCACACCTTAAAAAATGTACTACAGTACATTTAGGGCCATTGACATTAATGGTGGTTCTCTCAAGTTTTTTAACAGCTCACATCATTGGCTGGTAATCAAACGATGTTTTAACATGTTCGACTACAAATCATATATTCGCATGGCTAGACTTGTACCCGAACGACCGAATGAACGAGATAAGAATACCCCGAATCTAGTTTCATCCATCGAGGCTGTGATTTTAGGATTTTTGTACACATCATCTGTACGGTGACCTTACATATAGATCGTCATCCAAACATGGGCCTATATCTGTAAGCATGTCTGTATTGGGCAACATCCCAATGTAGATGACTTTCCCCACAATGTACATGTTATTATATAGTTTATGTGCTAAGCATGGGAATGCCTTCCCTCATAAATTTGTAATCAAGAGGAGATATCATGATGTAATGTATTGTAATATTGATTCAGGTCACCACTCCACTTCAGCTCCAGCTCATCACAGTGTAAAGCATCTCATTCAAAAAATATTATTATTATTATTCTGACTTCATGCTTTAGGGGGGAATATTTTATAGGTCAATCTAGGCACCATTTCCAATGACCTGGTTAAACTGGAAATCATCCCCAAAACCAATGAATAGGGTCTATCATTCCCTATCATTTCAGTTTCTACATGCCCTAAAACAAAGAACAAGAACAAATTATCCATGAATTCATTTGCAAGGTTTCCAAGATTTGAATTACATGTTATATCAGCTATGAGCTCACCAACGCAGTCTCTCAAGGGGATAAGTGCTTTGCATATGTAGGCATCTCCATTCAAGTGTGCTCTGTAAATCACTTCTCGACACTCAAGGGTGCGTTGGTCAATTGGGAGTGAAATTCTCATTGTTCCGGAATCTCCACATGTTTAGTGCCTTCTAGAAGAGTGCATATGTGTCAAACTTCGAATCCATGTGTCCATTCAACACCTATGAGAATGGTAACATGTCTTGCCTATTATTAGAAAGTCATTGATTGTGAAACTACCTTCAGCACATATATAAATTGAGCACAGATCCTAGTGCTTTAAAAGGGAGAAATTTGGTAGAGAAATGTTGTTTTAATCTCAATTAAGGGTTTGATTTCAGTGATATGCTATTGGAGAGATGTTCATTATGATGAGGTTGGGATGATGTTGGAGTTGTTGACATCAAATCAATCGCTAGTTGTAACCTCCCCTTATATCCATTAATAAAGATTGTTGCTTACTTTCCCACATGTGTATCTGTATAAGCTTATGTATTTCATATTAAGGATTCTTATCTGATGTATATGTTTCATGTTTCATTGATTTAACTGATTAATGTGAATAGCCATTTGTATGTTGCAATGTCTTTGTTGTTTAGTGTTCATACTTGCAGGAAATATTTTGGCAATCAAGCTTGGATTGGACGCTACAGCAAGAGCAACAAAAGGAGAAAAGGAAGTGCTTGGGCTCCAAGTAATTTTCTTAATCTATTATGTGTGTCTATTTAATTTTAGGAAAAGTATCTACAAAGTCTTTGATCTGTTGTTCTAAATTCATAGCACCACATTTAGGGAATGTGTTTTATCCGTAATCCATAATTCTGCATAACATGGACAATTCTTAGTTGTCCTTGCCACTAGATACACATGTAAATGCTATATATTATTGAAGGAAATGGATATATAGGTTTTGGTTGAAGAATTAGGAAATAGTAAATTACAAGGTGTTGTTAGCCTTAGATCTATTTAAATTACTTCTTAGACTTATATCCTGTAGTAATGATAAGAGTAAGAAAACAATCACTAGACAACAAAAGGGGTATGTCAGAGAGAGAAATATGAGGTAGATAGTGTGCTGAAGGACTAGACCCGGAGGAGACGAGACTCGCAGGTGCAACAAGTCTCTGTTATGAGAGGGTACCTGTGCTGAAGGCGGCGGGGGAGGCATACCTATGCCAGCCGTGACAAAGTACAAAAGAATAGTGTGTCCAGTGAACAAGGGACCGAACCATAGAGTACAGCTGGCATAATCAAGAGCCAGATAAAAATACAATGAATAGTCTCACATACATGCTGTGCCTGGGATAACAGCCAGGACTAGTACAATATCATCTGAGTACATGAGATAAATACAACCCAAATGCCCCTGTAAATGGGGAAGGGCTCACAAAATCTGACTGATACATGCAAATCATAGAGGTGCTGCAAGTGGCTAAAGCCAACATCATCAAAATCTGGAGCGGCATCAAAGGCTGCAATGAAGAGGTCATCCGGGCATGTGGGGGGCTACCTGCAGGGCCACCCCCTCATGAGGGCAGAGACATCTCACACACGCCCGGGAATCATCAAGAGCTGCTGCTGGGTCACTGGACTGTCCAGTATACGAATCTCGATCATGCTGAAAGGAGCTGGAGAAGCAATCAAGTCAAAGGGAGGTAAGAAATCCCCCTGCCTGATCCGAGGCACCGATCAAAAGTGGAAGCTGGAACCAAGGTACACCGCCCTCTAGACCCTGCTTCTGGAATAAATGTGCTGAGGTCGACAGAAGGAGGTCCGCCTTAGGTGAGGCAATGAGAGATCCTCAACTAAGGCACGAGAAAATAGCAAATAGAGCGACAGACAGACTGACACTAATGATGATGGTGGGAATGGGAAGGATGGAGTGGCGAATGGACAACTTCCCTTGTTAGAGCATAAAGGGCATGAATGACATGGCAGCGACTGACACAATATCGAAGGGGACAGGGGACAGTGGGGCTGAAGGTCATGAAATGCGACACAAGAGAGGAACCAAGCAAAAAGAATGGAGGGCTATAGTAGGGTGTAAAAGGATGCAGGATAGACTCCATGAATGCAATGATGACTCAACTCGGATGCTCTAAGCAAGGGTGACTAGATAGTGCTGCCACACAATAAAGGCCCCATGGGGGACCATAAAAGCATGAGTACAAGGTGGGGACTCATGACGAAAATCGTCACAAACATGGACAAGTAAGGAGGCAAGATGGTGCCCCAAGTACAAGTGTTGTAAGTGAGGAAATTCGATTTTAAGGAGAGGTGAAGTGACCCTTCTTGGACAAAATAGGTCCTGGCGAAGGATAAAAATAAAAATATGCTGGCTATCTAACAGAAAATAAAACACGCATCTCAGAAAGGAAATGCTAAGGGTAATATTTCTTAAGATAGAGTGCCTTGCGACGATTGCCTTTGAAGTCTTCTAAAAGGTATGCCCCCTTACCAAGCTCCTTACTGATGATGTAAGGGCCTAGCCATAATGAGTCGAACTTCCTGTGACCAAGGACATCATGGGCCTGGTCATATACTAGAACAAGGTTGCCTTCATGAAAAGGACGAGGCTGGAATTTTTGGTCATATTGAGCTTTTGGTGCGTTTCGTGGCCGCTTCCATGGTTTGCAATGCAACACAGCGATATTCAGAGGCACGCTCAAGCATGATAAGTCATTGTTCTAGAGGTTGGGTGTCAGGGGGAAGTTCAACAGCCAGAGGAAGGGAAGGGATGTACACTCGATTGGTAAGACAACCTCCTCTCTAGAAACGAGGTGAGGAGGGTTATGGTTGAGGGGCATGGGTGCCCCCGAGCATGGTGTGGTCATGCCAAAATGTATTTAGAAAAATGGGGATCTAAACACATTTTAATGATGTGGTGTGCCATTTGTTCTTGTTATGGGTATGCAGTTTGAGAAAGGAAATGGAGGATTACCAATCTCTTTTGGTACTGCATATGGGGATCAAATGGACTTTAAGTTTCCGAGTTGGCATACCTGGTGTTACTATCCCAAAAAGAGGATTTTGAGATAATGAACTGATGCTCTTGTAGAAAAGCTAGAGGTTGGTCAACAATAATGTCTAAGAGACTGGGTTGCTGACGGAAGAGGAGGGAACGATAAGAGGTATCATCCCTAGAGTGATCGGAAGTGATATGGGACTTTATAGGTTCTTCTAAATGTGGAAGAATAATGGTACTAAAGTCAACACGACCAGATATACTAGGAGAGTTATGGAGAATTGCTTCTCTTGGTCTCTCAAATGTGGGTGCCCCCTTACCCAAACATTGGGTTTCGATGTAATGGCCACAAGGTGGATGTGGTGTGAACACATGGGTTCGATGTAAGGGGGAATATATAAAGTCAGGGGTGGGAATTTCTTCCATAATTTCGTCATCGTGATAAATGATGGGGTGACTGGTGGAAGAAGGACCACCGGACGTGGTGAAGCGACCTGAATCATCATCATGAGAAGAGAGGTTCACATGCGCATCGTCACAAGGGGTGACTGAAGAGTAAGTAGATAAAGGATCTACCGATGTTGAGCCCAAGATGATCGCTGAAGAAAGGTCAAGCGAAACAACAGGGGAGGATTCAGATGGAATGGTCCCCGAGGGTCTCATGGATGATGATAGGTAGAAAATGTTGGACGAAAGCTCCGTCATCTCGACATCAGGAGGGGGAATGTCAATGGGAGCAGTCATATCTGGTAGTTCTGCTGAAGCAGAATGCGCAAATATGGGAGAGGTGTACTCATTGCGCTTGGCCTCGAATTGGTGGACCGCGGCAATAGAGGTGCGGAAGTCTTCGAGGCGGGGACAAATATGGGTGTGATGGCCATGGAGATCACACAAAGCACGGGGGTGGTTGGTGTGAATAGTCTTGGGGTTCTTGGCCGCGGTTGTGGAAGGAACAGAGGCTTCTGGGACCGCGGACTCAGGGAACGTGACATTAACCATGGGCTTTAGATGAAGTAATTCAGGACAGGTATGGGAGCCGGGACCGACAACATCACACAAAGCACCCTCGATGGTATGCTTTGGAGGCTGAGGAGGAGCAGGGTTTGTCGGGGCAGCCTTGTCCTTTGATGCCCCCTTACGAGCTTTGCCCTTCTTACCCGAAGCGGTCGCAACAGGAGGTGGTTCCTGTTGAAGTGACTGAGGCACTGATGCAACGGGAGAAGCCATGGGGACCGGTTGAACCGGGGTCAAAGCGATATAAGGTTTTGGTTGACCAGGCAAGGTGGGGGCTGGAGGATCAAGGTACCAAACGGGAATCCCAAGTGTCAAGTTAGGAAGAGAGAGGGTGGCCATGACTGGTACCGTGTACACTCCTGGTGGGGGAGCTAGGAACGGTATCTGACCAGAGGGGGCATGGCCAGGTGGGACGACTCCTAAATGGCTAAGGCCTGGAGGAACCGTGCCAGGGGGATAAAGGGGCTCATGACTGCCAACTGCAGGTGAAGGGCTAAGAGCAGGTTGCGGAGGGCAAGGTTGCTGACTAGCCGAAGCAGGTTGCTTGAGAGCAGCCCGAGACGATTGCATCATGCAAACATTCGATGAGCTGGGGTTAGAGATAGGAGGAGGGGGGAGATTAGGAAAAGTTTCAAGCAGGGAGGAATCCTTGTAAACGCCGGGGGAGACACTGGTCAAGGAGTCGACGGTTTGCTTGTTGGCTACAGAAGAGATGGTCGTCTCAGGTGAGGTCTGAGATTTTGGCTCATGATATGTCAACTGGTCAATGGTGACTATCTTCCCATTATGGGGGAAAGACATCTTGCGAAAGACCACGGATGGGACAGCAGACATAGCATAGGTGTAGCTTCGCCCCAAAAGAATGTTGTAGTCTAGTGGGGCGTCAATGACTTCGACGTCAACGCAAACAGTCTTACCGGCGAGTGTGATAGGACAATTACGGAACAAGCCAATGGGTTGGGAGGCATGACCGTCCCATGCTCTAAGGGTGATCGTGGAAGGGGCCAGCTCAGGGGATCCGAGTTGCTTCCAAACCGAAGCGGACATCACGCAGGTGGATGCCCCCTCGTCAATGATACACCGGGAAATGATGGCGTTTCGTATTTTGACTGAGATTTGGAAGGCGACGGAAGGAGGGAGGGGAGGGTGGTCCGATTGAGTGGCGTCGAAAACAATCATCTGGTCGTCAGCAGGATCTACAGCGCCCACGGCAGATAGTAGAGCCTTCTTTTGGGAAGGGCATGACTGGAGGAGTTCAAGTGTGGAAATGGCAGCAGGGGACTGCGCCAAATCATCTACTATGCTATACGACTGAGCGGCTCGACCGGAAGCAGCATTTCGGCGTAATGGTCCCTTTGGAATCTTTGGATGAAACTCAACTTTGGGTTGAGGGATGTGTAAGGGCCATTGGATGTCGAAAGAGGCTGCGGAGAACTTTGAAGGGGGGCTCGAGATGGTAGACGAAGGAGAGCTTGGGGTACTGGCGAGGCAGAGTTTGAAGGTTAGGTCGGCGGTTAGGCGGATCGAGTTCATCATGAGGATGCAGCCAATTGGAGGAACCGAAGGAAGAGTGGAGTGGCCACACAATGGGGCGGTGGTTGGGTAGCCATGAATCCTTGCTTTGCATCCCATGCGCTTGAGGGGGCGGGGAGCGTTGTTGCAGGGGTTGAGAAGGCAAGGGAGGCGAAAGTGCATGTGCTGGAGGAGTTGGCGCGCCAGGTTGTGGATAAGGGTAATGGTTAGGTTGGGCAACATTGAGGTAAGCAGGAGGTTGGGCAAAAGGATGAGGCATGCCGTATCCTGGATGCATGCTACCGGGAGGGGGAGAAGTGCAGGAAGTGGGGCCCCCTCCCCCAGGAAAACCATAGCTCATGTGAGGTTGAGCGGATGGATGAGAGATGGGTCCAATGATACTGTTGGCGGCATGAGGTGCCCCCGGTGTATAGGCATCATTGGGTGTGGGAAGATCAGGTAGGACAGTAGGATCATAACCTGTCTGAGCGTAGATCAGGTCATACTTTAACGCCATTTGGAGGGCATCTTCTTCGGTTTGAGGAAAATGGGATGCGACATCTTTCCCGATAGGGGACAAAAGGGATCTAAGGAACCAGTCCATGTAGACACGGTCTTCGAAGGGAGGAGATTGGCATAAGCTCCGTCGTCTTCGCCATTCCTGGACATGGGTAGAAAGGCGGGTCGAAGAGGTTTGCTTGAAGGATGTCAAGAGTTCGATACCAGTGTCATAACGAAGGGGAAGCTGGAAGTAAGATAAAAAAGCCCGGGCAAGAGTTGCAAAGGTGGTATGGGAGGAAGTGGGCTGGTCAACATACCACTTAGAAGCTTCGCCTGTAAGCGTGCGTTGGAACAGTCTAAGACGAGCAGAGTCATCGATAATGGAGGTAGATGAACACCACATGTGGAAAGATCGAACATGATTTGAAGGATCTTCTCCAGCACGACCTTCAAACTTTGGGATGTCGGAAGGGAGCTTTGTCGGCATAGCGGGCCAACTAGCGTCATGATGTATAGGGTCGTTTATCAACCGGTCCAAATCGGGGAGGCTGAGGCCTGCCAAAAAGGGGAGCACGGGTGAAGCCGAGGTAGTTCCTGTGGTGGTTCTGCTAGTAGTAGTCCCGGCATTAGGGCCGGGATTCCCGCTAGTGTTAGGCCCTGGACCAGACATAGTGGAGGTGACAAGGGGGAGAACCAGAAGGAAAAGGAGAACCCAAAGAATCAGCGAAGGACTGGCTCGACGATGGTGGGACGGAGCGGGTCGATCGACCGGAGACAGAGGGTGAAGGCCAAGGAGGCTCCGGGAAAGGTGCCTTGGGGGCGCAATGATGACAGGAAGAAGGAAACCGATAAGGGCAGAAAGGGAAAAAATCAAGAAGGTCAAGGGCAGAAAAGGTGCAGTGACAATTGATTTTAGAGTCTTTGCCAGGCGGTGTAAACCAGGCGCTTCTTCACTTAGGGTCAGTGTGTGGTGTGCGTTAATTTTAATTTTTAAACCCTTTCCGTTGTTTGAGAGCAAGAAAAAGTGTGCGACGTAGCTGAAAATAAACCTACAGAGAACAGAATAAAATGCTGAAATAACAGAAAAATAACAGCTACGTATGCATCTATCTAAACCAAGAAGGTGGGTTTCTCACAACTATGATGAAAAGAAAGGGAAAAACTATGGAAACACACACAAAGGAAGCTCGACAGATCTAGGGTCAAAGGGGACAGAGATCTGGAGGATAAAGCTGCAGACAAGGGGTGCAGATCACAGCCAAGAGACAGAGGCAAGGTGGCTGGAAAAAGGGAAATCAGCAAAAAACCCGGGGGGGGGGGGGGCAAGGCAGAGGCCTTTAGAAGAGGTCCAAACAAAACGACAAGAGGTGATTTGAAAGGAAGAGAGGCTGATTTCGATGGATCTGAAAGTGAGGTAACAGATCTGGAAAAAGAGGGGGCTGAAGCTCTGAAACCGACGGCTGAAACAGCTGAAACTCTTCCACAAAAAGTGGAGGGTACTAAAGCCCTAAGGGGTTGGGTTCCCACTTAGATGAGTAAAAACAGATCAGATCTTGGTCAAGGCGGGCTGAGACAGAGGCTGGAAAACCCTGGCAGAGGCTGCAGCAGAACCCAGAAAAATTACAGAAAAAATGCTGAAAAAAGGGCAGGTCGCAGGTTCTGACCTGATCTGAGTTGAGGTCGCAGGAAATAGGCCAAAAGGTGCGTCCAGGTCGCAGGTTTTGGGCCAAAAGGTGCGACCCCCCCGTTCCGGCTGTTTCGGCGGCAGATTTTCTGAAAAATTGCCGTCTCAGGTGCGGCTGATGTCGCTTACCTGCGCAATAGGGCCAGAAACACACGGAAGTTAGAAATTTTAGGTTTTAGGGTTTTATGTGAGAAAAATGACATGAAAAGAGAAAAACTAAGCAGCTAAAAAAGAAGCCCTAGGGCCTGAAGTAGCTGGATATGCAGGAATATGAAAAACGACAGCGGTCGTAATTTAAAACCCGTGTGGAGTCGCCATTTGTTAGTATGAATTCTTTGTCGAAGCGTACGAAAAAGAATCACTTTAGCTACGCATAACTAATAGCCCTAACAACAATAATGGCTGCAAAACATCTTCAGATCTGCAATTAGTAGTTAAAGTGCTGCAACAAACAGATCTATAAATGGAAAGACATTAAGCAGTAAAGTAAAGAGTTTGCTCCATGCATCCAATAAACAAGACAAGAACACGATTTTGAATGAATTTTTATATTACAGGGCACCTGGGAGGAAACAAGAAGGTGTATCCAGATCTCCTCAATGGGATGGGTTCTTTGTAGTCCTCAGCACTTCAGATCTAAGCTTTCCCTCTCTTGTAGATGTAGAAAACCCAATGTAGAAGGTAGAGCTCAATGGGAGCAAAATGGCAGAAATGAGACCAAGTGTATAGATCCAGAGTGATCTAATATGCAAAAAAAGGTGAAGAATGATGGGGAAAACCCTCCTATTTATAACAAAATATTGGGTCATTCTAGATCTTGGTGCATGATTAAAATAATGTTAACCAAATCTAGATCCACCTCTATGGAATATTTTATTATTATTTGTTGGAAGGAAAGGGTGTTTGACTTGGGTCAAATCCCTTGATTAGTGAAAAATAAATAAATAAATGATTTATTTATCTTTTTAAGGAAGTGGTTGGGATATAATCAAATAAATAATGATTTATTTGATTAATAGTGGTTGATTTGGTCATATTTAACAAGGAATATTATTTAAATAATTATTCCTAGAAAATAATAAGATAACTATGGGTGTTATGTCATTAATTTCTTTCGTTTTTGGGTTAAACGCGGTAAGGAATAATAATTAAATTGTGGTTTAATTAATTATTTCCTTTTGGGGTTTCACTTAATTAGCATAGTGAGACTTGTTTTACTTGGGGTAAAGGCTGGTCTTGTATGGTGTACTTGGGTCCATCTGACAAGAAAAAGGTGAGATGACCAAAAAATGGTGTAACCCATTGGAAAATAGAAGCAAACTTTGTCTCCAGCTAGGTGAGTCCAAGGGAAGCACGAAACATGATGCTAGAAGAAAGCGAAAGAATAAAGTGTCTGCTTCAAAGTCCAGACGGAGGAGATTCGGCAAATGACAAGATCGAAGAGATGAATAAAATGATCGAGAACCTCTCTAGCAAGTTGGTCGAGCTAGAGATGGAAGCTAATAATTACACCACCAAAGAATTACGAGAATGCTCCCAAGCTTGCGAGGAATTTCAATCCTCCATACGAGACCACACGCACGGATACGCGAGAGGACAAAAAGGAGCAACAAGACCAAGTACCGCATCCTTTGTACTTGGAAGGACAAATGGAGGCTTTTCGCCGAAGGCTCCTACTGAGCAGATGGAGATCGTATCATGTCACAATATCTACAGGACGATGATGACATAGAGTGCCACCGCGCTGCGAAAGTGAGGGGAGACTACAACCTCACTCGAGAAGCAAAGAATAACGAGGATGCTTGAAGGGCCGGAAAGGTGGTGAGCTCACGCAAAGCAGGTTCGTTGATTTCATGCGAGCCCCGGTTTAACAGGGAAAATATGACCTCGAGTCATCCCGAGAGAGAAAGAACACGCACTCAAGGTGAAGAGGAAAGACTGCACAAAAGGTCGGCACACCGCACGAGAGGAGGCCAATACTCAAGAATCTCCCGGAAAAAGGTAAGAAGCCCCTTAACCAATCTGCGAAATTTGCCGTGATAGCCACATGCCTTCGTCCTCTCAAATAGGCTGTGTCTCCACAGCGAATAAACCTTCGGTTAAAGAAAGTCAGTCTCCCATGCCAAACAAAAGAGGTCAGAAAAAGAAAAGGAAGTGCCAATAGAAAGCCTTCATGCGCCTCGAGTTTGCAAAAAAGGAACTTGAAAAAGTTAAAAAATACTGTCCCTCACAATACCGAATTCTGAAGCGACACCGCCTATCGGTCACTGAAGTCTCCTCTTTCATTACTGTACACGAAGTTCCACACATTCCGGACGGTCTGCTTGCACGAGGAACGGCCTATGGTAGTGTTCGGCCCCCACGTCGAGGGTCGGTCCCCTCCACCTCCCTTTTACGTGTCTCTAGTAATCCGTGATCTACTATTGCATGTGTATGTTAGACTCGCGGAGCATCCCACGACCTGATGCCTGTGCGTACGTGGAGAACGATTGGGGCTCCAAATCGCTCGCCTTATAAAGATCTCTGCTCTGCCCGGTTCCAAAAAGAGTGAAATGTGGGCATGATCAAGGATACTGACGGTCACCACCGGCTCGGATCCCGGCCAAGAGTGTGGTGATGGATATCGTAGTGGGTGGCATCCCGGCCAGCTTCGGTGTGCTGTTGTCGAGGGTCTTGGGGGACTAGAAAGGTGGAGGATCAATCAGCGCGGATGCGCATCATACGCCACTCGTCCTGTCTTTGGTGGTCGAAAAGGAGGTGTGCTGCCGAGTTTGTCGAGACGGTCACAAAAGCGGGGAGATTCGGTGAATTCGAGTTTACGAGCGAGAAGTGAAGTTTTCTGTCTAATGTTGGAGGAAGATCGAGAATATACTCACCGAGCCCTCATTTTGCCGAGATAAAAGGGCGAGCTATCGGTGCGAGGACCATGAATGCGACATGCGGACACTCCACGCTGATGGAGCAAATTCCCGGAGGAAGGAAAACGGGGGTGCGAGGTGTTGTGACTTTCACCTGTGGGTCAGTGGGTCAGTGCGGCCAGAATTAGAATATGGAGAGCCACCGAACAATGTTGGCGTGAATGTGAGGAGCACTCATCTTGCGGGGTTGCAAACGGCATTGTGAAGATACGAGAATACTGAGGTGATGGGGAGACTACGCAGAGCTGCGGTGAGACAAGTGAGAAACCGGTGTCCGAAAGATACCCAAACATCGAGGAGCTAGGGATTGCTACGAGAAACGAAGTTTGGGATCTTGTGGAGAGCTCTTTTACGGCATTTAACATTCGATTCATGCCTCGAGAACGAACGAGTACGGCGGACTCCTTGTGGCGGCAGGCTACTGGTACATTTCGCTCACCTCGAGATCCTCTTACGAGATATGACAGGGTGAAGTTAGATACGGGCCTTCAATTCCCGGCAATGTACGACGCTTTGGGCGAGGTCTTTGAAGATGAGGAGCGAGGTGAAGAGGTTCTTAGAAGCTTTGTGGAGTTTTCCAATGTAGGGATCGAAAGCAAGCCTTGAAAGAAAGAAAGAAGTCGACATTCACGGAGGACAAGCTTTGAAGAGAAAATAGTGGTCACGAGTCCTGCGACCTCAAAAAGGAATGTCATTCAGAAATTTGCACCTTTGGTGATGCTAATAAAGATGATGTTCCATTACGGCCAAACAAAATGGTGGACGAGGACCGGAGCCGAGAGATCTTAATGCGGGCAGCAAAAGAAGATCCAAAGATTGTGTGAAGGTACAATACAAGGATTGCGGATGAATACGAAACGGGTTGTGCCAGGTACATTTCAAACCTACAAAGAGACGTCTTCTCACTGGTGGTATCCAAGATTTGAAAACCTTTGATGTCGAGTGTGATGCGACACAAAATTCCATGAAGTGAGGATGCAAAACCTCACAAGCAAAAAAGCTACAGAAACGGTAAACTCCGACTGTATTGCTGCCTACGATTGAGCGAGAAATTAAAGAGATGCTTGAAAACCAAAATTATGGTGCCACGTATTCGCGAGGTGGGTGGCCAATTTGGTCCCCGGTACGAAAGAGAGTATGGCGAGAATACGAGGTTGCGTGTGGTTCGAGCAGCTTTGAACGGAGGCACGTCTCTACAGAAATATAACTACCCACTGCAAAGATGGATCATATTCGCAAAGAGTGGTGGGAGCCTCTAGAATGTCCATGATGGATGGGTTCTACGGGCTACTCGTCAAAGTGGCGGTATTCCGGAGGACCGGAAAAAGACGACCTGCCTCACCGCGCAAAGACGCGTGACTTTTATGTATGCTGGGGATGCCATTCGGGGTGCAGTCAATGCGGAGCCACGTTTCGAGAGCGATGGACATAGCCTTTGTTGGAGAACGGGGATAAGTTTAAGTGGTGTGCCTAGATGATATAACGGTCTTTTCAAAGGATGATATCGAGCACATTCGGCGTGCGGAGAAGACCTTTGAGAAATGCGGGAGGTATGAGACTCTCTCTTAACCCTCGAAAAATATTTCTTTGCATTGAGAGAGGGTTAAACTCCTAGGACATATGGTAACTAAAGATGGGGTCAAAATCGATCCTAAAAAGGGTGGAAGCTATCATTGGTATGTCACTCGGAAACAAGAAAGAAAGTACGGTGTTCCTGGGGCGGATCTAATTTTTCATCGGAAGATTCATTCCCAACTATGCCGAAATAGTTAGACACATCACGGATGTGTTAAAGAAGGATAATGAGGTAAAATGAGCATGACACCGAGAATCAAGGCGAGGGCCCTTTGCCGGAGGATCGAGATTGCGTTTCTGCGGAGGCCCAAGTACTTGCGGCTTCGGCTTCAACGAGACCTTTCATGATTTTCTCTTTTGCATCACCTCACACGATGGCGGGGGTCCTTCTACGAGAAGAACGGGGATGGGTGCTGACGACGGCCCTGTTGCTTTCTTTGGCCAAGTTCTTCATGATGCGAGCTAAAAATACAACATAACGGAGAAAACGGAAACATGCTGCACAGTAAAAGTCCCACAAAGGCTTTCCGCACGTACATGACGCAATCTCCGCGATGCTTTGCTACGCACTGGCGGCGATTGAGGACATCACTGCGTTCGAGGCGGGTGAAGGCGGAAGGGCGAGGTGGATTGCGAAAAGATGCAAGAATGTGGCTTTCGGACATAAGACCCACCAAGTTAATTAAGGAGACAGGCCTAGCAAAGATTTTATCGGTCAAACCACCAAAGCTTTGTGTCCATCTTATCACATGATACGCCAATGAAGAATCCGAGGAGAGTGAGTACCGTGCAAGGAAGTGAAATGCGCTGCTCGAGAAAAATACGGATGAGAAGTATCTCACTAGCCCCTGGTACAAGGGGTGGCTGAGTACCTCCACGACACCTCGGCTACCCACCCGTGTGCGATGAGTCCAAATACGAGCCTTGAGGCTTAAATCTCGAAGTATGTTGTCGCTAATGAGAGTCGATTGTGTTGGAGGGATCCTTCGGGCGTCTTTAGCATATTGTGTCTCCCGCCCGAAGAAGTAGGGGAACATCATAACCGAATTCCATGAGGAATGCGCAGGAGGGCATTATAGATCGGAGGAGCACGGCCTCGGAAGAAAGGTCACCGAAGGTGGTTTTCTTGGCCTAGAGGTGTTTGAACGTCTTCACTTGGGTCGAGCGTGTGACAAATGCCAAAAAGTTTCTTCGAAACGACGAAGCTAGCGGCTCTACCGATCCACAACGCTTGCGTTGATGAACCTTTCAAGCAATGAGGAATTGACTTCATGAGGTGAGATCCACCACCCTCCGGTGGAGCGGCACGAAATGGTTTTGAAATTTGCTACGGTTACTGCACGAAGTGGAGGTAGAGCCATTCACCGCACGGAAATGCCACGGACACGGTGATCTTCGATTCGTAGAAGAGAACATCATCTCCCGAGTTTGGATGCCGCACGCGAGGTGAGTCGCGAGCCAGTGCCCGAGTTTCAAATACTGCACAAAAGCGGCGATTTTTGCTCGGCAATGTAACATCACTGCGGGCCACTCTCTCCGCTTACCACACGGAAATGGTTTGGCGGAAGTCATCAAACAGCACGCTGATCGGAGGCTAGCGAAAGAAGACAATAAATGAAAATCGGGAAGAAGAGGCTGACTCTGGCGGAAGTTTCTCTCTGCGGCGCAAACGGAGATAGCGGGTAAAAGGAGCAATGAGCGTCTCCTTGTGAACTAGTATACGGACGAGAAAGTCGTATTCCCTATGCCATTAGCTTTACTGTTTGCTCGTTTCATGCGAGGAAACTCGGGGAAGAAGCCGGATGGTATCGACGAGAAGAATCAGAAATCGGTTGATTGAGCCCGGAAGAAAGCAACCGCGTGTTCGGAGTGAACCGAGAAGCTTTGACGGATTGCCGGGGAGGCGATCGAAATAATTGTTTGATCGGCCGCCTGACAAAGGATAGAAAGCGTGCGGTGGGAGACTTAGTTCTCGGGTGGGATGTACGAAGAGGGCGATAAGGGCAAGCATGGTAAATTTGACCCCCTTTGGTTCGGCCCCTTCAAGATTGCGGAGCTGAGGGTGGAAAAATAATACATTCAAGGCCGGAGAATTTCACGGAGATCTTGTTGGAAAGCCCACAGCAAACGGAGGCGAATTTCTCAGAAACCACATCTATTTCGAGTAAGACGACGAGACTGAAAAAAGGGCACGGTTGTATTATATTGTATATTAGTTCTTTGTTTTCTGTTTTCTTATCCTATATTGTGCATGAGTCATGATGATGCGTACGAGTCTAAGCTCACAAAAACCGAAAAGTGTTGTTCAAGGAAGATGTACGAGCGGTGCACGTGGTTCTCGGCACGTTCGGGGGACAAACGTGCGCGTCCCCCGAGGTGGAGCCAATGTTGTTCCATCCTTGGCACTAGCCATGTGATTACCAAAAGGATAGAACGAGTGCCACCTATATTAAAGTTTTATATCGAGTGGCAAGTGACTCAAATGATCGGTCGAAAAGAAGAAAGGGTGGTGGACACATGCCATATTAAAACAAATTGGCCCAGATAGCACTAAGCGGTGAAAGGGCGGAATAATAAAGGAGACATCAAATATATAAAGAAGTAAAAGGAATGTGGCACGATACGTCCAGCGAAATGTATTATAAAGGGCCTCGGGTTGTGTACGAAGAGTGTATGGAGAAAGTCCGAGAGGGTCGAGCCGCGGGGGAAAGGAGACGGGGCCCATGCCCCCGCGAGACTTACGACACGTGTGCACGTCAAGGTTTCACGAGTGAGAGAAGAAGATGTTGAGGGTGAGCCGCGGGATGTGATCTTGTGGCGAGTTAAGAAAGGACCCTCATAGTTGAGAGAAGAACGGTGTCGATCTAGGAGGGGAAATCTAATGCGTGGATAAAAAGGTAAGGTAAGTCCATTAGGTCGGGAGGCCGGTGCGAGACCCGTGCCAGCTTTTAACTTCGAAGCACGGGCGCTCACCTACCTTGACATGCAGTACCCCAACGCGCCCGTGTCCCGGTGTTGGTGTCCTTACGACACTTGCCTTGTCATCTTACTTATCCACCTTTTTACCTCGGCGGTCCATCCTAATGGTAACAACCTCCAGTGTTTCTCTGTGGTGGCACGTACGACGAGGTAGTTTTCTACGGTGAATACCAAGTGGGAAGAACGCCGGGTATGTCAAATCAACATCACCGGTTCCCCGCGTCACTTTCCCGAGGCATTGTCACCCGTCTTGTTCGAGGTGTCCATTCTCCCGGAGTTTTCCCTCTTTTCCTTTTTCTCTTTTCGAAATTGTTAAATGTACGCGTGGGAAGAGAACGCCCGAGAAAAACGAGCACAAGAAACTCCCCCAACTCCACGGGTCCGAAGGCACGGTTTTGAACCCCTTTGCGACTTGCGGGTCGATGCTCTGGGCTTGACCCGAAATATCCCAGCACGACATACGCAATATCAAGCCCCTGTTTGTTTTGGCCGCGCTGCCAAAAATGCCGGTCGTTTCCAGAGTTGTGGCATGCGCTCGGCTTCTGTCACTGCCTCTCACGAGGTCCAAGGCTCACGTGTCGTTTCATCGTACGGCTCGAGAACTCCTATGATGCACGTTGGGACGCTTTCGTTTCTTCTCGAACGTAATTCTTTCCCTTTCCCCAGGGTTATCGGACGAGGCCCTCCCTTTTCCCTTCCCGATGACACATACTTGGGTTTCGAGAGCGAAACCTTGCTCGCTCGGGTTCGATAAAGCGCTCACGAAGAAGCCGCGCCCGGTGCTGCCATCGCCTCCGTAACCATCGACGAGCGAGCGCCTTGCACTCACGCGGAGCCATTTCCATTGAGTACTGTTTTCCGAAAGAAGTTCGACTGTGTCGCTCCCTCATCGCCGGCCTCCACAGAGTAGGGAGCCGAGGAAGACATCTCTTCGATGTGCGTGTCGCTTTTTGTGTGGCTTATGTCCGCGGAATGGGATTACATTGGATATTCCGAGGTTTCCTTTCCTGCGACCATCCGGACCCAGTGCTTTCTTAGGCTTTGAAAGTTTCGTTTTTCTCATTGGTGTTCTACCTCTTCTTGTTCCGGCGTGCGGATAAGTTCAATCATTTGGGGTTGGATAGGATGTGTTACGGGAAATTCCCGGCCGTGACGGTCTTCGGCAGGATTGCTCGATCAGTCGATTTGTGCGAGAAAGGTTATGTCGACTTCGACGAGCACCTTCATGTCTGTTGCCTATGCATCGTCACGACGCGCCGCTAGGGTTTTCCCGAGAGATGATGGCTTGGCCGGCTACGAGTGCAGAAATACCCGGGTGTCCCAGGAAAGTCGTGGTTCTTGTCCCGCGAAGAGTATGCTTGCTCGGGTCTATGGAGGCGAAGTTGCCCTGTCACCAAGGTACCCGCCGACTTTTCCGTCCAGGCGAGTTTACGCCCTCGAGTACACATCGAAAGGCGAGGCCCTCCAAGGCCCGGCCGGCTCACGACTCTGTTCTACGCTAAGAAAGGCTACATCTTAAAAGCTTTACGGCAAATTGGCCCCTTTGGCTTGGTAAACTCTAGATATGCCCTCCCAATTGCCGAAAAAATGTTTGCGAAACATGGACACAAAGTTGAGGGAGAGTTGGAGGGCGGCTTATGACCCACGGAAATACGTGTTCAAATAAAAAGAAAAGAGAAACGGTACGCGCCCTACATTCATCGGGTCCGAATGGGCCATGCGGGTGGAGGGCTAACCTAAGTGCGGCGCTATGTTTTCGCGAGATGGAGACGTCTCGTCTGCGCTACGGGAGGAGAGAAGAAGAAGTGAAAAAAAGGCACCAATGAGCAAGAGGTCGGTACTTCGGGAGCACCACCACCACCCAAGAGCGAAGGTGGCCACTAGCGAAGGCTGAGAGTCATCGAAGGGATAATATTGGAGCCCTTTACGAAATTTGGTCAATTCGATAAAGGGAGCAAGGCGGGGAATAGTGGTACTAAGAGAGACAGTGCTGCAGCATCTACGGCTTCTGCTCGAAGTCACGCAAGCCGTCGTCGAGCCTCCTCCTTGCCGACGAAGAGGGTGATAAATAAAGCGTCAGAGACAAATACGGGGGCGAATTGCAGGAGGGTTCGTTGAGAAATACCATACCGAGGCTCTAAGCACGCCGATGCGGACACGAAAGCCTGGTCTTGTCTATGACCGAGGCCATCCTGGACCCCGAATTCGGAGCGTTCGAGTTGTAAGGTGCTTGAATTGGCTATCGATATGCGAGAAGGTACCGGTACGGGACATGGCGGCTGTTCCAAACGGTGCTGCAACATGATGAAAGACAAGCTTTCCACAGAGATCACCCTCGCACTAAGGAAGACGAACGGAAACATGACAACTGAGGGATTCCTTTGCGGCGAACGAGTGCTTGTCGTGCCAACGCACATCGGGTGCGCGTTCTTCGGGAAGCGAGATCAGAAACTCGGATGAAGGAGGGAAGGGAATGCAAGCGGCAACGATAGCCAAGTTTCGAAGGACATTTCGGTGCTAAGGGAGCGGCTCGCCTACCGGCTTCACATCCGGTCTGCGATGAATTGGTGCGAGTGGAGGAAGAGAAAAATGAGATTTGTCTTTGCTAGAATTTTTCGAGAGAAAAGAGAAGAGAAGGAAAGGATGGCTAAAAGGATTGAAGAGCTTGAGAGAGCGAGCCCGCGAGCTACGGGCCGGTGGGATACACACGATTGCCATGCGGCAGAAACATCAAGCGGGAGCGCGTTCGGCAACAACACAACTATCCACGGCTATGGCTGAGATAGAAGTGTTGGAGAAGCAAACATCCTTTGCCAAGCAAAGGTGGCGAGTTGGAGGGCGCCACGGCTGAAAATGCCATAACAATTGAAGGACTACAAAAAAGAAGTTGAGGAAGGAAAAAGGGTCACGGCTGATCAACATCAAACCATTCTTCCCGAGTTGAAGAGTCGAGCGAAGGGGAAATCTTACCTCGCTCGGGACGGAAGCTTTGATACGGTCGAGACATAATCACGATGCGTAACCGAGCGGTGGGAATTTTTGACAATGGTAGGGGAACTCAAGTCCACCCGCTGCCTTGTCTCAATAGAAGGTTACGAGGAGCGGGGGTAATACGCTACTAATAGAGCTCAGCACGCCGGCGGCTATGTCTCGTTTCTTTATGCGCTAAGAGGGGCGAACGACGTGGGGAAAATATGGCATTCCCCGGTCGATTTATGGAAATCAACGAGTGTCGAGAAAATCATTGATAAAGAGGAAGCTCGAGTAGCGACTTCAAGGGTTCTCCAACGAGGTGGCGACATTGTGGAACGGTTTGACAAGGTGTGGGACGAGATCATCACGGCCCGGCCTCCCTTCTTGTTGGGAACCAAACGCCCCTGCCGTGCTCATGCTCCCCGATCAATACACAACACTTCTAGAAAACGGGAAGGGATCGGTCCCAGGCCTTCAAATGGGGAAAGCAACTCGGCTCAAGGCCACTACCATCGTCACGGTCCTCGATAAGGAGTTTAGTCTCCTTCACATGATCGAATGTCGGCTCCCAACTAAGGCAAGCATTCACACCCTTGGCGAAGCGTTTACGAGGTGGAGAAACTCTCGGCAATGCCGGAACCGACTCCGCGATAGCCGGCCAGAGGTTGACACGAGTTCTGACTCGGCATGCTGGTTCCTCGCGCACGTGCCTCCTCCGGCATCCGCAATAGCCTTAACTCTAGGCGGCACTCATGACATTTCGAGTTTACTCATGACATGGCCTAAACGGCCTTTTACTTTCATTTAGTTATGTTTTTCAAATTTCCGAGTGGGTTGTTTCTCCCTCACTCTTGCATTTTTACTTTTACATCAAACATTGGTCTAAGTTTTTGTTTTAATATTGGCCGGGGGCTCGTTTATGCATGATGGGAGGGTTGTTTCCCATCATGAAATTTTGTTGTTACGATAATATTGTTAACAAATTTTGTTCATGCGAAGAAGATATTTCCCAAAAATATCTTCTACGTTGAAAGACAAAAAGGAATCCTATATAAGACGAGAGAAAAAAGAAAGAAAGAAAAGGGTTCCAATTCTTCGAAGAAATTGATTGTGTAAGGATTTCCGTGTGTATGTTTTGCGAAGACTCGGATACTAATGTGAAAGAGCTCCGTTGGGTCTCAATGATGAGGAGCTTCATTTTAATAAGGATTACGGGACTTGGTTTTATGGTAGTGTGTGTTTCTCTCTTGCTCATTGCAATGTTGTGTTCAACTCATTTATATTCATGTCTCTAGTGTTACATCCTGGAATGCGAGTGTCCCTTGCTTTTGATATAAATTTATCTCACTTTGATACTTATATCATTAGCGTCCTGGTACTTTAAATGGCTCGGGAGTAATGCATTGTTCCATTTTCAATTCACACGTATTTCTCGCTATATTAGGCTGTTATGAAATGCTATTGACGAGAGTTCTCGGCATGTATGGATTCTTAGCTATTTAAGCCCATCATATGCTATGAAGTTCTTCTTAGTATCATCTTCTTGACGATTGATATCTCTTTCTTGCTATACATCTCTGTAGTCGTCTTTATATATACCTTTCTTTACGCCATATATCATGAATCCGGCCACTGTTTATGGTGAATTGTCTTAAAGTTGTCTGATACGATGGCGTATTTGAGTGTAGCATCACATTCGTTCAGATATTACTCTTAATGCTTCAAACTATTGGAAGTTTTGGTCCCACTCTAGTGTTATTCTCTGTTTCTAAAGAAGTAGTGTGAGAGCTCTGTCATGTTAAAGTGCTAAACGTTGTTTTTAATCCTCTTCTCTCTACACCTTATAAGATGTCCTAGGCACTGGTCTATAACAACTCTAGGATGTCTCTAGGAGTTACAACAGGTACAATGTTATTTTCCGATATCAATCAAGTAGAAAGATCACTCATCTTATTTCAGACATTAAATAACATCTACAATTGTCTCCTTTGGCTGCGTGGGCCCAAATTCCTGATCTCCTGGAGGAACTCAAGCAGGAAATTGGGCAGAGTATGAAGGAAAGCATTGAAGCCATGCCTTCTTCAAGCAGTCCTTCTGTAACCACCTCCCAATCTCTTGCTTCAACGGGATTCTTCATCCACGAACCCCTTATAGTCGGACAAGACAAAGCTTTTGCAACACTGGAGAAGCTAGTGATCGATTCTGAGTTCTCGTGCATTGGCGTGGTTGGCAAGGGTGGATCTGGAAAGACTCTTCTTTTCAAGAGAATCTTCAACAGTGAAATGGTGCGGAATGTCTTTAGCGATGGCTTATTGCTTTGGCTTACTGTTTCTCGAGTTTCCCGTCATTTAAAAGTCTTGGAAAAGAACTACTGCTAGCAGATAGCAATGCAAACAAATGTGAAGGACCTGGAATATAATACGAATCTAGAAGGCGTGAAAATCGGGAATGAATCAGAGTATGCGGTCTAAGAGATTTGCCTTATTTTTTAGATGATTTTTGGGGGGAGGGTGCAAAATTGCTGGAAGAATTAGGCATACCCTTGCTAACCGACCACTCGACCTCCAAAGTTATTGTGAGTTCCAGGAATCACAGAGCACTGTTAGAGATGGGGGTTAATGCAGAAAGGTCCACAATAAAAATGGAGGATTTGCTTGAAGATGAGAGTTGGCCGTTGTTCGCTCATCACGCTTTCCCATATAATAACAGAAATCTGCCAGTAAGCATTGAGGAGAAAAAAGCGAGGGTTGTGTGTGGCAAGTGTGGAGGGCTTCCCCTTGCGATCAAAGCAGTTGCCCGGTCAATGGCAGGCATTACTGATCCAAAAGAATGGGAGTTCGCAGTCCGGAGGCTTCCAAACGCCGACGGCCAAGACCTTCGAGAAGCTCTGTATGATCCCCTGAAGTGGAGTTATGATGCCCTGGCCAGGTACGACGTTAATCTGCAATTGTGCTTTCTCTACTTATCTATCTTTTTAGAAGACCAGGTTATCTGGATCGAACATCCGATTTTGCTGTTTCTAGGCGAAGGGCTGCTGGCGAAAGATGAGTGTAGCCACGACCCATTTGAGGTGGGGAGAATTTACATAAACCTTTTAGTATATCGTTGTTTGATCGAACCGACATTGAGAGACGTGGATGGGTCAGTGGTGTATTTCAGGGTGCACGACGTCCTGCGTGATTTAGCAATACAAATCGCTGAGCGGGAAGAAAACTTCTAATGCCGGATAGGTAAGGGTTTGGCAGCCTTACCTGATGATGAATGTTCAGGGCGCACCACTCGGTTTTTGTTGAACTGCAATAAATTGAGATCGCTTCCGGTGTCGTTCCGAGCTTCAGAAATATCCTCATTGATGTTGGCTGGAAATCCAATTTTGGGAGAGATTCCAAGAAAATTGATTAAGAGTATGGTTTCCCTCAAGATTTTAGATTTGAATGGGACGTCCCTCCGGTCATTGCCGGAGAGTGTGGGGTGTTTGAAACAATTGGTATGCCTCGGGCTTAGTTGAGGGTGCCCATTACTGGGCTACTGCGTCACTTACCGATCTTGAAAGCTTGGAAGTCCTTCTACTTGGTGGGTCTAAAATCACCGAATTGCCGTCGGACATTCATAGACTAAGATCCCTAAGGCATTTAGGGCTTGAAGGTTGTGCAGATTTAGAATATGTGCCCTGGAATATGTCACTGCTTACCTCTTTGCAATGCTTACTGATGAATGGTTGCAGTCGTGTGTGGACAAAAAACGGCCAAGGAAGAAGCCGTAAAAAAGTGGCTTCTATCAATGATTTGCGCACTCTAACACAGCTGAAGAAGTTATACCTGGATAACAATGGAGAATTCATTAGCGAGGGAACAATGGGAACTATGGATCAAATAGAGACGCTACAATTGAAATTAACAGCGCTCTCAAATTTACCGAATGACTTCTTCAATGTGTCAAAGGTAAAAAGGCTTTTGTTAAAATGTCCTCGTGTGGTTAAAATGGACAGCAGGTTTTACAAGTTCCAGGGTTTAAGTTCGATTAAGCTAGAGGGGTGTAACAAGTTGGAGGAACTTCCAGATTTACATAATCTTCAAAATTTAAAAAAACTAGAAATCATTAACTGCTTTGCATTAAAAAAAATTCCAACAAATTTTGGTAAAAAGGGAGCATTTTCTTTATTGAAAATATTTTCAATAATTTCGTTAAAAAATTTAGAAGAATTACCAGTGATAGAAAAATATGCAATGCCTTCACTTGAAATATTCACTATTATGTTATGTGAAGCATTGAGGATGTTGCTAGAAAGCTTTTTGAATATCAGAAAAGCTAACAAAAATAAGACTGTGGGGAGCTGTTCAATGGTGATTGAAAATCTAGAGAAAATAAATAAAACAAATAAAACAATAGAAATAGTAACAAAGTCTACAGCAGAGGTCATATATATTTTAGAAAGATGGGTTAGAGTAGAAAAAGTAAGAGAACATTACTTTTATGGTGAATTTTGGTGTAATGAGTTTTCTCTCTTTTTACAAGAAATTGGAGAGAGGACTGGCCGCTTCATATGCAACGGAACTTTAGGATTATGTAACTTTTACATGGAATCACTTTAGACTTCCAAATTGTTACCATATATGTATTATTACATGCTCCTTATTTTATTTCCTATTGATGTATGATGTATTCAATGTATTTGAAATGATGTTGTAAAATTTCAAGTTGTTCAAAATATCTCATTTTATGTTCCCAATTGATAATTGAATACATTAGTGGTTGATAGATAACTTCGTCACAAAGTGTATTTGACTTAAAACCAGTTTTGATTCATCTTAAGTGTAGATCTAATATTGACATTGAGGGGATCAAATTTCTTTTGTAGTGAAAAAAAGAAATTCCTCCCTTAAAAGATTTAATTTCTCTTAGATAAATTAAATTAAATTACAACCATTACAATTAAACAACAATATCCCAAAATTTATAACTAGCAATTGCACCATATGTTGCAAAGGAAACAGTGTAAAGCAGTAACATAGGAAAGAGTAGTATAGAGGAAAAAATATATGATATGTTATGTGATTTAATTGAATATTTAACTTATAAATATGAATTGTTTTATTTAAAATAAATTATAGGTTTGGAGATTTGTTTGGATAAAAAAATTGGTTTTTTTTATAATCTACGGAGGTTCTGTGATCATGCGCTATGGGCCACATGGCAGAAGTAACCGAACCACCATTGTAGGGGCACTTGGTATGCTTAGATTCTGAATTAAGTATAACCCAAAAAATGTCATAATAACTCTAAACCACCCTTAACATATGCATCAGAACCTTGTATATTTAGCTTAATATCTTTTCTCATTGTAATAACATGATAAATTCAATTTTTATATAAATCTATTAACACTTGTTTGTGATTTCATTGTGGGATTTAAAAATAATCAAATGCCTAATAAAAAACAAAGTTTTTACATCTTATTTTAAGATTTGGATCTTCAATTGTAACCAATCATTCTTATAGGGTTTCAAAACAATTCAAAGTGAGGAATCTGTCGATGGGTTGAGCTCATACTCAATTGACACGATCGATTTTGACCACTAATTTTATAACATGTCGGTGCAATCATCGTCGATAACACACAAGTTTGATGGTGCAATCATCGTAATTGAGAAATTTGAAAAACAAAACCTTAAAAAAATAAGGTAGACCCATTTTAAATTGTACAAAAGGTTATATGACATTTCTAAAAATGAAAATGAAATTAAATTTAATTATGAATTTACACCACATCCCATAAGTTAACATTATTAATCCAACAATGCATTAAAAGCCTATAAATTCATAAATAAAAACTATTTTCCTCAAAGTGTTAACCTTTCAAGTTTGGTTCGAGTGTTTATATCTTTTATATCTAAAAATTATATCATTAAATTTAAATTAAAAGACAATATCTATCATAAGAGTTACACTTTGTCATTTTTCTTTGCATAACCAAATTGAAATAATAATTAAAATAAATAATTTAAAAATTAAGATCTTCCTCCAAAAACTCCTTTACTGTCACGAACATTTGAATTAACACACCTTGATTATCACTAACATTTTAATCTTAAAAAATCACTAACATTTCAATATTTTTTAAACGTTAAAAAAATTATAATTTCCAATTTTAAAATTCGACCCTATAAATTGATATGCTATTTTTTTGTTTTTTCGAAAACGAATAACTTCATATTGCGATGTCAACTACTTTATCCCAAAATTCTTATTTTTCTTACTTGTAGACACCTATGCCCGATGATGCTCTTTGGAATAGCTTGAATACTCAAGTCAATAACATTTTTTTATAAAACCACGATTTGCTCAAGCAGAGTTCAAACAAGGCTTCCTATTGCAGACTTTAATGATGGAAAAATTGCAACATAATGTAAGCAATCAATGTTGTTAAGATACTTATTAGAGACACTTCCATACACAATTACTATCACTGCCTCAATGCCATACAAATTTATATCAAAAGGGGCATTGTAATGCTACTCTATGCTATGCATACAAGATATCCACACGAGAGACCACCTATCATATCAAGAGACTGTTACTAAGCATACCGCCATATTGAAAATATAATTGTTTCATCAAAATCCCATGCATCACTACCGAGCCTTACATCACTATGCCATGTATCTCACGATAGTATGCCCTTAGAACCCTGTGTATCTTTGGAGCCCATATTAGGAAATTCACATACATTAATGTTTAAATAGCTGAAACTCCGCTAACTAAAAAGAGAAACCTGATAGAAAATGACAACACTAGGAAAGAATTTTTATCTTCATGAATTTTAATTTGGGAATCTTGATAAGGTATTTGCTATAGAAATCCTTAACCTGAGCACACTAATAAAATTAATGTTCCACCATGTTTCTAGGATGCAGGGATGCAAGGATGTAGAAGCAGAGAAAACGCATCTAGAGGTGCGGAAGTAGCACCCAAATTCTAGGGAACATTGTAGACAACATCGTGGTCTACGACATAAAAGACCTTGCCCAAGATAGGCTTACAATGACATCTCCCACGGAGAACACATAATGAGAAATTTGATGCATAGAGTGCAATCCTCCATTCTACAACATTACTTCTCGCTTCTAGACTTGAAGCTAATGACTACTACTTGTCTCATGCTTTGCATAGTTTCTAGTAGACAAAGGCTCCACTTTCCATCTCATACGGTGAGTATGTCTCCCTGATCGTGCTATGGCCCCACAACTTCACACAACTAGCACCAGGTAGACTTATGGTCTCAAATCTCAAATGGTAGCACCAACACTCTACGAGAAAACAAGAAAATAAGCGAACCCACTTATGGGAAGAAAACAAAAACTTGGAATAAAGTTTAGGATAAAATTTTAATTTAATTTTTGCCTATTTTTTTACCCAGTCGACATTGTCAGAATTGGTCAAAGGGATTTCCGGAGAACGAATTTTTCGGGTGAGCGTCTTGTTTTTTCAAGGGCATATCCCTATGTGTGTTTCTATGCATTCCCCCCCCCCAAATGATGTGAGGGAATGGCCCCCCTTGGAGTACCCCCCATCCTAGGGAGTGCGACAAGTGAATCTTCCGCCTCAAGAACATGCCCCCCATGTAAAACTAAACAAAATATACTGATCCGGTTAAGAAACATAATCAACTTTCACGAACTACGTGGATTACTCTTCAGTTCTACTTTTTGCTAAACATAACTAGCTTTCTTGGATATTCTATCCTTCAAGAAAATATATGCATGCAAAATTTCATGATTATTATTATGAAAGTCATAGAGAACCGGTAAGTAGGGGTGAAGGATACTGTTGGGTTCCAGTTTTGTACTAATTTCCTACATTTGTTTCCCCCATTTTGCCTTGTGACTACAACCATTGGGACTATCTTTGTTTTTCCTGCCTTTCTATCTTAAAAAGTGTTATTTCACCTTATTTTCATTATCTTTCCATTTCATCGATTATTATTTTTATCGTGTCTTTTTTATGACTAATTGAGGATGAATGTTTGGAGAAGTTCTCTGGTCTTTTTTTGTCCTTCCAGATGTTATTTTTTAGCACAAAATATCTAGAGCATGAGGCGTACAGGAGCAGTTAAATATGTGATGTTACAGTGAGTTGTTACACCACAGTGATGTTACATCATGATGTTGTTACAGACCCGCTAGATGAACTATTGTTACAGCTACACCGCTGACTGGATATCGTCAACTTCTGATGCTGACCTATCCTCTATTGATGTTACACTACAACTGTGATTTTCCACAATAGTTGTAGAATTCATTACGTATTGTATTTTAGGATAAGAGCCTTTAGGCGGTTTTGATTGTAATCTATATTCCTCCAATCATACTTTTTATTAAGAAGTGGTTGTAACTATATGTATTCTATTTTGATCAGCATGAGAATCATAATATTCTCATGACTAATCCATCCCTCGTTTTTTTGAATATTTAACCACTATATAATTCTCGATCCTTGAGGTCGAAAGGTTAGTGGAGAATAGTATTACTTTGGCTCTGTAATTTTGGTCACATTAATACAAGTTATCCTGTTGCTATTATTACATGCATTATCTGGTTTAGTTTCCGTTTAAGTTATTTCTCTTCCTGCGCCCTGCTAGGGAGGAAGGGACCTCCTCTTTAGTAGAGATTGCAGCAGTTAAGGTAGTTGTATATATTTCTTATTTGCTTTATGTATTAGTGGAAGTGATTTTGTTGCTATTCTCGCTGTGAATAGATCTTCTTCAATTTCAATATTATATATTTTGTTACACATGTGTGATTAGAGATACTAGCTGGGTAATTTTTGTGTGGCACGCTAGGTACAGATTAGTTGAGGTATGATCACAGTCCTGTAGATTGTTTTATTTCTGCATGAGTGATTCCTTCCAGCATTTAATTCAGAAACGATTTCCTTTATTTGGATTTGCTTTTGGTTTGATGTTTCAACACAGACAGTGCAACTGTCATTGAAATAAAAGATGTCTCTGGATTGATAATTTATGTGTACCATTTTAATAATTTAATAGTGATTAATACAATCCAAGATTTTGGCGTCATTGTCGGGGATGGAAGTGACGATCCAATCAACCAGAGTTGTTTGTTGGATGATAGAGTGTACCTAGTCTGCAACTGTTGGGCAGTAAGACAAGAGGTAAGAACTTGTGCATTGCTCTAACGTACCTGGGAGGGCTCACCATTGCTACACTAGGGCACTTAGAGGTGAAATTTCTGCGTGTTTTTAGTGTCTTCAACGACACAATTGTCGCGTGGTAAGACAGGAGGTAAGAACCTGCGCATCGCTCTAACATACCTGGGCGTGCTCACCAATGTCTCATTGGGACACTTAGAAGTGTGAATTTTCGAGTGTTTTCTTTAGTGTGTCTTCAACTATACAATTGCTAGGTAGTAAGACGAGAGGTAAGAACATGCGCGTCGCTCTAACATACCTGGGCGGGCTCACCGCTATAGAAATTGAAGCACTTGTAGAATGAATTGATACACATATGGTCCATGTGTGCTAATAGGATGATAGAAAAATCCACAAACACCC
>CM076577.1:850909913-851197265 GCA_034641835.2 Pinus albicaulis | reverse complement strand
TAGAAAGGCAGGAAGATAAAAGAGGAAAGACAGTTTGTTGAATTGTAGTCAAAAAATATTTTTATTTACCGCAGTAAAGATATTTTTATTTTCCTTAGATAATTCCTAGAAGCATTATAGGATATTTTGTAAACAATTACATATAAATACTTCATATTTAGAAGTATTATTGTGGAATAAACTACTGAAGATTTCTAAAGTCATTTTTTATTGTACTTGAAGGCTTTTGTGTTTCAAATCTCGAGTAGCAGAATGGATTGGATCAAGTAGCACCATATTTCAGGATTCATGTGATGAGCTATTGAAGTGAAGTATTTCCTTCTTGTCATTTTTATCTTTCTTTGTTACATGCATCCATAAATGTTTTCCACATTTGAATGAATAAACAGGAGTATTACTTCGAGATTTATTAAAAGCACCCTGTCTTTACTATTTATCATTTTTATGTTTTCTGTCGATTTCCAGAGTAGGGAACCCTTAATTTCTCCCTCTTTCGTTTGACCTCTGCCTACTGCTTCCCTTTTCCAAATCAAAGAACCCTTCATTGCTCTTTATCCCGATCATATCACCTCACCAAAAAGCCTTCCAAGATCTTCATGGGTTATCTATGTTTCCTTGAAAACATTTGACTTCTTAACCTTAATCCTAGCTCTGTCTGCTTGATTTTTGACTCCTCAACCCAATGGACAAAAAAATTTCCCACTATCCATCTCATTAGGTGATTTTTCCCACCAAACTGCACCATCATAACTAACATAATATTTTGTAAAACAAACAAATTTAAATTTTATAGAGAGAGCCCTCTCTGAACCCTAAGAAGACTAGATCTTAGATTTTAAAATTTGGTATGTGGTCACCTCTAGTGTTCTTAGACTTTAAACCAAAATCTCACAACTTTAGAAATACTAGAGTGATAACAATACTGATCATTTTTTTTTAAATCAGGGACCTTTTTCAAGAGTCATTTTTATTTGTATAGAACATTCACAAAAGCATCTTATTCTAGCCTTACAGACCTTATTGTATTTTCTATTAGGTGTATTCCTTATTAATCACCATATTTCATGCTGAAATGCTAAAAATTGTTGCCTTGATTGAATATCTCTACATATACATTTTCTTCTATCTAGGAAATAATAGGTTTTAAAACCATTTCATTATGCGGTTACCATATTATATACATTTTTTGGCATTAAATGTTTTATTTAATTATTAATATAACAATAATGTATAGACAGGGCATTGTTTTACAAAATTAGGGTGTTGTGTGGCGCTCACCAAAAGCTTAGGTATACCATGCGAAATATGCCTTAATAATTGCCATAACTACCTAAGGGCATAGAAGTTAACAAAACCGCCACCTGGGCATATCTAATAACACTAAAATTCCAAAATGTCCAGCTGGCACTTAACCATTAAAGTTGATAAAGTCTTTCCTTGTGGTATGAAAATAAATAAACACATTTTTCAAATCCTGAAGGATCTATTGCTGAGTTGAGATCTGCATCAAGAGATTTTTTATTTTCCTTGGGAGTGGGCCTCCAGCCATTATTGGTTGATTCAACATTAGTTATAGTAGGCCAATACCCATCATTTGTGACTTGTCTATTTCTACAACACCACCAATCACCCACTGGGGCATATTACTATATTTGTAAACTGGCCTTTGAAAATTTCCCTTGATTCTGCTCTATTTTACACGTTCAATGCACAATATTATGCAATGCATCATATTCTTAACCTTTGCAACATAGATAATTCATAAACATGTAATCTAAAAAAAAACAAAATACAACATAACATTTATCTTTGAGAAATGACACCAATTGGCTTCAGAACTAGATGTTCCACTCAACAATAGACTATGCTACTTATATCTCTTAGTAGTGGGTCATCCCCATGTTGTGGTCAAGACTCTATTGGGGTAAAAGGATACTTAAGCCAACTATGGTCCATACCTGCACCAATATGGTAGCAAACCAAGATATTTGATTCCAACATCTTCCAACCGACTTTCTCTCATCCGCCATTTGCCTTTACAACCCACGGTAGTGCACCCCTTCCTCTGCACTCGTAGTCCATTAGGTTGTGGCACTATAATCAAAGTTTTCCAACTCAAAGTGGCTAGGGATGTTCCAAAGGCCCATGGATTCTAGGAGTTCCAAATCCACCTAGGATTGATAGGGTACAAAATTCACATCGTCACACAACATTGGCTGGAGTTGCAGAGAAACCTCATGGTGGAGACAAAAATTTGGATCCCCTAAGACAAGTAAGGGTGGGGATGTATATCTCTGGTTGGGAGGAAAATTGTGAAACATATTCCTATGCCCATTCTGAGGTATATCAATAACTATGATACCCATAACTTATTTAATACAACACTTTGCAAAATAGGGTTACAAAATGGCAATCATTGCCTAAAATTTAGGACATATTGAAGCCATAGGCAAGCATGGATTATGTTGTATATTTCACCATTGTGGCAGAAATTGAAGTTGCAACAATGTTGTACATTTAGGTATGGGTTTGTGATATTCAACGTTGTTGTACATCTAGATCCCATATATATCTATATATATATATATATCAAAGGTGCCTCCATAGGTTGAATGACCTACATAGAAGACATCAGACTTGAAGTAAGGCATTAGTTCCCCTTAATACTAGGTCACTATACTTGAAATAGTGGTGCCTGACACTTGAAGGAATTCATGATATCATAATAATATATGATGCCCATCCCGAAAATTAACAATCATAGATACCCATAACTTAATTCAATACAACACTCTGCAAAATAGGGTTACAAAATGGCAATCATTGCCTAAAATTTAGGACATATTGAAGCCATAGGAAAGCATGGATTATGTTGTATATTTCACCATTGTGGAAGAAATTGCAGTCGCGACAATGTTGTACATTTAGGTATGGGTTTGTGATCTTCAACGTTGTTTTACATCTAGATCCCATATATATATATATATATATATATATATATATATATATTAAAGGTGCCTCCATTGGTTGAATGACCTACACAGAAGACATAAGACTTGAAGGCATGAGTTCCCCTTAATACTAGGTCACCATACTTGAAATAGTGGTGCCTAACACTTGAAGGAATTCATGATATCATAATAATATATGATGTCGCAGATGTAGTTTAATTTCGTACTAGCCTTGGAAATGCTCCAATCTATAGGCATATAATTTGACAATGACTTATAATAACCCTGTCCCTGACATCTACATGGATAGATTCAAATGTCATTTATAGAGTTTAGTCCCTACAATACCCAACTCAAGTCTAGCTCTCATGCCCTCATAAAGAGCTGATTAGTTCATGGATGCCTTTACTATGGAGCTGAAGAAGAGACTGTCAGGCTTGCCTTGTGTCCCTGAATCTGGAAATAAGACAAAAGGGCTTACTCGCAGTGCCATTTTTTCTGCTTGTTAGATTGAGGATTTGGCATATAGCCAAGAATATGCATAAATCCCTTCATCGGCAAGCCATCTATCTCGTTACCTTGTGGAGAGACAAGTTTTATTACAATGGTTTATGTTCACTATATTTGTTCTTAGAGAGCGTTTTTTTATATGCCAAAATCACAACTATAGACTGTCAATTAATTTGCGTTGTTTTATTAGTGAAATTATTTTCTCAAGCTACAAGTATCCAAAACTCACAAGGAGAAGTTTTGATAAAAACCAGCTAATAGGATATGAAGCCATTGTGTGTACAGGATTAATTCCACTACTGAGCTCTCTTTAAGAACAGAAGAAACATAGCAAGAACACTCACGTGCATTGTGCTCTATTCTATGTGCATTCAAAACCCGCTACGTAACATTTATCCTTTAACACATTTTGTCAAGTAGGGTGTGTGTATGAACTAGGTTTTGGCACTAGGCATACATGTTAATGAGATATCCTAATTTACCGCCAAGTGGAGTAAATCAAAGCTTCTATCCATGAATGAAAATGGTCACATAATAGATCATCCTCTTTCTGTTCTTTGGTCACGGAGTCTTAAGTTCATAACATGAATAGACACATTTGTTCAGTCTATTTACAATTACACTATTCAACAATATCTCCTTGTAAGTTATTCCAAATAGACAGTTTTATAATTAGGGAGCATGGAACCATATGTAGCAGCAAAGGGTTTCAATAAAATGCCATTGGTTATGATTCTTCACAACTGGTTGGTTCAGAAACTAATTCAGTTCACGTGTTTTAACTTCCAATTGGTGAGCAGTGTGTGCTAGATGCTCATTCCACATTTTTTGTCAAACCATTTACCAGTATCCCAGAGGTCCAATGAATTAAACCTGGAGGCTCTGATACCACTTTGTGGTGTACCTGAACTCCTCTATAGCTCCATCAACAGGATGGGGCACTTAACAATTGAAATTTTTTCTTTAAATCCTATAGAACTATGGACTAAGAACATACAAATCATGGGCCCATGATTTCAACCAAATTCTACATCCTTCTATTGCAGTTTCATGCTATCTATGTCACTTAACTCACAAAATTTAGTAAAGAATTACGTCTTGGCTTAGTCCATAGTGTAAATATACTAATTACAACAACAATATAACATAGCAGTTGAAAAAATTAAACTTGTCTGTCACCAGAGTTGAACCACATTGAATGGATGCCAAGGAACGATTTTCCTCCCAGCTATAGGCAATCCATTAGGATAGCCCCCCGAGTTGGGGTCATGGAATGACACAGGGAAAAAGTCTTCTTCAATTTCCACTCTCCAAAACACAACACTCTAGCATAATGACATTGCACTCACAGTAACACAAGATACCCATGATGTGTAGAAAATTCCATGAGGGAATGCATGCCAAGTGATGGAGAAGAAAAATGACAAACAATTCCATCTCGAATTCAAATTTTCCATTTTATATCCCCCTTGCATGGTAGGCTAGTTGTCACCACATAAAAACCTAATTTGCATAGATAGCTAGGTATCCTTTCTCTAATACTGAATTACTTCATAAAGGGGGTATATAATGTTTGAATCAGCAGGGGAAAGTCATGTGCCCCTCATCTTCACTCTAGCCATTTTCCCTCTGTCAGCCCATGGTCGTTCCCATGTTCCCCTTGGCTATTCTATGTTGCGTATGTTAATTTATCAGGGACACTGACATGTTCACATCATTATCACAGGCCTCACCCAGGCCTTATTAACATCATATTTTATGGTGTAAATGATACACATTCACTAGCGGGGTCTTGGCCTTGGGCCCTCGTTGGGAATAATTTTACATGATCACTTTATATTTTTGCATATACATTCTGTCTACAATTCATTGGTATCCTTGACTTAGTACCAATACAGAAGTTAATCATATATGCTAAACTACACATATACATATTCAAAAAATTCTCTGTGGAAGAGTGTTATTACAACTGTAGGAATAAAACAATTCTCTTTATCAAAACAAGCAATAGAATAAAGAGAGAGGAATAAATGCAAAATTCTCTTAGTTTAAGCACAAGGCCCAAGATACAGTTTAAAAGCTCAAGAGAGTTGAGATAAGATTCCACCCATAGGACGATAACCTCTGGTTTTTCTTCGCAAGTGTAAAGCTGAGCTCAAACATCTCTTTTGATACTCATCCTAGTTCCCAAAATCCGACAAGCTTCGCAACAATATTAGCACTGTCTTGGATGTGGGCCAAACCTTGGGTATCTGTCCATAATCTCTGAGCCAATTGAAATTTCCTCTGCTTTGTGTCCAGGACAACACCCGACTTCTTAAATAAGGTCTCTCTCTCAACAACTTTTAATTTCCTTTGCATCTTCCTAGCAAGTATTTCTCTTTCACGCCTCAAATATCGAATACTGCAAAATCCACAACTTATTGTTTATATGTATTGGTGAAAACACTTGGCAGGATTATTAGAATATCATGCATATTACATTATCAATATACAATACAATAAAATGTGTGGCAGAGGCTGTTATAATCAAATATACAACTGCTGAAAAAAGGGAAGGGATTTACCTAGAAGCCAGTGAAGTGGTCTGATCATCATCGTGGGAAGGGATATTACCATCCCTGTGAGAGAAACGTTTATGAAGGAATGACAACCTCTTTAATTCTACCTCCATGTATATTGCACCTAAAGGATCACCTTTGAATAGTAGGAAAAAATGAGTTCTGTGAACTAAGGAGACGTAGCAGGTGTCCCAAAGTTCAAATATTTGCATTCTCTGTTTCTCAAATTCCAAAGACCAGGAGGAAGGTGATTGTACAAGATTGGATGAATGATCAAGAGTTACATCATCAACATTTCTGTCATCATGAACATTTCCATTTGTCTCCAGTTCCATTACCTGCATAAAATATACATTATGTTGTTGTGGCCCCTATTTTCAAACAAATTAAAAAGGACTCTGGAACAAATGAAA
Source organism: Pinus albicaulis (assembly GCA_034641835.2). NCBI lineage: Eukaryota > Viridiplantae > Streptophyta > Pinopsida > Pinales > Pinaceae > Pinus > Pinus albicaulis. The sequence goes on along the minus strand of CM076577.1, from coordinate 851,190,830 downwards.
AAATCAAAAACAAACTTTTGTAATATTTTCACACCATTTCTTGGAAAAAAACAAACCAAACCTAGAAAATTTATGTTAAGTAAATTAGATATATGTGAGAGCTCTTCTAGAGTTATCTCACAACACCAAAAATGAAACAAAATACTTTAGAAAAGGATGGTTGTGTTGAATTTCACGTGAGCATTCAATGTGAACACATCCTAAAAGCTTTCAGAGAGACTGAGAGAATATGAAATAACTTATGAAATCCCCCAGCCAACACAATGTAAATCAAGCAAGATGCAGAAATACCTAAGACCTCAAACTGTACATAATAGGATTGTATTTCAAAAGAATATTGTGCTGAAATTAAGGATATAAAAAGATATAGAGAAACCTTTTAAGTTTTAACCAATCAAACATAGATTTATTTTTTGAAAGTACTAAAGAGAAAACAGTTTGGAGTCTTACCTGGAAAGCAAGAAGTTGCTTCTAGTATTGAAGCTTGGCCATGCGCTCTTTGAGCTCGGTGACATACGAGCGAATATTATTAATATTCTCTTGAGCAGCAACCTTGAACATATTTTTAACATTTTATATGTCAAAAGAAGCACTCCGTTCAAGCATTTTAGTGCTGTCTGTGGATAACAAATTGCCTTATTTACCCTCATTTTTATGAAAAATATTCTTCCTCAAGCTCTCGGGTCTCTTCCAGCCAGCTGTTTCTGGTGGAGTGTTTTCATTATGCTCAAAACTATACGTCACCCAAGAAGAGGGAGAGGATGGAGGGCTAGTCATTATTTCAGCTATACAACTTCTACTCCTTGTTAGTCACGGATCTCTATTGAAATCCAATAATCTAACCTCATTGGGAAGAGGAAGTACAAGATTTTCAATGGACTATTGCACATTCTGAAGCTGCTCTTCCAACACATCAATTGTTGCATCAGTATCAATTAATTTGTGGAGATCCCCTGAGCCATTCAGTCTTGAAATATCTTCCTTGAGCGTTGTATCTACAAGGCTTCTCGAAGCAGTTTCTTTTGGGCTTGAATTTTCTTCCTTTGAACACAAGGCTCGAATTTCTCCTCTAAACTCTGTCACAGATGATACTGTATCATCCTTGGGTCTACCCGATTAAGTGATATCAAGGCACTGGACTTCTTTCTGAAGGGCTGCCAAAGTTCTACTAGCATCCTTACGAAGCTCCTCCTGCAGATACTCCAAATTTATAATTTCATGAACCAATAGAAGGGGATTTGAGGTGGAATCCCTAACAGGGTGCTTCTCGGGCATGGAGGCTGAGGATTGTTGAAATTATTTTTATTGTAAAATAGCTTCTTCTTGATGTTTTTGAATTCTTTGCTGATAAGGATTTTCACTGCTTGTCTGAATTAGTCTTCCGTTGTCAGAGTTATGTAGATTAGGAAATTGCAAGTCATCTGAACCCATATCATGCACTGTGCTGGATACATCTGGCGTTGTGCATTCATTTTCATAAGAGTTTATTTTCTGAGCAAGAGTGTGACTGGGATTAATAGAGCACTGCAAAAAAGAGGAATAGAAATAAGTTTTGCATCCCTAAAAATGGCTGAGAATAACTTACATCTAGCTCAAGAGATGAAAAAAACTAGTTACCCATCTTCTTGACCCTTGACTGCTAGCAATGCTCCTAAGCAGGTCCTCAATTTGGCTTTGTGCAACATCTCTTTGTTGAGTCAGCTTCTTGATCTCTTAACTTAAAACAATGTAAATCTTTAATTATTAAACCAAACCAGACTGCTCCAATGACTTGGGCTCAGAATTTTTGAAGGTCCTCAACTCCCTTTCACAGTGCTTTTGGATATCAAAATGAACTTGTAAGATATACAACCAAATTGATCCTTTGATGATTGATGATGATATATTCACAAGTTCTGTAGCTTCAGTAATTGAAAAGTAGCTTGTGGACTTTGAGTATCAAAGCATCCATATGATACAGTCAATTCTTCTGACATTTTTTTTTATAAATATTATATTAATAGCGTCGTTATTCCGATGCTAGCATAATCGATGTTTTTTTTTTAAAATATTATATTGATAGCATTGGTATTCCGATGCTAGCTTAACCGGCATTTTTTTTAAATGGTTTATTTCTATCAGTATTCCGACATCTCAGCACCGTTGCTATACGATGTTTATTTCATTTTAAGTTTTTTGGTTTTGTCAGTCTTCTGACTGATTAGCATCGTCGCTCTAGTGACGTTTTTTTGTTTTTTTGTTTTTTTTTTGTTGTTTTTTTGTTTTTTTTTGTTTTTTTTGTTTTTTTTGTTTTTTTTTTGTTTTTTTTGTTTTTTTAATTTTGGTTTCATCAGTCTTCCGACTATAGAGAACCGTCGTTAGAGCGACGATTTGATTTTAAATTTTTGTTTCGTCGGTCTTCCGACTGCTTAGAACTATCATTCTAGTGACGTTTATTTTTTTTTTGTTAAATTTTGGTTTCGTCGGTATTCCGACCTTCTAGTACCATTGTTATAGCGACGTTTAGAGGCATCAGACTAGCGACACATAGGCGGCCCAAGAGCAACGTTTTTCGGTGCACCAAAACATGGTTTATCTTCACGTCGGATTTCTGACACTTGACAAGGGCGTCGGACTTGTGATGCTTATGAACGTCGGAAATGCGACAATATATTAAACGTTGGAAGTGCGACAAAAATATAAAATGTCGGAACTATTGTCGCTATATCGATGTTTAAGTCAAGTGTTGGAAGTCCGACGTGAAGAGAAACAACGTTTTGGCACACAAAAAAACTTCGCTCTTGGGCCGCCTATGTGTCACAAGAGTGACATTTTGGCTGTCGAAATTTTGTTCAAATGTGCTAGTGCTTTGACACAGTTCCTAGGGATAAGATTTGGCACAAAATGGAGGAACTCGAGGTTAACAGGAATTTGAGAGTAGCCGTGCATAGGCTGTATGAAGAGATGAAAGTCAAAATTATAACTTTAGCAGGAATTTCTAAATGTTTTAGAAGTAATATCAGGGTTAAGCAAGGTTGCCCATTGTCTCCTACCCTTTTTGGTGTATATATCGAAAATCTCGAAAAGTGGCTAAATTCATAAGGGGGCGACGATATCCATTTGAGAAAGTTCGTTATAAGGCTTCTTTTGTACACAAATGACCTTATTCTGATTGCTAAATTGTCTCTTGGTTTGCAAGAGCACTTACTTTCCATTGGGAATTTTTGTAGAAGGGTGGGAATGCAAGTCAATATTAGCAAAACAAAAGTAGTTCTTTTCTCTAGCAAAAGAAAACATAACTAACATAAGTTCTAATTTGAAGGAAACATTATGGAAGAAGTTGCAGAGTACAAATACCTCATAATTGAATTCAACAGAAATTTAAGTTGGGATGGTTGTAAAAAGAAAAGAACTTTGGGGGGTTGGAAAACATTTTATGATTTTCAAAATAGGTGTAGAGAAGCAGAGCTATGGGATTGTAAAACCACTCTAACTATTTTTAGGCTTTTAGTGATCCCGTTGATTCTCTACGATTGTGAACTGTGGGCCAACAACACATCCAAGATGCAGTGGAAACAAATTGAAAAAAATCAGAAGCATTTTATTGAAAACAAATTCAAAATTAAAAGTGCAATTCCTTATGTTATCTTGTTAAGTGAAACAAGGTCTGCTCCTATTGAAGAAATTTCTATGGTGCAAGTCATAATGTATTTAAAAAAAATTGAGCAAGTGGAAGATGTTAGATAGCCTAAGGTTGTGTTTAATGACATTGTGTAAAAGAAAGAAGACATGGATGCGACAAATTAACAAATGGTTTAGTAAATGGGGTATTTTCTTGAGAATGTGTCCCACAAATAGTAAAGAGATACAAACTTTTGTTATGGATATGTTCCACAGATGTAATTGGGAGAAAGAGCCAGGGAGAAAGAATAAGTACTATATTGAAGAGTTTAAACCCACTCATAATCATTAACAAAAGTCATACATAGGGGCCAATATTTCTTGGAGATCCAAAATTCTTATTGCTCAATTAAGGACTAATTCTCATCAATTTCATTGTGAGACAGGGCGTTGGAAAAGGCCAAAATAAATGTGGGAGGAAATAGTATGTATTTTTTGCTCTTCCAGAAAAGTGGAAACAAAAAATCATTTCATTTTAGAATGCAAGGCATTCAAGGAAAAAAGGGAAAATTATGCAGATATTCTGACAGCTAGGTCTTGGGATAATCTATTCAATGAAAAGTTTTTTGAGAAGCTCGAAGCATTTATTTTAAGACTCCAAACAAAAAGGGCTGAATACAAGAATGAGATGGAGAAGAAATTTGTCCCATGGGCTAGTTTTAGCCTCGTGGACGTTAAACTAATTTATTTCTTCTTCTTTCTTTCTATATTTTAGTTTTGCTTAAATAGGATTTGTTGAAATCTTCATAAATTAACTATATTGGCATATGTAATCCTTGCATACAAATTATGTTTAACAAATATCTTAAAAGTGCATGCAATTGTATTTACATGGTATATGAGTTCAATAAATTGTTTTACTACAAGTGGCATCATGTTTTTAATAGAGATATGCAATAGAGATGTGTATTTTGAAAAAAACTTATTTCTTGTAGTTTTATAACACAATACAATGAAACCACAATTAGAAATTTTAGGAGACATGACATACACAAAGTACATACAAGAAAATATATGTCTATTACACACTTATTCATTTACATAACAATTATATTGTTGGTCTTAGATCCAACTAATTCCAAACACGGATATGAATGTTGAGATATTATCTCAACAAAATTTCAAACTAGTTCTAAACTTAGCATATAAGAATTATCTCCAGGTCCCTCTCTTAATGCTTACATGTCACAAATACACATTACAACAACAATAGTGATCTTTCTCTCGCTGGTCTTCATCACTACTCACATACATTATGAAATCTCATAGACACTGCTCTTTCTTCACCACCACAATTTTAAGCTACGACTTGATTTCCATTTAAAACATGACTGCCTCTCACCATCATTGAAGAAATTTGTAGATTGAATTTTTTTGACTACCTCGAAGAATAGCCTAGATACTGAATTTCTATGGAAATGATTCCAACTTAGTAGTATGCATTGAAATGCATACTTCCATTTATATAGATAAGTTGTCTAGGTACTGATCTTATCCAATAGTCAATCATACAATTGAACTTTTTACATACACACTTACATACATGCATAAATAACCCGTAACTCTTGTTGTTGAATCCCCGAAGAACAAAAAGACTCACCGGCATATAACCGAGTCACATAATCAAATTACCGATATGTTCTCTTCAGATCGATGAACGTCGAGAATGACTAATTTAAACTCTATTAAGAAAGAACAAAGAGATGGGTGCACACACAAACACATATATTTTCTGTTACACAAAATCACTCAATTACATCATGTATTTACTGTATGAAAGAGATCAAACTATTTCTAAAATGAGGTATTTCTATTGAGAAAATATCTCAACTGTTCAATCCACTCAACAAACCAATCTTACCTCTTTTCCTCAAGTAAGCATTATTTCCGAGCCCCCCCTTTAACCCTTAAATTATTACATAAGTCACAAATTATATATAAATCACATCAGTCTAATATGGTCTTCATCAACAATTACGTTCACTCTAGGATCTTGCTGACATTGCTCTTTTTTAACCACCGCACGAGCTATCACTTGATCTCCATTTGAAGCATACCTACCTCTGACCATCATTGATGAACTTGCAAAATGAACATTTCTTGACTACCCCGAAGAATAGCCCAAATACTAAATATATTTATGGACAAGTTTCCATCATAGTGGTATGCATCGAAATACACACTTCCAATTATATAGGTAACCTATCTAAGTACAAAGCTTATCAAATAGTCAATTATGCAGCTAAACTTCCTTCTCACACACTTACATACACACATTGATAACATCTAACTAATACTATAACTGATAGTTGTTTTATAAAACCATGAGAGGCTATGCATTAAATTCATTATCGCAGTCACAATCTGAGAAGTCCTCAAGGTTGGCCTATGGTAATTCTGGTAGCTATGTTGGTCAATTCCTTTAATTTTCCATTTAAGAGATCTTTGGAACAAGTTTTACAATTGAATGTTGTATGTTCATGTTTTGGGTTGTAAAAAAATTCTAATGAGTTCCAATTTTTATTGACTGCCCTTAGAGAATAGTGCCATCTCATCATGTGAATTGTCCTCTGTATTACTTGATTTCATCCTATTTTCTTCTGTGTGCAATCATTTCATCTAATGATCAAGAGGAAAATTAACTTAAAGTGAAAATATCATTATCATATTTTGAAAATAATCTATTTAACAAAATAGCTTTAGCATTTCCTTCTTTTATTTTTGCCCCAATTTCCTCAACTTGCCTTATGATTGATTTTAGATAATTTATGTGTGTAGACAATGATACCCATTATGCATTTTGAGTTTTAATAACTGCAATTTTAAAGAGAATTTTACATTCACAACCTTTTCCCCAAATATATTGTTTAAATGTTGTCATATTTGTGAAAAGGACTTTCCTAAGTCTATAAAGTGAAGTTGTGAATCTCACAGAGATAGTCCTATAATAGACTTAACTCTCTCCTTCCCTTTTCTACGATTCAATTAATTGTATAGGGTATTGATAAAGTCCTAGCTCTAATCCTTTTACTAAGCTCCATAAGTTTTTATGCGTCAAATTCATTGGTACTTTCACCTTCCAAGTATAAAAATTTGACCCATTGAATTTTTCAACAACTATTTATTCCATGTTTAAATGAATGGCTACTTTATATGGTTACCTCAAAAATATGTATTGATAGGCTGGGTTGTAGATTATTTTAGACAAACGTTTTCCCATAGGTGGACACTTAATTGACTGGGAAATGTAGAATAAAGCGATGAACCCAAATAAACTCTTTAATTCGGTAAGCAAGACAATTTTCCTCCGATCCACGCTCATGGTTTCATGCCTATGCAACTTTAGAATCACTGTAATATCCTTTAAGAAATATATAATGCCACTACTGTAATAATAGTAAAAATATAACAACAAAGTAATATGCTTATTATAAAAAACCCTCGTAATAACATATACACATAATACTCTATCACACACAATTAAGTTCAAATCACCATATTAAACAAGCCTTAAGGAAATCCACCAATTATCATTTATTAGAGAATTTAGCCCATGTAATACAAGCAGTTTGACCAACAATGTAGATGGGTCAATTACATCATAATGCCAATTAATAACCCTTGACTTAGTGTTGTGGTGGTGCTGCAACAGCTTGCTGCAATAGATCTGTGCTTTCTTCCTTCCTTTGCCAATATGGAAATGCAAATAATTATAATAAAACTCGCAGGGTAGATCTCAGATCCACACTCATAAAGCGTAAAGTAAAAATATATGAAAAACCCTTTCAAAACAAATATGAAATGAATGCGACTAGCTAAGGTGATCATAGAAACCACCGAAGTTGGGTTTGCTTACTAGGGTGAGATCGAATCTCACCGTAGGAAGCTTGAGGATCTCACCTGAAAATCCTCACTTGAAAACTCCTCTGAGCTCTCAGAATATCAATGAAGAGAATATTAAATTCCCTGAGTTTATCTCGATCCTCCTCCTCCTTTTATAGTCGGGCTGCTTGGAAGAAATCGTGGGAAAATACCAGGGGTCAAAAAAACCCAAAAGGAAAAACCATGGGCTAATGTCGCTTTATTTATTAATTTATTTATTAGTCTACTACTATTATGATTTGGTCCAACTGGTTAAACGGTTGGGGATATTACAGTTCCCCCTACCCAAAATTGCTTTCCCTCAAGAAATTTCAATGTTGGATGTTGCAATATGTGTTCTCCTTCCCAAGTGGCATCCTCGACGGGTAGATCTTTCCATCGTACCATATATTCACGGATGATTCTGCTTCGAAGCTTTCTTTCTCGAACTTCCAACACGTCCTCAGGAACCAGTTGAAGATGGCCCTCTTTATCTAGTGGCGGTAATTCTGGTGATGATTTTATGTTTGATCCTAAAGCTTTCTTCGAACAGGAGACATGAAAGATGTTATGAATTCTGCTCTCTACGGGAAGCTCTAGCTCATATGCCACTTCTCCTATTTTTCGGATAACTCGATAGGGCCCGTAAAATCGTGGCTTTAATTTTTTCGCCCCCTTCTGCTTCAAGGTAGACTACTTGTATGGTTGAAGCCGAAGATAAACCACATCTCCCACTTCGAAACTCCTCTCTATCCTTCGATGATCAGCATATAAATTTTGTCGATTATGTGTCATCTGCAGATTGTTTTTAAGGGCTTTAAGAATATCCTGACACCCCTGGATCCAATCCTTTGCCAATGGTGCTCTACTATCTCCAAACGTTGTATCTGCAAAATATAGTGCCTCATATCCATATAAGGCTCGAAAAGGTGACATCCCTATGGACATGTGATAAGTTTTGTTATAACAATATTCTCCTAAGTAAAACCACTTGGTCCATGCTCGTTGTTGTCCTGTGACATAATCTCGTAAGTAACCTTCCACCCATTTATTCACTGCTTCTGTCTGTCCATCCGTCTGTGGGTGATAACTGGTACAAGGGGTGAGTTCTGTTCCAGCCAACCTGAATAACTCTTTCCAGAATGCTTCCATGAATCTGCTGTCACGATCACTCACAATAGTTTTGGGGAAACCATGTAGACGAAGTACCCCCTGGAATAATATTTATGCTATTTGAGATGCATAAATTTTGGAGGGGATTGAAAAGAAGTGAGCGTACTTGGTGAGACGATCCACCACCACAAAAATACAATCTTTGCCTTGTGAGGAGGGTAGCCCTTAATGAAATCCATGGATATACTCGCCCATTTTTGTTCCGGAATGGGTAGTGGTTGTAATAAACCTGCCCGTTGTGTATTTTCAACCTTATTACTTTGACAGGTACCACATTCCTTAACATATTTGATAATGTCAATCTTGAGTCCCTTCCACGTGAACCTTTCCCTGATGGTTCTATAAGTCTTCAGAAATCCTGGATGTCCAGCTAAAGGGGAGTAATGGGCTGCTTGTAGAATCTTCATCTTAAGTTGAGACTCGGGTACTAGATAGATTCGATCCTTATAATAGATAATATTGTTGACAACTCTATAACAGATGTCTGATGACTGTCTGTTTAGTCAATTTAGTGTCCTAAATTGCTAACATAAATTATCGACCAGGGCTAGTAAACTGATGAAGTGTGATGCACTATATGTGCCTAAGCATCCATTTCTCTTACTTTGTTGTTTTTAGTGTTTTATTGATGTTTTGGGGTTTTTATGTTTTATGCTTAGTATGTTACTCTATGCTAAAAAGATGAAGTTAGATCTATGTCAAAAGGGAGAAAATTAAATGTTAATAAATGAATTAAAACATAATTTATTTGCAAGTTCTGTTCCTAATTAGAAAATGATGAAAACAAAGAGTCCTAATCCATGGATATTACAGCTTCTAAATGAAAATTCATGAAATGAAAAGTAACTCAAAACACTACGACTTAATCTGATTCATTTGGTTAGAGATTTGTTGGAAGAGCTTGTGAAAAAGATTAATTCTAATGCAATGAGGATCTCCTAAAACATAAAAGGAAATGCTGAAACAACTTATAACATTACAACTAAATATCATTCATGAGTTAGAGGTTTATTGGAAGAGATTTTTGAAAGAGATTAATCATAATGTGATAAGGATCTTCTATGAAGCAAAACAATCCATAACTCAAAATATTGCAACTTAGTCTCATTCGTGAATTAGAGGTTTATTGGAAAAGCTTTTGAAATAAACTAACTGCAGTATAATGAGGATATTATTTTTAACTAAATAACATAAAATGAAATGCTAATAACTCATAATATCACAATTGAATCTCACTCATTTAATAGAGATGTATTGGAAGAGTTTGAGAAAGAGACTAACTGCAATATCATGAGGATCCTTTATCTAAGCAAATGACATGAAAAATAACGCTAAAAACTATGATTTCAGAAAGCAATCTAAGTAAGGAAATATGACTAAACAGAATTGAAAATGACTTATCTATAAAACATGTAAAACCTCCTCGAATAGCAGGGGCCCTCTGCTACCAATTTGGTGAAATTCGTCAACTCCTTAAAGTTGTAATCAAAACAAAATCAATGAACTGAACTTCTTTATTGATAGACTCACAAATCTACATCCCATTCCATCTTAAACTTTGTTACAAAACACTCTCTAATCCTTTCTCTTCTTCTCCTATTTTTTCACTACCCTTGGTAGGAAAAAGCTTCCCCTATTTATACAAAAATATGAGAAGTTATCTCATTAATGAGAGTCCATGAATCTCTCCCTCTATCTCTAGAGTTACAATCAAAATAGGAAATGATAAGGCACATGTCTTTTTAGAGTTTCAATACAAATAAAGAATGAGACACATATCTTCTTAGAGTTTCAATACAAAAAGGAAATGAGACACATGTCCTCATGATCCCATGATCTTCTCCACTCAAATTCGAATTTGGTTTTGGGAGGCCACATAAAGGTCTTTTAGAAGCTTCCTTTTGACCTACACATGTCACAAAACTCATAACATATATATAGATATATGAAACTATGCTAATTTTCTAGTTTCTAATCATAAATTCTCTTTAAACACATAAAATAAATAACTTTGGAAGACAAGGATCCTAACCCATATATTTATGAAAATGGTTACTTGATGTAGGGTTTTAGGTCAGATAGTTATGAAATGAGAGCTAAATGGTAATGACATAATGGAAATATGTATGAATATGGAAAACACTTTTGAGACTCAACATACCCCCCAACTGAAGTTGTTGCATGTCCTCATGCAACTATTGCAATGATTCATTTCTTCATGAGTTGATCTTTTATGAGTTTTGAATCATATTGATTCGTTCCAAACTCTGCTTTATGATATTTTCTTTTGGCAAAGTATAATACATTTGATTGCAACACTTTTTTTTTATGGTTGGTTCTTGTGCGACAACCGATTTTTTTGAGCAATGGTTATTGTGTAACAATGCTTTATTTTTTTTGTTGCATCAAAGTTCATGAAAACATTTAGAATCAATTACTTCATCTGCAATGAATTGATCATTTGCAAGGCATATAATCTTTTGGATCATTTTGTAACAATAGTTGGTTGGGAAGTATATGCGGGTGGAAATGAAATGAAAATGTGTGATAGTGTATGCCATGTGGATATGAAATGATGTCCCTTCCCCCCCAACTAAAGATATGAAAATGTGAAAAAGGGAGTGAAGAATTTTTCCAAAGTTACAATTTTAACATTCTAATGAATTACATGACTAAAAATTAGAAAACCACATACTTTCACTTACCTTAAATGTGGATGAGTTGTGTATACTGAAGAGTGTGGCTGTTGATGTTGTTGGATCAGGAACTATGTAAACAAATGAATTTGATCTGCTTATTTGTTCTCTTTGTGTTGATGGCAAGATTGGGATCTTTATTGCTGCTGATATAAATTGATTCCTGCTGCAAACTGCTGAAATGATGTAGTCTTCAATTGTTACAAAATCCGATGGTACAATTCTAGTCATGCGAATAAATGTGTTGATGTCGAGCATGAAGAAAATTCATTGGATTACCGACCATTGATGAATGTCGTTAACCAATGCGAGACAAACTCACCATTAATGTCAATGAGTGCCAAGGTACCTAAGTACATCTTGCAAAGTGAAAATAAATGGGCTGATGTCGAGCCACTTGCAAGATTTGACTATCAAGGGACATTGATGTGTTCCCATGATTGTCAGCGAGAGAACTTGTCATTAATGCATACAAACCTCAAGGTAATATTAAGGACTTTAGTCTTGGACCTAGATAATGTGCTGATGTCTATAGGCCAAGACTTGTTAGAAGGAAAACCTTAAAGAATCCTCCATCATCTAACGCGAGCATGAAAGAATAATTTTTGAAGGACTATGGATTCAATAATTTGCAAAATGAAAAGGATAGGAAAAAGAAAATGGAAATGGACAATGAAAAATAGAAAATGACAATGAGAAATAAACATGTAGGTGAGCTTCTTGATTTTATTTGTGGAGTAGACAAAAAGTAATGGAAAGTGTATGTGAATGAAGGAAAATGAACAACTAAATATTGCTGGGAAAATAATGTTGGTTTGCTTTGAATTTCTTGGTTGGATTTACAATTCAAAAAGGGAGGAAAATTAATAATCTTGATGGTTATGAACATGGACTTGTTCTTATGTTTTTCATGAAATCGGTCATTTGAAAACCAATCGTGCGCACAATTAGTTTCCTTCAATGATCATTCGATCATCCCAAATCTGCAAAAAAAACTTGATATAAAGAACATAAGTGTGTCAAAAAAGAAGTAGCTAATTTCTTTCTGATTCTTACGCAAAAATTAAATGTCAAATGAAACAGATTAAGATAAATAAAAAAGTTCTATATTTGGTCCAATTCATGATATCGATAACAATCCATTTTTAAAGAATAACCATGAAAAATAAATCAACTCCCTATTGTTGGATGACTTCATGCACTGTGCTTAATAAAATAATTGGCATCACAAAGATTCGCTATGTTCTGCAAGTTAAAACTTTATAGAAAAATACACATCAACAATATTAATGCCAAATGTTTAGAAATCATCTAAATAATCTTCCAATTGTGCTGCAAACCATTATTAAGAAGAATTATTTTTTTTTTTTTGAATTTTTTTTTTTTTATTATTGTTTTTTTTTTTTTATTAAAAAGAAATTATTAACAATTTTTTTTTTTTTTTTAAATGAAATAAAGCATGGATGAAATAATTCTCCTTATGAATATTTTTGAAACAAAGTCATGCCAATGCCTCTTTCATGCAAGATAAAAATAGAAAGCTTGAAATTTCTTAAGTCAAGTTCCCAACTATGAAGGAGATGAAGGCATAATCCTTCTCAATTTATACAACTTGGATTTGATGCACATGTGATAATGTCTTTGCCTCAAATAATCCATTTGTCACTCATCATGTGCCACCACAGATGAATTATGCCACATTTTCCTTCAAATAAGGAAATCAAATCCTTGATTATTTCTCAAAATTGAATTTTATAAAACCATGACTGTTTTCATAAAAAAAAAACATTTTTCTCTCACACATACTACAAATTAGTGCTCCGAATAACCCTGAATTTCTCCCAAATGGCTTCGAATTACAGAAATATTTTATAGGATTACCTAATTCACCCTGTTCTCGAAAACACCCATGTTTTATTTTTTTCTAATTTGTCTCGATTTGCTCAAAAAATTTGTTTTAAAATCGAGTGCTTTTGAAAATTACGCATTTCATTTTCTGGCAATTACTTGTGGTTTGATTTTTTTTTATTTACAGGTTTTGAAGTGTAATGGCTTATATCTCATAGATAAGTTCAGATCGATCTCCCTCATTCCAATTACTTGCAATGAAATCTGCAATCTTCTCTTCATCAACAGTGTGAAATCTTCTCTTCATCAACAATTTCTTCATATGATACACTTCCATTGTCTGTCCCTACAATTGAATTTGTAATCTTCTCTTCATCAACAATTTGCAATCTTCTTCTCATCAACAATTTGTAATCTTCTCCTCATCAAAAATTTCTTCATATGATATACCTTCATTGTGTGCAAATTTTAAAAATGATTTCTAATAACTGTTGTTTGAGGAAAAACGAAGATGGAAAAGAGAAGGTTTTTTTTTTTTTTTTAAATTGTAGTGCATGGGTCTTTGTGTGGATTGAAAGACTACATATATGCGTAAAGCCAAGCCAAAGGCTGGCCTCATGCGTATGCGTGGGTCTTATTTCCATGAGCCAATTTTTTTTATTTTTATTTTTTAATTGATTTGTTAATAAAATTATGTATTATATTTTCAAAAATTCAAAAATATACATATATATTTCATTAAAAAAACAATTATTGAAATTAAAATTTTTCATCATTTTTAAAGTTTATTGTAAAATGAAATGAAATGATGAAAACATAAAAAATTCTTTTTCTGATCCTCTAGATCACATAAAGTGCAGGAGGAGAGCATACTTGAGAAATTATTAAATTTTTTTTTTTTTTAGATGTAAGAAATAAGGCTACCTAGTTACACTTCCTCGACAACGGCGCCAAAATGTTTAGTCAATTTAGTGTCCTAAATTGCTAACATAAATTATCAACCAGGGCTAGTAAACTGATGAAGTGTGATGCACTATATGTGCCTAAGTATCCATTTTTCTTACTTCGTTGTTTTTAGTGTTTTATTGATGTTTTGGGGTTTTTATGTTTGATGCTTAGTATGCTACTCTATGCTAAAAAGATGAAGTTAGATCTATGTCAAAAGGGAGAAAATGAAATGTTAATAAATGAATTAAAACATAATTTATTTGCAAGTTCTGTTCATAATTAGAAAATGATGAAAACAGAGAGTCCTAATCAATGGATATTACAGCTTCTAAATGAATATTCATGAAATGAAAAGTAACTCAAAACACTACAACTTAATCTGATTCATTAGGTTAGAGATTTGTTGGAAGAACTTGTGAAAAAGATTAATTCTAATGCAATGAGAATCTCCTAAAACATAAAAGGAAATGCTGAAACAACTTATAACATTACAACTTAGTCTCATTCATGAATTAGAGGTTTATTGGAAAAGATTTTGAAAGAGACTAACTGCAGTATAATGTGGATCTTCTTTTTAACTAAATAACAGAAAATGAAATGCTAATAACTCAGAATATCACAATTGAATCTCATTCATTTAATAGAGATGTATTGGAAGAGCTTGAGAAAGAGACTAACTGCAATATCATGAGGATCCTTTATCTAAGCAAATGACATGAAAAATAATGCTAAAAACTATGATTTCAGAAAGCAATATAAGTAAGGAAATATGACTAAACAAAATTGAAAATGACTTATCTAGAAAACATGTAAAACCTCTTCGAATAGCAGGGGCCCTCTGCTACCAATTTGGTAAAATTCGTCAACTCCTTAAAGTTGTAATCAAAACAACATCAATGAACTGAACTTCTTTATTGATAGACTCACAAATTTACATCCCATTCCATCTTAAGCTTTATTACAAAACACTCTCTAATCCTTTCTCTTCTTCTCCTATTTTTTCACTACCCTTGATCGGAAAAAACTTCCCCTATTTATACAAAAATATGAAAAGTTATCTCATTAATGAGAGTCCATGAATCTCTCCCTTTATCTCTAGAGTTACAATCAAAATAGGAAATGATAAGACACATGTCTTTTTAGATTTTCAATACAAATAAGGAATGAGACACATATCTTCTTAGAGTTTCAATACAAAAAGGAAATGAGACACATGTCCTCATGATTCCATGATCTTCTCCACTCAAATTCGAATTTGGATTTTGAGAGGCCACATAAAGGTCTTTTAGAAGCTTCCTTTTGACCTACACATGTTACAAAACTCATAACACATATATAGATATATGAAACTATGTTAATTTTCTAGTTTCTAATCATAAATTCACTTTAAACACATAAAATAAATAACTTTGAAAGACAAGGATTCTAACCCATATATTTATGAAAATGGTTCTTGATGTAGGGTTTTAGGTCAGATAGTTATGAAATGAGAGCTAAATGGTAATAACATAATGGAAATTATGTATGAATATGAAAAAAACTTTTGAGACTCAACACTGTCTATCAAGGATCTCACAAGCTGGTTGATTTTTTGAGTATTCCACCAAAATATGGGACTTCTAGTCATCCACAATATCTATGAGAGAGAAGGTAGCTGGTCTCCTTGACAAGGCATTTGCAACTGCATTATTTTTACCTTTGAGATATTCAATCTCAAAATCATAGGCTTGGATCTTACTAACCCATTTTTGATGCCTTTCATTTAATTCCTTCTGATCGAGGAAGTATTTGAGACTATTGTGATCAGTTTGACTTTGAACTGGTTCCCCACTAGATATGGACGAAACTTGGCCAATGCATGCATAATAGCCAACATTTCTTTGTCATAAATGGAGTAAGAGCGTTCATAATCATGCAACTTTCTACTATCAAAAGCAATGGGATGATGGTTCTGTGTTAGGACAACCCCGATTCCTTCCCCATAAGCATCACACTCCAATACAAAGGGTTGAGAGAAGTCTGGCAAGGCTAGAATTGGACACGAAATCATGACTTCCTTCATCCTCTCAAAAGTCTCTTGGGTTGTTTCTGTCCATAAAAAGGCTCCTCTTTTTGTCAAGTCAGTAAGAGGGGCTGCTAGCTGTGAATACCCCTTTACAAATCTTCTGTAATAAGTATGAATACCCAAGAAGTTCCTTAACTCTGTTACATTTTTTGGAGTTGGCCAATTGAGAATAACTTCAATCTTCTCTTGGTGGACCTTAACACCCTGGCCCCCGATGATGTGACCCAGATATAGCATTTCTGTCATCCCAAACTCACATTTAAAGATTTTGGCATAAAATTGTTGTGCCTCCAATATTCCCAATGCCTCGTCCAGGTGCCGTAGATGCTCTTTCCATGTTTCACTGAAGATCAGGATGTCGTCGAAGAAGACCAAAACAAATTTACGCAGTTTCTTGTTGAATACATGGTTCATGCATGACTGGAATGTCGCAGGGGCATTGGTCAACCCAAAAGGCATCACTAGGAACTCATAATGTCCATAGTGGCATCTAAAAGTTGTTTTTGGAATGTCTTGATCACGAACCCTGATCTGGTGATACCCTGAGTGAAGGTCAATTTTTGAGAAGTACTTGGCTCCCTTTAACTCATCCATCAATTCGCTGATCTTGGGGATAGGATATCGATTTTTGATGGTCTTAATATTCAGTGCTCAATAATCTATACACATCCTCAAGGACCCATCCTTTTTCTTGACTAAGACTACGGACAAAGAAAAAGGGCTCGAGCTCGACCGAATGTATCCTAATGCCAACAATTCTTTTATTACCTTTTCTATCTCATCCTTGTACGCTTTGGGGTGCCAATAAGGGGTAGTACTGACAGCTTGGACCCCTTCCTCTAGTTCAATGGTGTGCTCAAATCCCCTATCAGGTGGTCATCCTAGGGGTATATCTCCAAAGACCTTCTAGTATTTTTGCAATAGTGCCATAATATTAGGGGAGTACTCCTTGTGTAGTTCTACTGGTTTCTTCTCCATGATTCGACACTCTACTACCCATGCAATATCCCCATGTCGAAGGTTTTCCTCCATTCGATTGGATGTCACATCCTTGGGAGGATATGCATGCATTCCTCTCAACTTCACCTTTTTACCATTTGGTCCTGTGAATGTGAGTTCCAAGTCTTGGTAGTTTATTGTATGAGTTCCGATAGAATATAGCCATTGTACCCCCAATAGTACATGAGAGTCTGGGAAGTCTACGACAAAGAAGTTATCTCTAACTGTGTAGTTTCCCATTTCTAGGCTCATGTTAGGAACTATCTTAGTGCATGGCATGTAGTTGTGCTATTTCTTTCCAGGAATAAAAACTGTAAAGCCTTCAAATTCTTCAGTAGCTATTCCCCTTCTGGCTACGAATTCTGCATCAATGAAGTTGTGGGAGGCCCCAGCATAAATTAGCACAGTAACCTTCTGTCATTATATGGTGCCCCTAACCCGGAGGGTGTGATATCTTGGAACCCCTGTAAAAGAAGCAATGAATCCTTCCTGGATTTCTTTCTGTATTGCCTCCATGCGTTTTGATTCCCCTTGATCGAGCTCTGGATTCTCTTCCTCATCTTCACTTTCAGAAAATACTTCAATATAGTGGGCCTTCCCTTTAGTACACCGATGTCGCGGTGCCCAAGGTTTTTGACAAGAGAAGCATAGCCTTCTCCTTCTGAGATATTTCTTGGTCTCATCATCCAGCTTCCCTTACCAAATGGCTCCTGTTGTTGCTGCTTGACTTCCTTCCCTTTCTGAGGAATAGAAAATTTGGGTAGGAATATATACTTGGGTACTGCATCCTGCATATCCCTTGCACGGTTAATTACATCTTGCAAGGTGGCATGTTGGTAGGCCCTAACCCAATCTCGTAGGGGTTCTAACAACCCTTCTATAAATAACATGACCAACCGGGTCTTGGAGAGGTCATTGAACATTACTGCAAGCCTCTGGAATTCTACAACATAAGATTCAAGGCTCCCTGTCTATCGAAGCTGGGTTATCTCCCGGAAGTACATCTTAGGATCCTTCCTATCAAATCTTTCTATTAACCTCTGTGTGAATTATGTATAAGAGATGATGCTGACATGTCGCAGAGTGGTCATACCATGTTGCCAGCATTCATGTGCTTCTCTGTCAAGATGAAGTGTGGCGTATTTGATGGCATCCTTCTCCCGCATAGGATTGAGCTAGAAATATGTATCCAGTTTCTGTACCCATGACCATGTAGAAAACTTCGACGATCTATCAAAATAAGGAAGAGTTACCTTTCCCACAACCTTCTACAAATCTACGTTTGACTGATAGCCCCCATATGTGTTTGCCTTCCTTTGTTGTTTTCTACTCATGTAGTAAAAGTCATTAAGGCTCAGGGTCGCTTTCAAATTGGGAGGAAATGTATCATATTCTTTCATCCATGCAGTAACCGTTTATGCAATTGGTGAAGGGAAGTCTTTCTCCCTGGAGGAGTCATCCAAAAATGGAGGCACGGTTGGTCGGCTAAAAGGTCTGCTCCGAGTGTTGACATGT
Source organism: Pinus albicaulis (assembly GCA_034641835.2). NCBI lineage: Eukaryota > Viridiplantae > Streptophyta > Pinopsida > Pinales > Pinaceae > Pinus > Pinus albicaulis. Next base: position 851,172,065 of record CM076577.1, on the reverse strand, counting down.
TCGTGTGATGGACCGTTGCTATGAACATTGATATACTCCTGCGGTGGATCATCCCCACCTAAATGGGAACCTCCTTCCCCATTATTGCTTTGCACATTAGGTTGCCCGATTTGCACTTTAAGGAGTTCCATGATGGTTTTTTGAGTGTCGGCGATCTTTTGTAAGGCATCTTCAAGTTTGGTATTTTCATGATCACCCATTGGTATTTCTTCCCCTTCGTTTTTCCCTTGACTCCTAGCCTTTTTTCCTTCCCAATTGACAATAATACCCTTTTGTTTCTCCTTCCTTGGCATCCCATAGCTGGCCGAGATGAACCTCCGATACCATTATAATATCCTTTTAGAAATATATAATGCCACTGTTATAATAATAGTAAAAATATAACAGCAAAGTAATATGCTTATTATAAAAAACCCTCATGATAACATATACACATAATACTCCATCACACACAATTAAGTTCAAATCACCATATTTAAACAAGCCCTAAGGAAATCCACCAAATATCATTTATTAAGGAATTTATCCCATGTAATACAAGCAGTCCGACCAACAACATAGATGGGTCAATTACATCATAATTCCAATTAATAACCATTCAATTAGTGTTGTGGTGGTGCTGCAACAGTTTGCTGCAATAGATCTTTTCTTTCTTCCTTCCTTTGCCAATCTAGAAATGCAAATAATTATAACAAATCCAGCAGGGTAGATCTCAGATCCACACTCATAAAGTGTAAAGTAAAATAGATGAAAACCCCTTTCAAAACAAATATGAAATGAATGCGACCAGCTAGGGTGGTCATAGAAACCACCGAAGTTGGGTTTGCTTACTAGGGTGAGATCGAATCTCACCGAAGGAAGTTTGAGGATCTCACCTGAAAATCCTCCCTTGAAAAATCCTCTGAGCTCTCAGAATATCAATGAAGAAAAGGTTAAATTCCACGAGTTTCTCTCAATCCTCCTCCTCCTTTTATAGTCGGGCTGCTTGGAAGAAACCGTGGGCAAATACCTGGGGTCAAAACAACCCAAAAGGAAAAACCATGGGCAAATACCTGGGGTCAAAACAAACCAAAAAGAAAAACCATGGGCAAATACCTGGGGTCAAAAAAACCCAAAAGGAAAAACCATGGGCCAATGCCACTTTATTTATTAATTTATTTATTAGTCTACTACTATTATGATTTGGTCCAACTGATTAAACGGTTGGGGATATTACAATCACATCCACAGTCAAAGGGGAATCTTTACTCTCATGAGCCTCTGGTGCAAAGCCTCTGATATAATACACCAGTCGCTATACTCAAAGAACAAAACTGGTGGTAGGGGGTTGACAGCAAATAACTGCATACCAATGATCTTACAAGTCATATACAACATATGTCAATGCCCCAACTCTTCTGACTATGCTTGGTCCTCACTTTTGCATGAATTGCTGAATTGCTCCCCCAAAACATGAATGTGTGAAATTTCAAAATCTTCAACACCTTGATTCATGTGCTGCGAACAATTTGTCCCTTGCTGAAAACCTTAATGGTGCTCGAAAATGACCATTTCTTAGAAAAACTTCAAGAGCCTCCCTCAAAACTCGCAAATTATTTTGAAGGAATTTGGAGGAGTGGGACATGGCATATTGCACCTCCTGCAACGTCCACAAGAATCGATCGACTTGACCGGTATTATGTAGAATGGACCAACAGATTTATGCACAAAACACATAGGTATACTCGAAAAACTCTCATGATAAACTGATTTAATCTATCTCACACTCTATTCTAGTCTATGTACAAAATACAAATTTAATTTTCAAATTCCTTCCAATTTGCTGGCCCTCCCTCAAGGGAGTCAGACTCATATGGACTCTGATTCCGAAATAGAAACTTGAAAGAAATAACATACAAGAAAATATTCCAAACATAGATATGAAGGTCGAAATACTCACCATGTAAGCATTACCTTGATAAGAAGGTTGTCCCCTCAAAATTTTGGGCTAAAGCAGAAAGAAAAATTGTGGGATTAGGGGACAAAACACTTGAATATGAGATTCCTAAAGCTATGGTTTGTTTTGATTCTCATTGTTTAAAAGCACAATTTGCTGTGGCTGATATTGCTGTTGACTGCATCTTAGGAAATTTTTTCCTTGTAGCTGTAGAGCCTCATGGTTCATGGAGAACCAAGAACAATAAGGCAGGGTACTTCATTACAATGCCTACCTCTAATGGAAAAGGAAAAAGAATTGAGATGCCTTATGTTTCCAAACAAAGAATATCTACAATGGTACAAGCCATGCAGGAACTCAAAAAAGTTGAAGATAGTCTTGCAGAACTAAAAGACTACAAGAACCTGATTAGAATTGAAGATCAGATGAGTTTTGAAGTAGTTCAGAAACAAATTGCTGAACTACAGAAAAAATTTGAAGAAAAATGCTGTGCAGAAGAGCCAAATGCATTTTGGCACCGCAAACAACATAGTATTGAGTTGCCCTACAAAGAAGGATATACGGGCAGACCACGCAAATCCAGAGCAATTCCCATGAAAAAATAATACCGAGAGCTCTGTGAGAAAGAAATAAATCAGCTGTTGCAGAGAAAATTGATCAGAGAGTCAAGCAGTCCCTGGAACTGCTATGGCTTTTATGTGAATAAGAGAAGCGAACAGATAAGAGGTATCCCCAGATTAGTCATTAACTATAAACCTCTTAATTCTGTTCTTGCAGATGATACTTATCCTATCCCAAATAAGGGAGATCTGTTGGGAAGGATAGCAGGAGCCAAGATATTTTCTAATTTTGACCTGAAATCTGGCTTCTGGCAAGTGGCTATAGCAGAAAAAGACAAGTGGAAAACTGCATTCAGCATCCCTGGAGGCCACTATGAGTGGAATGTAATGCCATTCGGACTGAAGCATGCACCTTCTAAATTCCAGAAGGTAATGGATTCTATTTTCAAACCTTATGCAGAATGGCTCCTAGCATATATTGATGATCTCCTAATATTCTCAAAAAATATTCAAGATCACTTAAGGCATCTAAAGATTTTTATGAGATTAGTAAAGAAAAATGGCTTAGTATTAAGTAAGAAAAAGATGGAATTGTGTAAGACTAAGATCAAATTCTTGGGGCACACTATAGAGAATGGATTAATTGCTTTACAGAATCATGCTATTGAGTTTGTAGATAAATTTCTAGACATCATTCTGGATAAAACTCAACTACAAAGATTTCTGGGCTGTTTAAATTATGTAAGCAATTTTTATCCAAACTGTGCCATTGACAGGTCTCTCCTAAATCAGAGACTCAGAAAGAATCCAAAGCCTTGGAGAGAAGCCCATACTAAGTCAATCAGACAGATCAAAGCCAAGGTGAGGAAACTCCCTATTCTACATGTTGTAGAAGATGGATATTTCAAAATTGTAGAATCAGATGCCAGTAATATTCGTTGGGGAGGTGTGCTCAAACAGAGACCTACTGACAAAAGTATGAAAGAAGAAGAAAGAGTTGAGTAGTATGCATCTGGAACATGGAGTAAAGCTGAGAAGAATTACTCCACAATAGAACAAGAAGTTAAAGCTGCCTGGAACTGTGTCAGTAAGTTCTCTATTCATCTAGCTAATAGATTCTTCTTACTAAGGACCGATGCTAAGGCGTTAGACAAAGTTTTGAATAAAACTATCAAAAACCCTGAAGATGCTAAAAATGCAATATGGAAAGCTTTGTTTGCTAATTTTGACTTTAAGGTCGAGCATATCAAGGGAATTGATAATTCTCTGCCAGATTTTCTCAGCAGAGAGTTCATCCAGCATCAAGAACAGGAAGAAGAAGAAGATTCTAGCCATGTTATGGTTATTATCACAGAATGGGATCATGCACAGCAAAAATAAACACTCAGGTCTATTTCAGATAATGAATCATGGGTAGTGTACAAGGAGAAATGGAGGCCTACATGGCAGCTCCGAAATACAAAAGTACTCGATGCAAATCTGCAGAGCCATACTGATATAATGCATCTTGTACCTTAAAGGAGGGTCTATCCTAAAGGAAATAAGTGGATACATGACATGATATATTCCACAAGTATGACAACCTCCTATGAAGCAGAAAGATCCCTCTCGCAAGATTTTTGTGATCTGTCAGTCATTTGTACTGGTGGAAGTGTAAGAACAAGAATCTATTATACGTATTATACAATCAACCAGACAAGGTGGCCCGGAGAGTATACTGGAGGAAGATACCAGACATGGCCAGGTAATAATCATGACTTGATTTTTCCTGACACAGTTTACAATTTTGCAGGATACAAACAACTATGGTGGGATCTGCTGAATAAGGATGGGCGCGGTGAAACTCACCACACCAAGCTCAGATTTGGACCTACCTGGATAAACCAATCCTACTATGCCTGCCCCTGGACATGCGACTGGTGGTTTGATTATGGACTAAGTGCTTATGGCATGGATCCGGTTTACTATGAATCATATTTTCAAAGCTAATGCACACTTAGAAAGCACTTTGGGAGAATGTTGTCAGCTTCGTGGCCGGGGGCCACTCCGTGATTTGGAGCCAACTTGAGTATAAACTTGTAAATCAAATATTAAATTGCTACAAGAAAAGGAAATTAAAATGATTGGTCTTAACCAAAGTAAAACATCGATCATTTTAACAAACCCATGATCAAGGAAGAATTTACACAAGTTTGGGACGATGATCTATATCCAAGACTCCTGCTTCTCAGATACTATTTCGATCAAAGTCGAAAATTCACTCCAGTACAAGCGGTTCTAGTGGGCTCCGCTAAAACAAAAGTATCCATAGTGTAAAAATACCCAGTCACGGGTTTACAGTGACAGGTCTTTTCCCGAGGGCTTTTCACCTGTTCGAAAAGTATCCTCTCTGTATATAATTATTCTGTTTCCTCGTGGGCCTTGTACAGAAAAGGTATCCACTGTGTTATGTACACACACTTCACATGTTAGTGTCGGACGGACGAATCTCGGTGCGGATGTCACTTCGGTGTTACCCGAAAGCCATGATTCTCCTCCATGTGTCAATAATCCGACGGACCAAACGAATGTTTGTCCCCCCTCTTTTCCTATATAAGGAGGGTTCAGGCTCATTATTTGGCATTCGCATTCGAAGTGTTAGAGAGTCTAAAGTTATTTTTGTGTTTGAGTCGAGCCGAAGCTCCCTGCTCTGCATCTGCGCGAAGTCTCGCGATCTGCTTGCATCACGGTGCTAAGACTCAAGTCCATAGGTGATCATAGAAGCCTGCGTGTCTATGTGCTCGGCATAGGCAAGAACCTAAAGTGGCCTGATCATAGATCGAGTCTGTCTCTAAAGTCTGTGTGTTTGAAAAGAACTCTAAGACAGAGTCTGCTACTGGCCAGATAGCCTCCAGTATCGCTCGCTCATTTATTGAGTAGCAAATCTGGTAAATGCCACTGCAGTCAATCTCTGGAAAGAGATCTGAGTCCATAAGTCTGTAATCTGATTGTAATATCATTTGGAAATCAATAAAGAAAGAAAGTTTGTTGTTCCACATTGTCAAGAACTGTAACTCTGAGCTTTATGAAATGTCCACTGAGGTAGTATTGTCTTGTTTTTTATCACCGAAAGTTCGCCAGAGGTTCGCCAAAGCACCGAGGGACACGGAGTAGGCCGTAAAAGGTGAAGGAAGCCGCAGAAGAGCCGAAAAAAGTGTGAACGTGTGAGTAGGTTCGTGTATGGGTTCGTATAGGGTCTCTTAAACAAGCAAGAAGAAACTCAGTGAGCCAATCTGCCTGTTGAGCAGTTTGCAGTGCAAACTTGTGTGAGAGGTCCCTGCAGTAAAATTGGTATCAGAGCCAGTCACAGTTTGTCAACTGGTTCGTGAAAAGGTCAGTTCTTATCATCATTCTCTCTTTATTTTATGAAATAAAAATGGACTCATTCAGAAAATCTGTATCTTTCCGAGAACTTGAAGAGCAAGATAAAGCTCAATAAGACCCTCTCAGGGATATGTTTGCATCTAGTAGTAGTCGACTCATAAATGATTCAGATCACTTGTATGAAGAAACTGAGCCTCAGGCTAGATGGGTTCTACCCAAGATCTTTGCGTCACAGGTTTATAATGATCTGGGTGTCTGGCACTTAAAAGCTGCCACCAGAATTACAATCAAAGAATCCATAAGCTCAATAGAAAAAAATTCGGACTGTGTACAGTTGATTCCTTTGTTAAATCCTAAGGAGCTTCAAGCAGAAGCTAGAAAGCTGGGAACACAATTCCTGCATCTTGGATGCATCAGAGTGGGAATCTAGGCCCTTATCCATCAGGGTGTTGAAACCTATGTGTTAGCAACTGTAAGAGATCTAACACATAATAAGTACACTGATTCTCTCTTTGGAGGAATAGTTGCACCATTGTCAAATGGCCCAGTCTGGTTTGATTGTTATCCCAAATTCTCTGTAAATGTGTTTGATGAAACATTGGCCGATATCCTACAATTGCAAATCCAGACCACTGGATTTGATATTAAGAAAAGAAGAAACAATATCGCCATTCAATTCAGAGGTTGTTTCCGTCACACCAGTACTTTATTTCCAACAGTCCTCCATGCCCCTAGCCGAGAGTCTAAAACCAGTGTTGCAGTCATGACAGATGCAAAGAACCAAAAGGTTGAACACCAAGCCATCAAATGGGAAGATCTGTCTTTTCCTGAACACTGGGTAGTACCAAATCCAAAGCCTCTCGCCATACAAAAAATTACTTCTGCAAATATTTCTGAAAATAAATCCTCAGCCACTTTATCTTTCCCAAGAAGATCTACAATAGACAGGCGTAGGAGATCTGTTGGGAAGGATAGCAGGAGCCAAGATATTTTCTAAGTTTGACTTGAAATCTGGCTTCTGGCAAGTGGCTATAGCAGAAAAAGACAAGTGGAAAACTGCATTCAGCATCCCTGGAGGCCACTATGAGTGGAATGTAATGCCATTCGGACTGAAGCATGCACCTTCTAAATTCCAGAAGGTAATGGATTCTATTTTCAAACCTTATGCAGAATGGCTCCTAGCATATATTGATGATCTCCTAATATTCTCAAAAATCTTCGTAGATAACTGCATCTAAAGATTTTTATGAGATTAGTAAAGAAAAATGGCTTAGTATTAAGTAAGAAAAATATGGAATTGTGTAAGACTAAGATCAAATTTTTGGGGCACACTATAGAGAATGGATTAATTGCTTTACAGAATCATGCTATTGAGTTTGTAGATAAATTTCCAGACATCATTCTGGATAAAACTCAACTACAAAGATTTCTGGGCTGTTTAAATTATGTAAGCAATTTTTATCCAAACTGTGCCATTGACAGGTCTATCCTAAACCAGAGACTCAGAAAGAATCCAAAGCCTTGGACAGAAGCCCCTACTAAGTCAATCAGACAGATCAAAGCCAAGGTGAGGAAACTCCCTATTCTACATGTTGCAGAAGATGGATATTTCAAAATTGTAGAATCAGATGCCAGTAATATTGGTTGGGGAGGTGTGCTCAAACAGAGACCTATTGACAAAAGTATGAAAGAAGAAGAAAGAGTTGTGCAGTATGCATCTGGAACATGGAGTAAAGCTGAGAAGAATTACTCCACAATAGAATAAGAAGTTAAAGCTGCTTGGAACTATGTCAGTAAGTTCTCTATTCATCTAGCTAATAGATTCTTCTTACTAAGGACCGATGCTAAGGCCTTAGACAAAGTTTTGAATAAAACTATCAAAAACCCTGAAGATGCTAAATTTGCAAGATGGCAAGCTTTGTTTGCTAATTTTGACTTTAAGGTCGAGCATATCAAGGGAATTGATAATTCTCTGCCAGATTTTCTCAGCAGAGAGTTCATCCAGCATCAAGAATAGGAAGAAGAAGAAGATTATAGCCATGTTATGGTTATTATCACATAATGGGATCATGCACAACAAAAAGAAACACTTAGGTCTATTTCAGATAATGAATCATGGGCTATGTACAAGGAGAAATGGAGGCCTACATGGCAGCTCCGAAATACAAAAGTACTCGATGCAAATCTGCAGAGCCATACTGATATAATGCATCTTGTACCTGAAAGGAGGGTCTATCCTAAAGGAAATAAGTGGATACATGATATGATATATTCCACAAGTATGACAGCCTCCTATGAAGTAGAAAGATCCCTCTCGCAAGATTTTTGTGATCTGTCAGTCATTTGTACTGGTGGAAGTGACAGAACAAGAATCTACTATAAGTCTTATACAATCAACCGGACAAGGTGGCCTGAAGAGTATACTGGAGGAAGATACCAGACATGGCCAGGTAATAATCCTGACTTGATTTTTCCTGACACAGTTTACAATTTTGCAGGATACAAACAACTATGGTGGGATCTGCTGAATAAGGATGGACGTGGTGAAACTCACCACACCAAGCTCAGATTTGGACCTACCTGGATAAACCAATCCCACTATGCTTGCCCCTGGACATGCGACTGGTGGTTTGATTATGGACTAGGTGCATATGGCATGGATCCGGTTTACTATGAATCATATTTTCAAAGCTAATGCAATGACTGTTTAGAAAGCACTTGGGGAGAATGCTTTCATAGTCCGTGTCAAAAAGTCGTGATTTGAGCCAACTTGAGTATAAACTTGTAAATCCAATATTAAATTGCTACAAGAAAAGGCAATTACAACGGTTGGTTCTAACCAAAGTAAAACATCAGATCATTTTAAATAAACCCATGATTGTCAGAAGAATTTACACAAAAGCTTGGGACGATGATCTATATCCAAGACTCCGGTTTCCCGGTATTACTATTCTTGATCAGGCTGAAACTAGTACAAGTGGTTCTAGTGGGCTCCACTAAAACAAAAGTATCCATAGTGTAAAAATACACAGTCAGGGGTTTACAGTGACAGGTCTTTTTCTGAGGGATTTTCACCTGTCTGAAAAGTATCCTCTTTGTATAATTATTCTGTTTCCTCGTGGGCCTTGTACAGAAAAGCTATCCACTGTGTTATGTACACACACTTCACATGTTAGTGTCGGACGGACGAATCTCGGTGCGGATGTCACTTCGGTGTTACCCGAAAGCCATGATTCTCCTCCATGTGTCAATAATTCGATGGACCAAACAAATGTTTGTCAACCCTCTTTTCCTATATAAGGAGGGTTCAGGCTCATTGTTTGGCATTCACATTCGGAGTGTTAGAGAGTCTAAAGTTATTTTTGTGTTTGAGTCGAGCCAAAGCTCCCTGCTTTGCATCTGCGCGAAGTCTCGCGATCTGCTTGCATCACGGTGCTAAGACTCAAGTCCATAGGTGATCAAAGAAGCCTGCGTGTCTATGTGCTCGGCATAGGCAAGAACCTAAAGTGGCCTGATCATAGATCGAGTCTATCTGTAAAGTCTGTGTGTTTGAAAAGAACTCTGAGACAGAGTCTGCTACTGGCCAAATAGCCTCCAGTATCGCTCGCTCATTTATTGAGTAGCAAATCTGGTAAATGCCACTGCAATCAACCTCTGGAAAGAGATCTGAGTCCATAAGTTTGTAATATGATTGTAATATCATTTGGAAATCAATAAAGAAAGAAAGTTTGTTGTTCCACATTGTCAAGAACTGTAACTCTGAGCTTTATGAAATGTTCGCTGAGGTAGTATTGTCTTGTTTTTGATCACCGAAAGTTCACCAGAGGTTCGCCAAACCACCGAGGGACACAGAGTAGGCCGTAAAAGGCGAAGGAAGCCGTAGAAGAGCCGAAAGAAGTGTGAACGTGTGAGTAGGTTCGTGTATGGGTTCGTATAGGGTCTCTTAAACAAGCAAGAAGAAACTCAGTGAGCCAATCTGCCTGTTGAGCAGTTTGCAGTGCAAACCTGTGTGAGAGGTCCCTGCAGTAAAATTGATATCAGAGCCAGTCACAGTTTGTCAACTGGTTCATGAAAAGGTCAGTTCTTATCATCATTCTCTCTTTATTTTCTGAAATAAAAATGGACTCATTCAGAAAATCTGTATCTTTCCGAGAACTTGAAGAGCAAGATAAAGCTCAACAAGACCCTCTCAGGGACATGTTTGTATTTAGTAGTAGTAGAGTCATAAATGAGTCAGAGCACTTGTATGAAGAAACTGAGCCTCAGGCTAGATGGGTTCTACCCAAGATCTCTGCGTCTCAGGTTTATAATGATCTGGATGTCTGGCACTTAAAAGCCGCCACTAGAATTACTATTAAAGAATCCATAACTCAATAGAATAAAACTCTGACTGTGTACAGTTAATTCCTTTGTTAAATCCTGAGGAGCTTCAAGCAGAAGCTAGGAAGATGGGAACACAATTCCTGCATCTTGGATGCATCAGAGTGGGAATCCAGGCCCTTATCCATCAGGGTGTCGAGACCTATGTGTTAGCAACTGTAAGAGATCTAACACATAATAAGTATACTGATTCTCTTATTGGAGGAATAGTTGCACCATTGTCAAATGGCCCAGTCTGGTTTGACTGTTATCCCAACTTCTCTGTAAATGTGTTTGATGAAACATTGGCCGATATCCTACAACTGCAAATCCAGACCACTGGATTTGATATGAAGAAAAGAAGAAACAATATCGCCATTCAGTTCAGAGGTTTTTTCCGTCACACCAGTACTTTATTTCCAGCAGTCCTCCATGCCCCCAACCGAGAGTCTAAAACCAGTGTTGTAGTCATGACAGATGCAAAAAACCAAAAAGTTGAACACCAAGCTATCAAATGGGAAGATCTGTCTTTTCCAGAACACTGGGTAGTACCAAATCCAAGGCCTCTCGCCATACAAAAAATTACTTCTGAAAATCAATCCTCAGCCACTTTGTCTTTCCCAAGAAGATCTACAATAGACAAGCATAGGATTGACGCAGAATGTAAAAATTCTCCACTGTATATACCTCCTAATTCATTTGATACTGCATGTTCCAGTATTGTAAATACTTCTTGTCACCATACAACTTTGTTTGAGTTTACTTTGTTAGTCAATTTTAATCCATTACAAGTTGAATGCCCTCAATGCCATCGGTCTGTAAATCTTAAACATCTTGTTGAAGTGGTTATTAGACATCAGAACAATAATCCTAGAACAGGTGATGCACCTCCGTCTACATCAGTCACCCCCTGTCCGAATCCAAAATGTTTTGATATCCCTTTTCCCCATGAAGATGACCATGTGCTTATGATGCACCTAGTTCCTTCTCTGCAAGATGAAGATCCCAGACTCACTGAGATATTCATGAATATGCAATCCCCTAAATATAAGCATGGTTTAGGGTATTACAATCAAAAGGATTTCCTGATCCCAGAATGCAGATTTAAAGATCTGCCAGAAGATGTCAAAAGACCATCTGTCCCAGAAATCCAGAAGTTTTATACACTAATGGATGGTTGTGAGAAACACAGAATCACTGCTCAATGGATGAAGCAGATGATAAATTGGGATTTGTTTACTCACCCAGAAGCAGATGAATTTGCTGTCAACCATACTTCAGAACAAAAGAAAACTTTAGCCTTAGAATGGAAACAATATATGGAAGAAAGAAAGACTTGGATTTCTTTCTACTCTTGGAAAAAGGTTAAAGAATCAGAGGTTGTATTAATGAATGAACCTACATCCTCTACTGGTCATTCATGGACAACAATTGATGGTAGTAAGCTAGAAATAGCCACCAGCTATACTCCTTTCAAAGGAATTGTCCTAGGTGAAGGAAAAAATTCAGCTAATGCATATCCTATAGTGCAAAAGGAAAACCTGGTAGGAATTGAAAAAAGAGTCCAGACTGTAAGTGAACAAATAAACTGGACTAACATTGCCATCACAGGATTAGAAAAAAATGTTGGTAAAGCTTCTGTTGTAAAGAACTAGATGGATCAGTTGCAAGTTTCTTTGAATGATGTAAATAAGGCATTGAATTCTGTACAGTACAATTGTTCAGTAGTTAAAGATTTTTCTTTGAAGTCATTACAGAAGGTTGATGAAGTAGAAAGTTGTATTATAGATCAATCTATTTCTACTCGGCAGCTAGTAACAGAATTGTCTGAAAAAACCCAGAAGGAGAAAGAAAAGAAGACAAACAAGCATGTTCGCTCAGGATTTCTCCACAAAGGGAAAGCTGTGCAAATCCAGAAAAGTGTTGATAGATTTCCTAGCCTATTTCCCAAAGAATCTGCTCCAGAGTCTCCAAAGTTTAAAGTGACCATTGCCTCTCTATTCCATGAGTCAGAATCTGAAGATCATGTCTTACCTGTATATGAGCCTCTTGAAGCCCAATATACCAGGTACTCCCCTCCTGACTTAAATGGCCTTGGAAAAATTCCTGCAAGAGAAACTTTCTATCCCCAGAGCCATAAAGAATGGAACATAGATAACTTATCCCTGCCCAGATCAAACAAGTTATTGATCAGATGATCACAGAGTATAAGTTGATGTGCATAGATGGCAAATCTGAATTCGAGGCATGTAAATCCCTCATTCCATGTTTTACCGGAACTCTAGCCAGATGGTGGGAACTAGAGTCTTCTCCTGCTCTCATAGCATCCATGGAAGCTGAGGTGTTGAAAGATGAAAATGGAGATGTAAGATTTCATGAAGATGGCAAAGCCATGAATAATATGATTGGTGCTCTCACAGCACTAATCCAACAGACATTCTGTGGAGATGACCCAAACATTTCAGATCAAAATGAAATGATCCTCATGAATCTGAAATGTCGCAATATTAACCAGTATGAAGATTTCCATAGAGATTGGATGCAAAGAATATTCATAGTTAAGGACCCCAAGAACATTCTCTGGAAGCAAGTCTACCTTGCATCATTGCCTTCCAAGCTGGTAGACATTCTTAAATTACAAGATGCTTTCCAGTTGCCACCGGAAACATATTTATGGGGTCAGATGTACAGCATAATCACTAGAGTATTGATTACTCTTTGTACCAGTTTTAAAATGAATAAATCTATTGATAAATTGAATAGATTGCCTGGTACTAAATATTTTTGCAGCAGGTATGGGATCACAATTGATGACCCATTAGTAAAAAAGCGCAAAACAAAGAAAAAGGCTAAAAAGACTTCCAGAAGTTATCAGCCTTATACTTATCACAGACGCAGCACAAGAATGTCTGCAATTCAAAGGCCAATAAAGTATTACCGAAACCCTGCTCACTAGGGACGCTCCTCTAAATATGTCCCGAAGACTCATTATTATAAGCCACACGATATTCATTCTAAAGATGTCAAGCTGAAAAGGATGCAGCAGATAACTTGCTGGATTTGTGGAAAGACAGGACATACAACAAATTTATGTCCTGATGCTAAAGAATCACGAAAAGGTTTGGGACAAAAATCCCAACAGAAATATAAAGGAAAACAGCAAGTTAAAACTGAAGATAAATGTGGCAGATGTGGCTCTAGTTTTCACAAAACAGAAGACTGCCCCCGCTTGATGATCCAACAAGCCCAAGAAGATTCTTCTTCTATTTCTAATTCTGCCTATTCTTCTTCTGAATTTGATCTTGAAGAAGTTCATGCTTATTGTGAATGTCCTGATTCTGACAATTGTCAATGTGAACAATGTTCTTCATCAGATTCTGGTTTTTCTTTTGATGAACAGCTTGCAGAAGAATTTACAGGAAAAGTTAAAGTTCTCATGGCTCAAACCACTGAAGATGACATGAAGGTTTTCTCTCATATCTGAGCTATGGAAGATGGTGATTTGAAGACCCGGCTGCTTGATGCTTTTATGCAGTCCTCGGGTGCTTCCTCTGCAAAACCCTCTAAGAAGTCCTTGTTCTTGGATACTTCTTATGAGCAGAACACCAGAAGTTATCTCCGTCAACAACAGCAAAGCAAAGTTTGTGCACTCACTTTGGGGGAGGTGAGTAGGGAGATACACTTACTGAAAGGTGAAATTTCTGCCCTCAAATTCAAAGTATCTGAATTAGAAAAAGGCAAACAGGAAGAAGTTCATCGTGTTTCAGGTAGAAATACTAATTATATTATTCATGGAACTCCTTCATATTCTGCTCCTGAACAACCAAAAGTTGAAATTGCTGAAGGAAAAGCTGATCTTGTTTTTGGATTCAGAGAAATGCAGGTTCTCACTGTCCAATACCAACACCATCATGTCAAGGTAAATATTTTGGTGCATGGTAAGACCTATAATGTAACTACATTAATTGATTCAGGTGCAGATGTAAATATCCTTGATAAAAATATTGTCCCTTCAAAGTTTTGGGCTAAAGACTAAGAAAATTTGTGGGATTAGGGGACAAAACACTTGAATATGAGATTGCTAAAGCCATGGTTTGTTTTGATTCCCATTGTTTAAAAGCACAATTTTCTGTGGCTGATATTCCTGTTGACTGCATCTTAGGAAATGTTTTCCTTGCAGCTATAGAGCTTCATGGTTCATGGAGAACCAAAAATAATAAGGCAGGATATTTCATCACAATGCCTACTTCTGATGGAAAAGGAAAAAGAATTGAGCTGCCTTATGTTTCCAAGCAGAGAATATCCACCATGGTACAAGCCATGCAGGAACTCAAAAAAGCAGAAGACAGTCTTGCAGAACTGAAATACCACAAGAACCTGATTAGAATTGAAGATCAGTTAAGTTCTGCAGTAGTTCAAAAACAAATTGTTGAACTACAGAAGCAATTTGAAGAATAATGTTGTGCAGAGGAGCCAAATACATTTTGGCACCACAAACAGCATAGTATTGAGTTGCCCTACAAAGAAGGATATACGGGCAGACCATGAAAATCTAGAGCAATTCCCATGAACAAAGAATATCGAGAGCTCTGTGAAAAAGAAATAAATTAGCTGTTGCAGAGAAAGCTGATTAGGGAGTCAAGCAGTCCTTGGAACTGCTATGGCTTCTATGTGAATAAAAGAAGTGAACAGATAAGAGGCATCCCCAGGTTAGTCATTAACTATAAACCTCTTAATTATTTTCTTGCAGATGATACTTATCGTATCCCACATAAGGGAGATCTGTTGGGAAGGATAGCAAGAGCCAAGATATTTTCTAAGTTTTACCTGAAGTCTGGCTTCTGGCAAGTGGCCATAGCAGAAAAAGACAAGTGGAAAACTGCATTCAGTATTCCTAGAGGCCACTATGAATGGAATGTGATGCCATTCAGACTGAAACATGCACCTTCTAAGTTCCAGAAGGTAATGGATTCTATTTTTAAACCTTATGCAGAATGGCTTCTAGCATATATTGATGATCTCCTGATATTCTCAAAAAATCTTCAAGATCACTTCAGGTACCTGAAGATTTTTATGAGATTAGTGAAGAAAAATGGCTTAGTCTTAAGCAAGAAAAATGTGGAACTGTGTAAGACTAAGATCAAATTTTTAGGGCACACTATAGAAAATGGATTAATTACTTTACAGAATCATGCTATTGAGTTTGCAGATAAATTTCCAGACATCATTCTGGATAAAACCCAACTATAAAGGTTTCTGGGTTGTTTAAATTATGTAAGCAATTTTTATCCAAACTGTGCCATTGACAGGTCTCTCCTAAACCAGAGACTCAGAAAGAATCCAAAGTATTGGACGGAAGCCCATACTGAGTCAATCATACAGATCAAGGCCAAGGTGAGGAAACTCCCTATCCTACATGTTGCAGAAGATGGATATTTCAAAATTGTAGAATCAGATGCCAACAATATTGGTTGGGGAGGTGTGCTCAAACAGAGACCTACTGACAAAAGTATGAAAGAAGATTTTCATTCATTTTGTCTCCATGCCACCTCCCGACTATAATCCATGTCGTTTTCACCACACTATGGGTCTTCCACGATGTTTTCGCCATCTGCCCAGTCTGTGTAATCATTCTAGCCATCCCCTTGCATCCACTACCCCCATCATTTTCTTAACATGTTTTCGTATTGTGCAAGGTTTCCAGAAAATCAGAAAGCTGCCATGATTCATGGGAATCATTGTAAGCGGCGCATTGAGCAGGAGAAACTTAAACTGAAGCTGGTACTACAGGGAATTGTCAAGAAAGGTGGCGGCAGTATTAATTCCATCGAAGGACGAAGTTCGAAACTTTGTGATTACTGCAGGGACCTCTCGCACGGGTTTGCACTGCAAACTGCTCAACAAGGACACTGGCTCACTGAGTTTATTCTTGCTTCTTTAAGAGACCCTATGCAAACCCATACACGAACCTACTATCACATTCACACTTCTTTCGGCTCTCTCTGCGGCTTCCTTCGCCTTTTCTGGCCTACTCCGTGTCCCTCGGTGATTTTCGCGAACGTCTGGCGAACTTTCGGCGATCAAAAAGACAACAATACTACTTCAGTGGTCGTTCATAAAGCTCAGAGTTACAGTTCTTAACATGCGGAACAAATACTTCTCTCTTTATTGATATTCAGAATGATTTTACAATCAGATTACAGACTTATGGACTCAGATCTCTTTCCAGAGATAGACTACAGTGGCTTTTACCAGACTTTAGCTACTCATAAAGAGTGAGCGCTACTGGAAGCTTCCTGGCCAACGTGCATACTCTGTCTCAGAGTTCTGTTACACAGAGGACAATATACAGACTCAATCTATGATCAGACCACTTTAGGTTCTTGCCTATGCCGAGCACATAGACACACAGGCTTCTCTGATCACCTATGGACTTGAGTCTTAGCACCGTGATGCAAGCAGATCGCGAGGCTTTTGCGCAGATGCAGAGCAGGGAGCTTCGGCTCGACTCAAACTCAAAACTCAAATGACTCTAGACTGTAAACTCTCCGAATGCGAATGCCAAACAATGAGCCTGAACCCTTCTTATATAAGAAAAGAGGGGGGACAAACATTCGTTTGGTCCGTCGGATTATTGACACATGGAGGAGAATCATGGCTTTCGGGTAACACCGAAGTGACATCCGCACCGAGATTCGTCCATTCGTCATTAACATGTGAAGTGTGTGTACATAACACAGTTGATACCTTTTCTGTACAAGGCCCACGAGGAAACAGAATTATATACAGAAAGGATGCTTTTCGGACAGGTGAAAAGCCCTCGGGAAAAGACTTGTCACTGTAAACCCGTGACTGGGTATTATTACACTATGGATACTTTTGTTTTAGCGGAGCCCACTAGAACCGCTTGTACTAGTTTCAGCCTGATCAAGGATAGTAATACTGGGAAACCGGAGTCTTGGATACATATCATCGTCCCAAGCTTTTGTGTAAATTCTTCTAACAATCATGGGTTTATTTAAAATGATTTGATGTTTTACTTTGGTTAGAACCAACCATTGTAATTTCCTTTTCTTGTAGCAATTTAATATTGGATTTACAAGTTTATACTCAAGTTGGCTCAAATCACGGACTGTTTGACACGGACTATGAAAGCATTCTCCCCAAGTGCTTTCTAGACAATCATTACATTGGCTTTGAAAATATGATTCATAGTAAACTGGATCCATGCCATATGCACTTAGTCCATAATCAAACCACCAGTCACATGTCCAGGGGCAAGCATAGTGGGATTGGTTTATCCAGGTAGGTCCAAATCTGAGCTTGGTGTGGTGAGTTTCACCACGCCCATCCTTATTCAGCAGATCCCACCATAGTTGTTTGTATCCTGCAAAATTGTACACTGTGTCAGGAAAAATCAAGTCAGGATTATTACCTGGCCATGTCTGGTATCTTCCTCCAGTATACTCTCCAGACCACCTTGTCCGGTTGATTGTATAAGACTTATAGTAGATTCTTGTTCTGTCACTTTCACCAGTACAAATGACTGACAGATCCCAAAAATCTTGTGAGAGGGATCTTTCTGCTTCATAGGAGGCTGTCATACTTGTGGAATATATCATGTCATGTATCCACTTATTTCCTTTAGGATAGACCCTCCTTTCAGGTACAAGATGCATTATATCAGTATGGCTCTGTAGATCGCATCAAGTACTTTTGTATTTCGGAGCTGCCATGTAGGCCTCCATTTCTCCTTGTACACAGCCCATGATTCATCATCTGAAATAGACCTAAGTGTCTCTTTTTGCTGTCTATGATCCCATTCAGTGATGATAACCATAACATGGTTATAATCTTCTTCTTCTTCCTGTTCTTGATGCTGGATGAACTCTCTGCTGAGAAAATCTGGCATAGAATTATCAATTCTCTTAATATGCTCAACCTTAAAGTCAAAATTAGCAAACAAAGCTTGCCATTTTGCAAATTTTGCATCTTCAGGGTTTTTGATAGTTTTGTTCAAAACTTTGCCTAAGGCCTTAGCATCGGTCCTTAGCAAGAAGAATCTATTAGCTAGATGAATAGAGAACTTACTGACACAGTTCCAGGCAGCTTTAACTTCTTGTTCTATTGTGGAGTAATTTTTCTCAGCTTTACTCCATGTTCCAGATGCATACTGCACAACTCTTTCTTCTTCTTTCATACTTTTGTCAGTAGGTCTCTGTTTGAGCACACCTCCCCAACCAAGATTACTGGCATCTGATTCTACAATTTTGAAATATCCATCTTCTGCAACATGTAGGATAGGGAGTTTCCTTACCTTGGCTTTGATTTGTCTGATTGACGTAGTATGGGCTTCTGTCCAAGGCTTTGGATTCTTTCTGAGTCTTTGGTTTAGGAGAGACCTGTCAATGGCACAGTGTGGATAAAAATTGCTTACATAATTTAAACAGCCCAAAAATCTTTGCAGTTGGGTTTTATCCAGAATGATGTCTGGAAATTTATCTGCAAATTCAGTAGCATGATTCTATAAAGCAATTAATCCATTCTCTATAGTGTGCCCCAAGAATTTGATCTTAGTCTTACACAAATCTATCTTTTTCTTACTTAAGACTAAGCCATTTTTCTTCACTAATCTCATAAAAATTTTTAGATGCCTAAAGTGATCTTGAAGATTTTTTGAGAATATTAGGAGATCATCAATGTATGCTAGGAGCCATTCTGCATAAGGTTTGAAAATAGAATCCATTACCTTCTGGAACTTAGAAGGTGCATGCTTCAGTCCGAAGGGCATCACATTCCATTCATAGTGGCCTCCAGGAATGCTGAATGTAGTTTTCCACTTGTCTTTTTCTACTATAGCCACTTGCCAGAATCCAGATTTCAGGTCAAACTTAGAAAATATCTTGGCTCCTGCTATCCTTCCCAACAGATCTCCCTTATGTGGGATAGGATAAGTATCATCTGCAAGAACAGAATTAAGAGGTTTATAGTTAATGACTAACCTGGGGATACCTCTTATCTGTTCGTTTCTCTTATTCACATAAAAGCCATAACAGTTCCAGGGACTTCTTGACTCTCTGATAGCTTTCTCTGCAACAGCTGATTTATTTCTTTCTCGCAGAGCTCTCGGTATTCTTTGTTCATGGGAATTTCTCTGGATTTGCATGGTCTGCCCGTATATCCTTCTTTGTAGGGCAACTCAATATTATGCTGTTTGCGGTGCCAAAATGCATTTGGCTCTTCTGCACAACATTGTTCGTCAAACTGTTTCTGTAGTTCAGCAATTTGTTTCTGAACTACTGCAGAACTCAACTGATCTTCAATTCTGATCAGGTTCTTGTGGTCTTTTAGTTCTGCAAGACTATCTTCAGCTTTTTTGAATTCCTGCATGACTTGTACCATAGTAGATATTCTCTGTTTGGAAACATAAGGCAGCTCAACTCTTTTTCCCTTTCCATCAGAAGTAGGCATTGTAATGAAATACCTTGCCTTATTGTTCTTGGTTCTCCATGAACCATGAGGCTCTACAGCTGCAAGGAAAACATTTCCTAAGATGCAATCAACAGGAATATTAGCCACATCGAATTTTGCTTTTAAACAATGAGAATCAAAACAAACCATGGCTTTAGGAATCTCATATTCAAGTGTTTTGTCCCCTAATCCCACAATTTTTCTTTCTACTTTAGCCCAAAACTTTGAGGGGACAATCTTCTTATCAAGGATGTTTACATCTGCACCTGAGTCAATTAATGCAGTTACATTATAGGTCTTACCATGCACTAAAATGTTCACCTTGACATGGTGGTGCTAGTATTGAACAGTAAGAACCTGCATTTCTCTGAATCCAAAAATAGGATCAGCTTTTCCTTCAGCAATTTCAACCTTTGGTTGTTCAGGAGCAGAATATGAAGGAGTTCCATGAATAATATAATTAGTATTTCTGCCTGAAACAGGATGAACTTCTTCCTGTTTGCCTTTTTCTAATTCAGATACTTTGAATTTGAGGGCAGAAATTTCACCTTTCAGTAAGTGTATCTCCCTACTCACCTCCCCCAAAGTGAGTGCACGAACTTTGCTTTGCTGTTGTTGACGGAGATAACTTCTGGTGTTCTGCTCATAAGAAGTAACAAAAAACAAGGACTTCTTAGAGGGTTTTGTAGAGGAGGAAGCACCCGAGGATTGCATAAAAGCATCAAGCAGCCGGGTCTTCAAATCACCATCATCCATGGCTCGGATCTGGGAAAAAATTTTCATATCATCTTCTGTAGTTTGAGCCATGAGGATTTTAACTTTGCCTGTAAATTCTTCTGCAAGCTGATCATCAGAAGAAAAACCAGAATCTGATGAAGAACAATGTTCACATTGACAATTGTCAGAATCAGGACATTCACAATAAGCATGAACTTCTTCAATATCAGATTCAGAAGAAGAATATTCAGAATTAGAAACAGAAGAAGAATCTTCTTGGGCTTGTTGGATCATCAAGCGGGGGCAGTCTTCGGTTTTGTGAAAACTAGAGCCACATCTGCCACATTTATCTTCAGTTTTAACTTGTTGTTTGCCTTTATATTTCTGTTGAGATTTTTGTCCCAAACCTTTTCTTGATTCTTTAGCATCAGGACATAAATTTGTTGTATGTCCTGTCTTTCCACAAATCCAGCAAGTTATCTGTTGCATCCTTTTCAGCTTGACATCTTTAGGATGAATATCGTGTGGCTCATAATAATGAGTCTTCGGGACATATTTAGAGGAGCGTCCCTTGTGAGCAGGCTTTCGGTAAGGCTTTCTTGGCCTTTGAATTGCAGACATTCTTGTGCTGCGTCTGTGATAAGTGTAAGGATGATAACTTCTGGAAGTCTTTTTAGCCCTTTTCTTGGTCTTGTGCCTTTTTACTAATGGGTCATCAATTGTGATCACATACCTGCTGCAAAAAGATTTAGTACCAGGCAATCTATTCAATTTATCAATAGATTTATTCATTTTAGAACTGGTACAAAGAGTAATCAATACTCTAGTTACTATACTATACATCTGACCCCATAAATATGTTTCCAGTGGCAACTGGAAAACATCCTATAATTTGAGAATATCTACCAACTTGGAAGGCAATGCTGCAAGGTAGACTTGCTTCCAGAGAATGTTCTTGGGGTCCTTAACCATGAAGATTCTTTGCATCCAATCTCTATGGAAATCTTCATACTGGTTAATATTGCGACACTTCAGATTCATGAGAATCATTTCATTTTGATCTGAAATGTTTGGGTCATCTCCACAGAATGTCTGTTGGATTAGTGCTGTGAGGGCACCAATCATATTATTCATGGCTTTGCCATCTTCATGAAATTATTCATCTCCATTTTCATCTTTGCTTCCATGGATGTTATGAGAGGCGGAAGACTACTGGTTCCCACCATACGGCTAGAGTTCTGTAAAACATGGAATAGGGGATTTACATGCCTCGACTTCGGTTCCATCTGTACTGTCAACATAACTTTGTAATTATCGATCAATGACTTGTTGGATGCGGGCGAGAGGATAAGTTATCTATGTTCCATTCTTTGTAAACAAGGAAAAAAAGGTTTCTCTTACGGAATTTTTCCAAGGCCATTTAAGTCGGGGAGGAGAGTACCTGGTATGTTAGATTGAGGGCTCATATACGGGTAAGACATGATATTCAGATTTTGACTCATGGAATAGAGAGGCAATAGTTACTTTAAACTTTGGGAGCTACCGGAACGGACTCTTTTAGAGAAATAGGCTAGGAAATCTATCGACACTTTTAAGTTTGCCACATTTCCCTTTGTGGAGAAATCTACGAAGGGATGGCTTGTACAGCCTCTTTTCTTTCTCCTTAAAGGTTCTATCACAGATTCTTTTGAGTAAAAATAGTGATCTATAATACAACTTTCTACTTCACCAACCTTCGTAAAGACTTCGAAGAAAAATCTTCAACGTCTTGCAGACAATTGTGCGTACGAATTCAATGCCTTATTTACATCATTCGAAAAACTTTGGTAAGTCCATGCGATTGTTGCGCAGAAGCTTTAGCAAAATTTTTGTCTAATCCTGTGATGGCGGTGTTAGTCCGGTTTATTTGTTCACTTACGATACGGACTCTTCTTTCAATTCCTACAGTTTTCCTTTTATAACTATGGATATGCATTAGGCTGAATTTGTCCTTCACTGGGGACAATTCCTTTGAAAAGGAGGATAGGCTGGTGGGCTGACTTCTAGCTTACTACCATCAATTTTTGTCCATGAATGACCGATTAGAGGATGTGGGTTCATTCATTAATACCTTCTGATTCTTTAACCTTTTTCCAGAGTAGAAAGAAATCCAAGTTCTTTCTTTCTTCCATATATTGTTTCCATTCTAAGGCTAGAGTCCTTTTCTGTTCAGGAGTATGACTGACAGCAAAATCATCAGCTTCTGGGTGAGTAAACAGATCCCAATTTATCATTTGTTTCATCCATTGAGCAGGGATTCTGTATTTCTCACAACCATCCATTAGTGTATAAAACTTCTGGATTTCTGAGACAGATGGTCTTTTGACATCTTCTAGTAGATCTTTAAATCTGCATTATGGGATCAGGAAATCCTTTTGATTGTAATACCCTAAACCATGCTTATCTTTAGGGGATTGCATACTCATGAATATCTCAGTGAGTCTAGGATCTTCATCTTGCAGAGAAGGAACTAGGTGCATCATAAGCACATGGTCATCTTCATGTGGGAAAGGAATATCAAAACATTTTGGGTTTGGACAGGGTGTAACTGATGTAGAAGGAGGAGCATCACCTGTTCTGGGATTATGGTTCTGATGTCTTATGACCACTTCAGCAAGATGTTTAAGATTTACAGACTGATGGCATTGTGGGCATTCAACTTGTAAAGGATTGAAATTGACTAACAAAGCAAACTCAAATAAAGTTGTATGATGACAAGAAGTATTTACAATACTGGAACATACAGTATCTGATAAATCAGGAGGTATATACAAAGGAGACTTTTTACATTCTGCGTCAATCCTACGCCTGTCAATTGTAGATCTTCTTGGGAAAGACAAAGTGGCTGTGGATTGGTTTTCAATAATGTTAGCAGAAGTGATTTTCTGTATGGCGAGAGACTTTGGATTTGGCACTACCCAGTGTTCAGGAAAAGACAGATCTTCCCATTTGATGGCTTGGTGTTCAACCTTTTGGTTCTTTGCATCTGTCATGACTACAACACTGGTTTTAGACTCTCGGCTAGGGGCATGGAGGACTGCTGGAAATAAAGTACTGGTGTGACGGAAACAACCTCTGAATTGAATGGCGATATTGTTTCTTCTTTTCTTCATATCAAATCCAGTGGTCTGGATTTGCAGTTGTAAGATATCGGCCAATGTTTCATCAAACACATTTACAGAGAAGTTGGGATAACAGTCAAACCAGACTGGGCCATTTGACAATGGTGCAACTAATCCTCCAATGAGAGAATCAGTGTACTTATTATGTGTTAGATCTCTTACAGTTGCCAACACATAGGTTTCAACACCCTGATGGATAAGGGCCTGGATTCCCACTCTGATGCATCCAAGATGCAGAAATTGTGTTCCTAGCTTTTTAGCTTCTACTTGAAGCTCCTTAGGATTTAACAAAGGAATTAACTGTACACGGTCAGAGTTTTCTTCTATTGAGCTTATGGATTCTTTAATAGTAATTCTAGTGGCGGCTTTCAAGTGCCAGACACCTAGATCATTATAAACCTGAGACGCAGAGATCTTGGGTAGAACCCATCTAGCCTGAGGCTCAGTTTCTTCATATAAGTGCTCTGACTCATTTATGAGTCGACTACTACTAGATGCAAACATATCCCTGAGAGGGTCTTGTTGAGCTTTATCTTGCTCTTCAAGTTCTCGGAAAGATATAGATTTTCTGAATGAGTCCATTTTTACTTCAGAAAATAAAGAGAGAATGATTATAAGAACTGACCTTTTCACGAACCAGTTGACAAACTATGACTGGCTCTGATACCAATTTTACTGCAGGGACCTCTCACACAGGTTTGCACTGCAAACTGCTCAACAGGCAGACTGGCTCACTGAGTTTCTTCTTGCTTCTTTAAGAGACCCTATGCGAACCCATACACGAACCTACTATCACGTTCACACTTCTTTCGGCTCTCACTGCGGCTTCCTTTGCCTTTTCTGGCCTACTCCGTGTCCCTCGGTGATTTCGTGAACGTCTGGCGAACTTTCGGCGATCAAAAAGACAACAATACTACCTCAGTGGTCATTCATAAAGCTCAGAGTTACAGTTCTTATCATGCGGAACAAATGCTTCTCTCTTTATTGATATTCAAAAGGGTTTTACAATCAGATTACAGACTTATGGACTCAGATCTCCTTCCAGAGATTGACTGCAGTGGCTTTTACCAGGCTTTGGCTACTCATAAAGAGTAAGCGCTACTGGATGCTTCCTGGCCAACGTGCAGACTCTGTCTCAGAGTTCTATTACTCAAAACACACAGATGACAATATACAGACTCAATCTACGGATCTGGCCACTTTAGGTTCTTGCCTATGCCGAGCACATAGACACGCAGGCTTCTCAGATCTCCTAAGGACTTGAGTCTTAGCACCGTGATGCAAGCAGATCGCGAGACTTCGCGCAGATGCAGAGCAGGGAGCTTCGGCTCGACTCAAACTCAAAACTCAAATGACTCTAGACTCTAAACTCTCCGAATGCGAATGCCAAACAATGAGCCTGAACCCTCCTTATATAGGAAAAGAGGGGGGGACAAACATTCGTTTGGTCCGTCGGATTATTGACACGAGGAGAATCATGGCTTTCGGGTAACACCGAAGTGACATACGCACCGAGATTCGTCCGTCCGACACTAACATGTGAAGTGTGTGTACATAACACAGTGGATACCTTTTCTGTACAAGGCCCACGACGAAACAGAATAATTATATACAGAGAGGATGCTTTTCGGATAGGTGAAAAGCCCTCGGGAAAAGACCTATCACTGTAAACCCGTGACTGGGTATTATTACACTATGGATACTTTTGTTTTAGCGGAGCCCACTAGAACCGCTTGTACTGGTTTCAGCCTGGTCCAGGATAGTAATTTCGGGAAACCGGAGTCTCAGATACAGATCATCATCCCAAGCTTTAGTATAAATCCTTCTAACAATCATGGGTTTATAACTTTATTCAGAATGATCTGATGTTTTACTTTGGTTAGAACCAACCATTGTAGTTGTCTCTTCTTGTAGCAATTTAATATTGGATTTACAAGTTTGTATTCAAGTTGGCTCAAATCATGATCGTTGACAATTTTACCTCATGAAAAAGTATTCCTCCTGCTAAGGCTTTTAGACAATCATTCCATTGGCTATGAAAATATGATTCATATAAACTTGATCCATGCCATATGCACTTAGTCCATAATCAACCACTCACCACATGTCCAGTGACAGGACTGATTATCCAGTCCGGAATCTCCAGCTTGGTGATGCAAATCACCGCGCCCCATATTTTTTCGCAGTGATCCCACCAAAGTTGCTTGTATCCTGCAAAATTGTACACAGTGTCAGGGAAAATCAAGTCAGGATTGTTACCTGGCCATGTCTGGTATCTTCCTCCTATATACTCTCTTGGCCACCTTGTGCGGTTGATTGTATAAGATTTATAGTAGATTCTTGTTCTGTCACTTCCACCAGTACAAATGACTGACAGATCACAAAAATCTTGCGAGAGGGATCTTTCTGCTTCATAGGAGGAGGTCATACTTGTGGAATATAATCATATCATGTATCCACTTGTTTCCTTTAGGATAAACCCTCCTTTCGGTACAAGATGCATAATATCGGTATGGCTTTGCGATTTTCATCAAGTACTTTTTGTATTACGGAGTCGCCATGTAGGCCTCCATTTCTCTTTGTACACATCCCATGATTCATCATCCGAAATAGATCGGAGTGTCTGTTTTTTCTGTGTATGATCCCATTTCGTGATAATAACCATCACATGGTTATGATCTTCTTCTTCTTCCTATTCTTGGTGTTGGATGAATTCTCTCGTCGAGAAAATCTAGCGAGAGAATTATCAATTCCCTTAATATGCTCAACCTTAAAATAAAAGTTAGCAAACAAAGCTTGCCATCTTGCAAATTTAGCATCTTCGGGGTTCTTGATAGTTTTATTCAAAAACTTTGTCTAAGGCTTTTGCATCAGTCCTTAGCAAAAAGAATTTATTAGCTAAATGAATAGAGAACTTACTGACACAATTCCATGTAGCTTTCACTTCTTGCTCTATTGTGGAGTAATTTTTCTCAACTTTACTCCATGTTTCGAATGCATACTTGCACAACTTCTTCTTCATTTTTCATGCTCTTGTCGGAAGG
Organism: Pinus albicaulis; assembly: GCA_034641835.2. Taxonomy (NCBI): domain Eukaryota; kingdom Viridiplantae; phylum Streptophyta; class Pinopsida; order Pinales; family Pinaceae; genus Pinus; species Pinus albicaulis. The sequence goes on along the minus strand of CM076577.1, from coordinate 851,145,454 downwards.
TCTCTGTTTGAGTACACCTCCCAAACCTATATTGTTAGTATCCGATTCTACAATTTTGAAATATCCATCTTATGCAACATGAAGAATGGGGAACTTCCTTACCTTAGCCTTGATTTGTTTGACCGATTCGGTATGAGCTTTTGTCCAAGGCTTGGGATTCTTTACGAGTCTCCGGTTCAAGAGAGACCTATCAATTGCACAATTTGGATAAAAATTGCTTACATAATTTAAACATCCCAAAAACCTTTGCGAGTTGGGTTTTATCCAGAATGACGTCTGGAAACTTATCTCGCAAATTCAATAGCATGATTCACGTAAAGCAATTAATCCATTTTCTATTGTGTGTCCCAAAAATTTGATCTTAGTCTTACACAATTCCATCTTCTTTTTTACTTAAGACTAAGCCATTTTTTCTTTACTAATCTCATAAAAAATCTTCGGATGTCCCAAGTGGTCTTGAAGATTTTTTCGAGAATATCGGAGATCATCAATATATGCTAGAAGCCATTCTGCATATGGTTTGAAAATAGAGTCCATTACCTTCTCGGAACTTAGAGGGTGCATGTTTCAGTCCGAATGGCATCACATTCCATTCATAGTGGCTGCCAAGAATGTCTGAATGCGATTTTTCCACTTGTCTTTTATGCTATAGCCACTTGCCGAGAAACCGGACTTAAGATCAAACTTGGAAAATATCTTGGCTCATGCTATCCTTCCCAACATATCCCCTTTGTGTGGGATAGGATAAGTATCATCCGCAAGAACAGAATTAAGAGGCTTATAGTTAATAACTAACCTAGGGATTTCACATCACCATCCCGTCCATTAATCGATTTATCACTTTCAATTAATCCTACGTGGTTGACAAATGTTCACAAAAAATAAAACTAAACTTTTAAATATTTTTTCCCATTGGCATTCCTTTCGCTTTCATTGAATCAAACAATGCATGATATGTGGTTTAAAGTAACTTTCTTTGTATCAAACAATACATGATATGTGGTTTTTAATATGATAAGATTTTGGAAATCTAGTGAGTGAAAATCTAGTGGTTTTTTAATGTCATTTTCTACTTTAGACTTGACTCTACAAAGGATATGAGTAATGGAACCATGTGCAGAATAGTGAAATCTTATTGTAATCTTATTGGAACCATTATTGGGTATCTTATTCGTCAACAAAGGAAACACTCAAGCTGTCGAAATTGATCAATAACCACCAAATCGAATATAACATCAATGTTAATCACTCACAAGCTCTTTCTCATGTCACTTTACATGTCCATTCCTAATTCACTTTGTTTTTCATTTTCTATTTTTTTATTTTTTTAAATTTTGTCTTCAACATGTGAATTAAAAGGGCCTCACAATTTGGTACCACCAACCTTTTTGAATTATAATGATAAGAGGCTTCATTATGGTTCATCTTGAAACATTCTCCTCTCAAGGAAAGACATGCATGTGAGCCTAACATAATCACTCAAGCAATTATTAGAGTACAATACATGTTCACATTTTTTCATTGGCATAAAGAAAGGTAAGGTTTGTTTCTATTATTAGTTTTTGTCTTTAGTAGTACTATGGCTAATGATTAGTAGATTGTTGATACTTGAATTAAATGTTTGGTTGAACAAAGTTTTTTTTTACTTAATCACCTCTAAGTAAAAAATGATGAAATTAATGACCAGGTGACTAAAAAAGTTAGTCACCACTATTATTTCAAGTGAATTACTGCTAAATTTGAGCAATTTTAAGTAACCGAACTAAAAATGACTAACTTAAATGACTAATTTAGTCTAGGAATAAAATATATGACTAGATAATAAGTGACTAAACTAAAAACGACTAACTTGAATGACTAATTTAGTCTAAGGATAAAATATATGACTAGATAATAAGTGACTAAACTAAAAGCGACTAACTTAAATGACTAATTTATCCTAGGATTAAAATATATGACTAAATTAATAATGATTAATGTAAATCACTAATATTATAGTCCAAGAATAAAATATGACTAGTACAACAAGTATATGAATTAGTCATTTATGTCAATAATTTTTAATTGTGTCACGCCATAAATGGAAAATTGAAATTTTGATATCGAAGTGTTACATTTCACTTATACAAGATTCTCTGAATCCATCTGCAGTACTGTTAAAATTCTCTCAGTTGTGTCCATTAATACTCTTTCCATTAGGTTTTTGATAAGTACTGGATGACAGTTCTCCAAGAAACATTAATGTTGGATACCCTACCCCTCATTTACCTCAAAGAGATCAATATTATACCCATGATTCCCCTTGCCACCATGAGTTCCTGATCCGCCCCAACGACTGTCGATTGGCTGCCCGCACCCTGTCTTGCCCAGCTCGCCCAATCACTACACAATGATCCCGTAACACCGAATGCGCTCACCAACACGACTTCTCCTGATGCATTTGACTCGTCTGCCCGCTATGGGGCACACACCCATTAATTGACGTTAATGCTGCTCATCATGTCTGCCAAATCGCACGACTCTGCCCACCGCTACACGACGCGCCCAAGGTGGGCATTTGCCAATATGGCGTGCCCAATATTGCACATTTCTGTCGCACATTATACCCGAGTTGGGCGCCCATCGCGCCCCCACCACTTGGTCGTCGCAACACTAACTTGAGGGTGTGACACTCCCTCATCCTCACTCCACTTGTATTTACTCATGCGAGATGCCTTCCACGTGACGTTGCTCAAACCTCACTCCCATTGGAGAGTGCATGAGTCTTTGTTATACTTATAATAATAATAATAATCTAATTTTAAGGTTAGGTCGACCAAGCCAAACACCAAATTGGTGTATGAGACCCCCTTGTTTGTGGGACAAGGGATCCACCTCCACGTAGCGATTTGACTGCTAAGTTTACGAAGACATACATACTCTACCCCCTTTGGTTTTGAACCTATGACCTCTTAGGAGGAAACACATACCCTTAACCATTAAACCTACTCAAACCTCACACACATATATAATTTATTTATAATATGTTTAACATACACATATTGTGTGATACCAATTTAACATATATATATTATTTGATATGAACCTTTACTAATTTATTAAAATAATAAATATCAATATTTATATTTTATTGAATTTATTAAAATATTAATTATCAATATTTATATTTTATTTGTTTTCATTATATTATATAAAATTAAATTTTAAATATAATGTGATTTTATATTTAATTAATAATTAAAATAATAAATACTAATATTAATATTAATATTTTAATTATTTAAAAAAAATGGTTTGAACCTTTGTAAAAATGGCATGTCGCATTCGAAAAGTGTAAGTAAGTTTTAATTATTTAAAAAAAATTGTTTGAAGCTTTGTAAAAATGGCATTCCGCATTCGAAAAGTAGAATTAGGCATGCCGCATTCGAAAAGTGTAAGTAAGTTTTAATTATTTAAAAAAAATTGTTTGAAGCTTTGTAAAAATGGCATGCCACATTCGAAAAGTGGAAATAGGCATGAATAAGTCCTGCGTTGATTTTATAAAAAATATTGACTTTGAAAACTCGCTGTTTGACTGGAAGACGAGGTTTTGAAAGTGAGTCGAACATTGGCATGCCGCATTCGAAAAGTGAAAATAGGCATGCATCATTCGAAAAGTGGGTGATCCATTTAAAGATATCCATTTATTTAACAACTTAGAATGATATAATAAAATTTTAAAATAAATCTCTTTTTAACAAGATTCGTTCACTTATCGATTAAGTCAATGTCTAACTCTTTGTGAAATAGTATATGATAAAAAGAAATAAACCAACCATTTTTAATGGAGATATTAATTGAGAATTGATATTATAATATACCAACCATTTTTGATGAAAATATTAAGTGAAAATTAATGTGACTTGATTTTGATACTCTCACTTTCTTCCCTCCCACTTTATTCAATCACACACATGCATTTGACCAGATAGTAATCCACCTCTTTAATCAAGGAGTGTCCACAAAAAAAGTGGAATTAAGTTGAACTAATGACTTTATTTCATTAAAAAAATTGACCATAATCGCTCCATCTTTTTAATCGATAAATACATATTAGTTATAAATACATATTTTTTTTCTTTTAAGTCATTGAGATAACAAATTAAAATCTAAGAAAAATGTTATAAAATCATTTTCACTATTTTCTCAACGAAAAATAAACCTCTTTGACTTTCACACTTAATGATATGCAATGCAAACCTCTTGCGATCATTGCAAGGAATGTCCATGAAAGAATCATAGAATTATAATACTCTTCCCCAAATTATTGAAATTGATTTAATTCTGCCTTTGCTCTAACAATAAAATACTTCACTATTTACATGAATATTGCCAGGGATATTGATATTAATACATATATTTTTTTATAGACAATTGAGAAAAAGACTTTATACGAAAGTTAAAAAAGTTATAATTCATATTATTATCAATGGTTTATTATTTTATTTATATAATTTTAATAATAATATTTATGAAAAATATTATATTATCAATGCTTTATGATTATTGGTTTAATAAATATATTTAATTTTTATATTTAAGAAAACCAATATTAATAATGGAAAGTAAAAAAAATATTTACTTTATAATAATAATAAAAAATTTGGTGGTATGTTTGGCATATATCATCATTTTTATAGTATTCCATAAAATAAAATAAAGAGTGTATTTTTTATTTGAGGTTAGTTAAGAAAAATAATAAAAAGAAAACGAAAAATTCCTTTATAATGATTATGTAGAAGTTTGCTTTTGTGATAACTCATTCTCCAAAGAACAGAAGTGGAAGCAAGTCGAATGGTTTATTTAAAACTCGTTGTTTGACTGGTTCAGGGAGACGGGCTTTTGAAACTAAGTCGATGTCAAACATTGGCATGCCCCTGGTTCAGGGAGACGGGCTTCTAAAACTAAGTCTAAGTCGAACATTTGCATTGGCATGCGCTGATTTCTTCAAAAATGTTGGTATGAAACCTGACTTTGAAACTCGTTGTTCGACTGGTTTAACTGGTTCAGGAAGACTAGGTTTTGAGGGCATGCTGAAGTTTGTCAAAGTCGAAGTCGGGGAAAGATGAGATTTTGAGGGCATGCCACATTCGAAGTCCGTCAAAAGTTGAAGTGCGGAGAGGTCATGGTTGATTTCACCGGTATGATAGCCCAAGAATAGAGGAAAACTGGTTGTTCTTAGCCAATGCCATGTAGTTAGTTCTCAAATTTAGATAAAAAATCGATGAAAACTGGCGGTGATAGTTATTTGGCGCCAAAGTTTTGCTCTTGGCAGGAGGACTTTGCTGTTGGCGAGAGGGTCATTTTAGGGTTGCGAATTTCTATATAATCAGAGGTTTTATCATGGATAAAAACACATTAGACAGAACTTGGAGGCTTTTCAAGAGGCGGGCAGCAACAAATTCACAATTGAAGTTTGCATACCCAGAGTCACAGGTTAGTCGAATTTAATATTTTTCTATTTCTTGGCTTTGTATCTGCTCTGTTTTTTTTAAGATATTGTCGATTCATACAATTTTTTTTGGGTAAGGATCATTGTTTTCAAGGGGTCAACGCTGGTCCACTTCTGCGTTCAAAACTGATATTTTTCACTTATTTATAAGCCTCCAAACCAGTTTCTATTGCCCTTATTCGCTCACTGTATATGTTGATTTCGATCTAAGAAATGTACTGTTTATGATCTGGGGTGAAAAGTTTAAATAAAAACATGTACAGTTCCTGAGGCTCGTATGGTTCAGTTCGATCTCAAATTCCTCTTATGATATATGTCATCTTCACCAAATTTGCATGGATTAGCACAGGGGTGTATCCTCACATATCAGAGATCATTAATTTCGCATGGCTCATTATCAACACATGGCTTAGGACCTTTCTATGGCACCTGTGTTATGGTCATGACTGAAAATAATTTTTGATACCTCATTGAATTATCCTTCAGTGATGTGGAGATAAAGCTACATCAGATAAGAGGATTTGGGGGATTTTTACTTACATTTATTCTACTTAAACCAATACAACCCTGATTTATTAATCCATTCATTTGATATCTCATTATCCATGTATCGTAGTTCCGTTTGACATTTCATCCATATATCGTAGTTTCGTTTGACAGTTCATGTAAACCTTAGAAAACTTATCTATGGAAGGCTACTGTAGGTTGGGACTACAAGATACTGAATATCAAAAATGGATGTTTTTAAGTACTTTCCTAAAAGTTTATTAGGCCATCATTAGGCATCAAGTCAAGCTTCTGTTAAAGAAGCAATGGGAAACTGTGATGTTTTCCATAAAAGGAGCTTGACTTACTTAGTTTCAATTGAAAACAATGTATCACACTGAGTTCCATTTCATAGTTTCATTTGACAGTTAATGTAAACCTTCGAAAAATTATCTATGGAAGGCTATTGTAGGTTGGGACTACAAGAGATTGAAGATCAACAATGGATTTTTTTTAATACTTCCTAAAAGTTTATTAGGCCATCATTAGGCATCAAGTCAAGATTCTGTTAAAGAAGCAACGAGAAACTGTGATGTTTACCATAAAAGGAGCTTGACTTACTTAGTTTCGATTGAAAACAATGTATCACACTGAGTTCCATTTCTTAGTTTCATTTGACAGTTCATGTAAACCTTAGAAAACTTATCTATGGAAGGCTACTGTAGGTTGGGACTACAAGAGACTGAAGATCAACAATGGATTTTTTTAATTACTTCCTAAAATTTTATTAGGCCATCATTAGGCATCAAGTCAAGATTTTGTTAAATAAGCAACGGGAAACTATGATGTTTACCATAAAAGGATCTTGAATTACTTAGTCTCAATTGAAAACAATGTATCACACTGAGTTCCATTTCGTAGTTTCAATTGACAGTTCATGTAAACCTTAGAAAACTTATCTATGGAAGGCTACTATAGGTTGGGATTACAAGAGATTGAATATCAACAATGGATTTTTTTAATTACTTCCTAAAAGTTTATTAGGCCATCATTAGGCATCAAGTCAAGCTTCTGTTAAAGAAGCAACGGGAAACTGTGATGTTTACCATAAAAGCAGCTTGACTTAGTTTCAATTGAAAACAATGTATCACACCGAGTTCCATTTCGTAGTTTTTTTTGACAGTTCATGTAAACCTTAGAAAACTTATATATGGAAGGCTACTATAGGTTGGGACTACAAGAGACTGAAGATCAACAATGGAATTTTTTAATTACTTCCTAAAAGTTTATGAGGCCATCATTAGGCATCAATTCAAGCTTCTGTTAAAGAAGCAACGGGAAATTGTGATGTTTACCATAAAAGGAGCTTGACTTACTTAGTTTCGATTGAAAATAATGTATCACACTGAGTTCCATTTTGTAGTTTTGTTTGATAGTTCATGTAAACCTTAGAAAACTTATCTATGGAAGGCTACTGTAGGTTGGGACTACAAGAGACTGAAGATCAACAATGGATTTTTTTAATTACTTCCTAAAAGTTTATTAGGCCATCATTAGGCATAAAGTCAAGCTTCTGTTAAAGAAGCAACGGGAAACTGTGATGTTTACCATAAAAAGAGCTTGACTTAGTTTCAATTGAAAACAATGTATCACACTGAGTTCCATTTCGTAGTTTCGTTTGATAGTTCATGTAAACCTTAGAAAACTTATCTATGGAAGGCTACTGTAGGTTGGGACTACAAGAGACTGAAGATCAACAATGGATTTTTTTAATTACTTCCTAAAAGTTTATTAGGCCATCATTAGGCATAAAGTCAAGCTTCTGTTAAAGAAGCAACGGGAAACTGTGATGTTTACCATAAAAAGAGCTTGACTTAGTTAGTTTGAATTGAAAACAATGTATCACACTGAGTTCCATTTCGTAGTTTCGTTTGATAGTTCATGTAAACTTTAGAAAACTTATCTATGGAAGGCTACTGTAGGTTGGGACTACAAGAGACTGAAGATCAGCAATGGATTTTTTTAATTACTTCTTAAAAGTTTATTAGGCAATCATTAGGCATCAAATCAAGCTTATGTTAAAGAATCAATAGGAAATTGTGATGTTTACCATAAAAGGAGCTTGACTTACTTAGTTTCAATTGAAAACAATGTATCTCACTGAGTTCCATTTCGTAGTCTCGTTTGAGAGTTCATGTAAACCTTAGAAAACTTATCAATGGAAGGCTATTGTAGGTTGGGACTACAAGAGACTGAAGATCAACAATGGATTTTTTTAATTACTTCCTAAAAGTTTATTAGGCCATCATTAGGCATCAAGTCAAGTTTCATATGTTTTCTGATCCTAATCTTAGACCTGATCTCAGATCTCCTTTAAAAAGGCTTCAACCCTGCATTAAGAAGGTTGTACATAAACTCTTCAGAGGCTGCTTCTTCTCAATTCCGGATCTTCAAAACAAATTCAATATTGTGCTTTCAACCTTTAATATAGTGCTTCCATTTTACCAACCAAACCTACACAAGAGGATTCACTGTAATACAATTCAACAAGCTTCAATGGTGTTCTTGGTCTTGTATCCCATATAGAATAAGTGACAAAGATGCCCTTTATTTTTCCTCAGAATGTCCACTTTCACACTAACTTATAGGAGTATGCCACAGATTCGAGATGAATAGATGATCACAATTTAGATTTTTGGAGTCTTCACACAGGTCTGAAAATACAGATGCCTGCAATTTGGGTGCAGCAGCAACAGGTCTGAAGTCTACACGAGATCAGTCCAAATGTCTCTTCACAACATGTCTGAGTTTATTTCTTGCTCATGTCCAAGTCTAATACAGTCACAGGTTCAAGGTGTAAGTCTAGTACCGAACCTTAACACATATAGCCAGATAGCCTCAATTCACTGGTTCAAAGTTCAGTCTACAAGCTTGACCCTTCAAGATTCAGATCCAAGCTGTGATACTTCCACAATTTTCCATAGCAATAAGCTACAGGACTACACAAGGACTAAAGCTCCTGTTGCGGATTGTAATATCACAGGCCTGAGGAATGAGTTAAGGTCCGAGGTTATATATGCATGTGAGGGACTTCCAACCTTAAACCAAGTTGTCCACGAGCTTGTAATCTCTGCAATCTGAGTTGCTAACCAGATGAATATCCACAATTTACTGCCACAGGATTGTAATCCGAGCCCTCACAATTGTGTCTCCAAGGGGTCTGTACAGCAGTACGAATTCTACAGGAAATCTACCTTGGAACAAATTCAAATCAGACTCTTCCTCCTCGGCCTCTTGTCTTGCTATTCTGCATTCCTGAAATAATCTTCAATGAATAGATGAACATCACATCATTCTAGCAGTCACGGTAGGAATTTCATGAATCTGGGCTATAATGCAAATTCAGTAGTTTCACCTAAAACATGATGTTTCTTAGATCTATTCCCGATGAACAGATGAACATCACGTCATTCCAGCAGTCACGGTAGGAATTTCATGAATCTGGGCTATAATGAAAATTCAGTAATTTCACCTGAAACATGATGTTTCTTAGATCTATTCCCTGTGAAATTTTAGTCTTGGGGCCAATCAGAAATATTCAATTATAGCAGCAAATACTTAAATTCACTTCAACCCAAATCACCAGGCAGCTCAAGAGAATAAATACCATATATGTGGACTTCACTGCCAACAATGTCTAACATGCAGGGCAAACTTTATCAAGCATATAAAAGATCTGAAATATTTTTATTACAACAGAAAATATGCTCCTTTATGTTCTATGTTGTGTATTAAATCATAGCAATTTCAGCAATATCATAGGTGAAATCAGCTTGAACAATAGTGCTGGAATCCCCTAAACAAGAAGATAATACAAGCTGAAAGTGATGCAAGTATTTAGACAGCTTAAACACTTCATTTATATATAAGAGATGAAGTAAATCTACATACCAACATCTTATTACAAGCTAATACAAGTCAATCTCTTCAAACCATAACTAGAGAAAACATGGAAAACCCTACTCACCAACTCCTAGCTAGGAATCACTCTTAACCAAAGCTACTTACTCCAGCAAAGCTCCTCCTTGGCACCTACACTTGCAACCCACAAGCATACAAGGAATTTCCTGCCCGCACCTCCTCAACACGTTGAGTAGCACTAGGATTTCCAATTGCACTCGGTGCCATTTTTATATATTCACCTTTGCATGGTATATAAATGAGCAAACTTTGCATATTTTGTCTCTATTGGCTTGGAATCATGGTTGCAAATATTGAGAATAGTTTTTTTTATTAAAAAATAATTATTTAATGTATTTTTTTTTTAAAACCGGTTCATTAAGATCTGACCGCTACTGGTTAGACCGGTTCCGGCTCGAAACCCAGTTCATTAGGTCCACTGGTCCGGTCACCGGTTCTAGTTTTAATAACTATGATGTAAACTTCAAAAATCAATTTCTCTTAGAGTATTTGGAGTTAGGAGTTGAGTGAGGGCTTGTTGGAAAGAGGAAAGAGTCCTCTTTAAGATGGTGAAGGAGCCAATGTGAAAGGATGCCTCCAAGGTGACAACAAATATTTTTCTTGTGACTGTTCCTGAAATTAGATCATTTTTGTTATAATTTCAAAAGTGCCCTCCAACAATTTTCCATGATTGTCCATGACATCTATGTTATCAAGTATAGTCATATCCATGTCATTAAGTCCTCAAGTGTTCTTCATGTCATGTCCCTAGACATTTTTCATGTCATCAAATGGTCCTCCATCAACCTGTCATCTTGACATCATACTGGGTCTAAGCATCTCAATAATATTGACATCTTGGTCAATGCCACATTGACATCAATGAAAACCTTGATTAACAGTTTCAAGATATACAACAAGATAAACATAGCGAGAAATTTTCGGCCTATCACACTTTGTAATGTGTCTTATAATCAGGAATATGGCAGCCTGAACCATTTTTCTTGATCAACTGGAGTTTATTAAGAGAAATTTTATCCTAGGTAATATTATTACAACTTGTGAAGGTCTTGAATGAGTATCAAATATCAGTCACATAATTATAGATGAAGATAGGAATAACAAATATGACTCCAAAGGCATATTTTCTACTAGGGTGAACTTCTTCAAGTTTAGAAAAGTACTGTAAATCTCCAAATAATGTACCCGCGTGCATGCTAGCAATAAGGAGAGAATGTGGTGTAAATCCTTCATTAATGTGCCCTCCATGCAAGTGGCCAAAAACAGAATGTATTCCCTTCAAGTGCAAAAAAGGTGATAATTTGTAACTCGTCATGCTGCCATGAATAGGTAAGTGACTCCCTCAATTGGAGTGCCCTCGTTTTCTAGGAATGAGCACTGGGAACATGTCAGAAATAGGCTTTAAAGGAGAGAGTTCACTACTGGTAACTGTGACTTCATCATTGCCAAGTGCCTCCCCTTTAGCTGAGTGATGCATCCTATTTGTTGCTAAGGCAACTCCCATTGGCGTGTTCTTCTCCCCACTGTTGATGTAATGAATTTTTAAAAATGTCTGCAGGGTTGTGCCCTTAAGAATGCTAATATATTTACCAAAAAATTTTGCTATAATGCTGATAGATCTGCGTTCAAAGCCAAAAAAAAATTCTGTCATGCTGATAGATTTAAGTTCAAAAGGTGTAAATACAACAAAAATATATCCTCAAACAAGTGCTGATCCAAAATATTTCTCTCAAATATGACTTTCTTTTGTTGTTTAACTATGTGATTGTTGTGTATGGGTGTGTTCACACTGGTAAAAAATGTGTAATATTCTCTTCCTATATGTTGTTTCTAAAAAGTTTGCACAATTGACATTTGTGCTCAAATAGGAGCTGAAACTTCTCTTTTACAAATAAAGTTCTGAAAAGAGTTGAAAGTAAAGTGTTAACATATTAGTTTCATCTTTGAATGCAGAAAAATGAAGATGAGTCAAAGCCCAATTTTTACAATAGATGAATACCATGCACATGATGAGAGAATAGCTGATGAGAAGATCTTGCTTAAAAATGCATTTCCATGTAATGATTGTCGTGGTGGGAAAATGAGAAAAAGAAGTGTGATTTTTCAACATATGCTAAAATATGGGCATAGCGATATAAGCCCTTTCCCTCAAAATTTTTATCCAGATAGGATAGAATTGCATAGCATGAGAGATGTAGAGGCACTAGACATAGATGAAGAGGCAACAAACACAAATGAAAAGGTGGGAACCTTTGATGAAGGGATTGAAGTTGATAGAATTTTGAATGAGGGTTTCAAGGATGAATGGCAGAAGTTGATGGAGGATGCTTTAAAACCTGTGTATGGCACTTGCAATTTAAGTCATTTAACAACAATCCTTTTAATTCTTAACTTGAAAGTGGTGCATGGTTGGAAAAATGAGAGTGTTGATGAGTTATTGGCATTTTTACAATGATTGTTACCACCTGAATCCACACTGCCAACAAAACGAAGAGCATGTAAAGTGAAAATCACTAAGCTAGGCTTAGGGTATGAAAACATCCACACATGTGTGAATGGTTGTGTATTATTTCACAAAAATCTTGCAAGTGAGACTGAATGTCCAAAATTTAAAGAAGGGAGGTATAGACCAGGGTTGAAATCAAATTCAGCTCCGAGAAGGGTTCTTCGCCACTTTCCATTAATCCCACGTTTTCTTCGAATGTACAAATGTCGAGACATTGCCGAGCTAATGCAATGGCATGCCCAAAACAAGAGCACCGATGGAAAACAACGATTTGTGGCTGATTCTAAGATTTGGAAGGAATTTGACAATAAATCCCCTGATTTTGCCCAATATCCTCGCAATGTAAGACTGGTTTTAGCTCTAGATGGGGTGAACCCTTTCTAATTTAGTAGTCTTTCATGTTTGATCTTAAAAAAAAAAATTTATTCAATGAAAATGAATTAGGATGTGTATGAGCACTCATTTAAAATATTATAAATTTCTCTCGAAGCTGGTGTCAAACCCATGAAGCAAGTAAACCAAAGATTCATTTTATTATTATTGACTTCATCTTTACATAAGTACATAATTACATAGTCATTATAATGAAGACCTACCTAGTTACATAGTTAGATCTGATTTGTTATACCTTCAAACTAGTTCTTTCTTTTAGTTGGTTCTTGCACTGTCAACTTCATAGGAAAGAATACAGATTCTTTCAAACCCAATGTAAGCAGCTATTCTGAGATCCTCGAATGTACTATTTCACTGTGTATACATATTACTGTTTGGACCTTATTTTGTGCTTCGATTGTAAGTACTTCACTGTACATGTCTCTGACTTCTGTTGACCCTTTCTGTGAGACCCTATGTGATACCATCAAATTGAAATGGCATACTTCTCATCAAGATGTGATGGCACCGAACCAGTGAGACCTTTCTCACTGTGGTAGCACGAAACAGTGATAGATTTTTTACTGTGGTAGTTCCAAATTGTAGTGTCATACTTATCATGTGTTTAATTATACCGAGACTGTAGTTGACCTATGATTACAACACTGAAGATATTCACTATAATATGGATTATACTGATATCTTTTTGTCACACCGAGCCTTAACTGTAAATACACCTTTATAACTCATTCTCCTCACTGTTGTGGTATCGAAAGAATCTTATAAGAGTAGTACTGAATTGAGGTAGAGGTAATTTCAACACTGTGATGTCATTGAGATTGAGATGTTACCGAGATCCTTCTTTTCATAGTAACAAAGATTGACCTTTCTTGTGAACTTGCACCTAGCTTAATTATTGGACTGTCTTACTATGATTTGAGCCAGATGGTTGTATTAAATGAAAACCAATTTTTAGGGAATATTTATAGCTTACTAGACAAAATCTCGATCAAGACTATTCCTCATCAGTAGAGTCACCAGATGTCGGTTGGGTGAATGAGGGAGTAATGGATTCAGGGTTGTAGGTTTTTCTTCAATCGCAGGTATTGATCCTTTGATGAATTCGTAATTTTTTTTTTGATTGTTTTTCATATTTGTATAAGTTGGGGACTTCAGTGGTTTTTTCTCGGAGCCATGAGAATAGTGTTGCATGGCCCAGTTTGCCATGGGGAAAGGAATTACTAAACCTGGGGACCGTACAAATGAAGATGGGTAGACCTAATCATAAATTTTTACAAGTTGATGTCTGCTAAGCTGCAGTGCAAAGTGACAGTGAGTTTTGGTGAGGACAATGATGTCGGCCCTCTTTATTTTGCCATGGCCAATAAGTTGAACATATATTTTGGCAGATTGTAGGTTGCTGGCTGCGTAGAGCCTGCCTTCTGTTAATTTTTCGGGGATGTACCTTAACATCCTATGATGCTGTTTAAGGGGCTACTCCAGGGATCTTTCCTCGGATGCTCTGTTTTATGCTTGTAAATGGAGTTTGTAGTATTTTCTCAAAAAAATCTTCTTCATATATCTTTTTTTTAAAGAGAGTAATTTTTTTGATCGATTATAGTGTTTTCAATTAAAACCGAGCCGCAGTGCGTACAGAACTTATGTTCTGATATTAACCTTCATCGCATATGCAACCTATCATGCTTCGAGAAAGCCTTCCTCTATTGTTAAAATTGCCTTGGATCCTCAAAATACTAAATCTTTGACAGCGAGAAGTATTGGTCCATTGACTAATAGCTATCCTTGGCTTGTGAATCATATCTTCATCGAACAGTCTGATCCAAACCCTCTCCAAATTGGGGGAAATCAATCTGTTAGCCCAGCAAACGTGACGGATGGATGGGCCCCCTTCAATGGAACTGATGGAATGACTATTATGGGAGAGATTGACTTGGTGTTCACCTTATTGTTATTATTTCATGTACAAACATATAATCAATCATGGCATTCCAGATGTGGTGAGCAACAAGATGGTGGAAGTGGCAGAGGAGTTTTTCACTATGCATGTGGAAGACCGAATGGAATACTATTCCGACGATCTATTCAGTAAAACATGTTTGTCTACCAGCTTCAACTTCCACAAAGATCATGTGTTCAACTGGCGGGACTAATTGAGACATCATTGTTATCCGTTAGAAGACCATGTTCATACTTGGCCTTCGAAACTTGCTATTTATAGGTTAATATTTTGTTTCTTTCATTTGTTAGATATGTGTGTGTAATTTTGATGAGTATGACAGAGAACGTGCCAGTATCTATTGTAGAGAAGTAAGGGCACTTGCTCTAATATTGTTGGAGGCAATATCTGAGAGCCTGGGAGTGTAAGCTGACTTCCTAGCTGACAAAGCGCTGGGAAAGCACGAGCAACAAATGGCTATAAACTACTATCCCTAGTGCCCCAATCCTGAGCTTACATTTAGTTTACCAGCCCATTCAGACCCCACTGTACTCACTCTTCTTCTTTAGGATAAGGTGCCTGATTTACAAGTGCTCAATAATGGACACTAGATTTCTGTCAATCCCATTTCTAATTCTTTTGTTATCAACATCGGTGATCAATTACAGGTTCCATCTATCTGCTTGGCACTCTAATTAATCGATTCCATCTTTTGATTTAATTTTTCATTTGTAGAATCCAACAAACTAAAGGGAACAATGGTGTTTGTTGTTCACATTTTCAAGTGTTCCATTGTTGATTATCAATTTTCCTTTGGTTGTTGGATTGACTAAATTTTTTGATATAAGCATGTAGAATGCTTTCTGTTTATTTTCTGTATTACTCTAGTTAAGTTGTAAATAATTACGCCGGAGGCGTTATCTTTGCTGGAGTGGGGTGAGCAAACACTGTTCACCCCACCCAATCAAAACATTTCCCAATTTCCTTTCTGTCGAGTAAAAAATTGACAAGTGTAACCGTTCATCCTGCGATAATAGTAATGAATTGTCCTGCTTTGGGCTTCGTGTCATCCCCTGTCCTGCTTTGGGCTTCGTTTTCATACCCAGCTGATCGGCAATTTTCGGTTGTTGTGTTCAACAAACAGGAAAACTGGGCGCAGTTAACTTCTGCAGAGCCTGCAAACAAAGACAATGCAGAGTTTAAACTCCTGGTCATGAAATTCCTTGTGGAATTCTTTCACTAGTTAAATTCTGACCTGTGAAACAGTGTGGAGAAAATGCCTCCTTCCCCAGCTCTAAGGTGTTCACCTGCAAGGGACCGCCAAGTGGAACGGAAAAAAAGGGGACGAAGTCTGTAGATCACCCCACATGCTATGGATAGGGATATGACGCTGACCTTGCTCTGTTCCAGGATATGCAGACAAATGAAAAAGATAGTTTCTTGCAGCATTCGGGTGATGATTTCATAGCAGAGCCACCTTAAAATCTTCTTACATCAATAAGTGATCGCCGCATATCACAGACAAGAGGTTCATCACCTGCAGCAAGGCATGGGTTGTCACTTGCATCAACGCCTTGAAGTGAGGCTGGAAATAGATCAAGGCAACAGTCTATTTCCCCAAAAGTTTCTAGAAGTGTGAGCTCTTCGAAGAGCCATGATCGTGATAATTTCAGCTCCCAAAGTAAGGGATCTGCATTTTCATCTTGTGAGGATGAGATGGATTCCATTCAATCTGCATTTTCAGGAAAAAAAAGAACAAGCACTGTGAGCATGGTAAATCGGCAAGGAACAAGGAAACAGGAAACATCTCCAAATAGCAGAATTCAGTCATTCTCTAAAAAACCCACAAGATCAACATCAACAATTAATATTTCCCCAAGCTCTGTGCCAAAGAGATCCTTTGACTCTGCATTGCGCCAAATGGTATGCCTCCTATCTTGGAGTATTGGTTTTTTAAGCTTGCAGTGATGTTGTTAGCTCTAATTGCATGGGTTTCCATTTTTCGCTGTTTGACATAGCAATATTTTGTTATCTCCTTTCATGTATTTGCATTCTACTTGATTCCTGTAAAGTGAAAGCTTGAGGGTGTTATTCCTAACTGATAAGATTGGGATATCATTGACATCGATCCTCGCATGGAAGCAAGGCATTGCCTGATTTAGGGTTTTTTTGAGTTTGCTTTTCCCATGTGTTGATCTTGTTTTGAGGCTTCAAGTTCAAAAATATGCACTAAAATGCAGTTGACATCAAAACTGTGAGCCATCTCCAAATGTTATAAATACCAAAAAGGGACTGTAAGCTAAGCTAAAATTGTTGAATATGAGTTGTGCGCGAAATAGTAAAAAAGTCATGATGTTATACCATATCTATGGTATTATGGCATCTACATACTCTCTTTGACAAACATATGACCAACCAAAGACTCATTGAGATACACATTAAAATAACATAAATGTTGAAAACATCCAATGCTCCCGAGTCCCAACTCAACTGATATCTGACATACATGTAATCTTGAAAAATTATGTTCTGAGAAAATAGTGGTGGGCTTTGCTTAGAAGTCAGATAGTTAATATAATACTAGTCTAAGTTACAGGATATCAATTTATGCACATTTGCTTGTCATTTGGTGTAAATGTTACAACATTCTATAAGAATGGAAAATCTGGATTCAAACACTTACTGAAGTAAAGCAAGAAAAACCTTCTGGAAACCTTTTTCTAGCTTGGAAATGTTTTGAATTACAAATATGTAACAAAGGAAAGGATTGTTTACCTTTTAGTTCCAATGAGAACTATTGGAACACCAGGTGCAAAATGCCTCAGCTTAGGAAGCCACTGCACAGTCATTGTGGAACTTATGTTAGAAAACCATTTTAGTAAACAAGACATCCTCACATCAAACTTTCAAGATATTATATTTTTTTGGGTGGAAAAAATGTGTCTTCTCACAAGTTATTTCAAATAGAACCCAAAATAAGATTGCATAAAGCACAATCCACATAAAACAAACCTTTTTGGTAATATTCTCATAGCTTGCCTTGCTAATAAGAGAAAATGCCAGAATAAAAACATCTGCTCCCCTGTAGCTCAGAGCTCTTAATTTATTGTAGTCCTCTTGACCTGTTCCACCAAATTTTTAGAGAGGGACTAAAATCTAAACTCCTAGAATGGTTACTCTTTGAAATAACTAGCAATGCACATAAAATGACTATTTAAGAACCTTATACCCAAGAAAACACATCTAGGAAAATAAATGCATCCTACAGTTTAACATGAAATATAGAATGTCTTTAAACAGAGACTACCGAAGAACAAGCAAATCTTGGATAAGAACTCTGATTCCACCATTAGTACCTATTGTACCCCACAGACTAAGGTTCATCGTGTTGCCATCCACCACAACGTTTGCACTGAAGTTATCAAAAAAGTTGGTACATAGTCCTGAGATCCACCATAAAAACATATAATTAATATTGCAGCCTCAACCAGACATTAATAAAGTAGATTAAGACCAATTCCAAATAACACCAAAAGTTGAAATATGCACAAATCTTGTCACTTGTCAGCTAATTTCTTCCATTATGTTCATTAAAATACTGCCCAGAAACTCCTTTAAAACCCTTTCACCAACAAAAAACTATTAAAAGTACTTGTCTTTCTCTATTTTCAAAGCATAGTGAAAAGGCTAGAGAATCTCTAGATCGAAATCCAGCAAAATTTTCCCTAACTTGGAAGCACTAACGCTTAAATCAAGAGATATATTAAGTAATCTCTGCCACAATAAATTCAGACACTGGCCGATAATGGCTTTAAAATCCTTTCTGTTGACCAAAAACCATTAATTTATCTTGTTTTTCCCAAACATGTCGATTGTATCGTGTCTTCCTGGCCACACACATTCCGAACATGCGTTTTCCTTATAAAATGTGCCTCCCTCACAGCAAAGCATCCAAAAGGCTAATTTGCTCCATGTTATCAACTCCATCTCTATACACCATTGGTATCCATTTAAATTTTTTTAATAACGTTTCCCTTTACAATATCCATTGAAGGAAACATCCCTTACAAGATGGTGACATTAAATTGCAAGGGGCTATGCTGTCGATTAGAAGCACCGCTGATAGGCCTTATTCAAATAGCTGGCCACCTCTATTTGCCGAACATACAAAATACTGAGACTGAACCAGATCCCATCTACTTGAAGTCCCTAAGCATCCTCAATAGAGGCGTTCAATTGGTGAAAATGTGCGAGAAAACCAGCCCTCTTAATACTCTCCAGAAACTGAGATATACTTCTAAAATCCACCAGCTAGAAAAGGACATCTATGACTTCGTTCCGTACCAGATGCCTGACCAATTATCTCTTGAGTTGAACAATATCATATCGGAGTTCAAGTTTCTTCGCCATTTGTACGAGTTAGAGGCAGTGGATGAGAGAAACCTGAATGAAACAATCATTCCCAGGCTCACCAATGATCCCGATAAGAATGCCATGATGTTACAACAAATGGGTTCACATGCTATGTTTGATGGAGCTTTTGACGAATATTTTTCTACTTCTAATTGTAGTGGCTCAGTGAAGTCTGATTTTGTAGTGGGACTGGAAAATAATATCTAGAATTTGAAGAGGATTCTATTCCAGAAAGAGGTGTCGCTTGTGGCGGTGCAAGGTATGGGGGGCGTTGGCAAAACAACTATGGCATTGTCCCTCTTCAATGATCAAGAAGTTAAAGGTAATTGGGGATTTTATTTATTCAAACCATTTTCATCTCCTGAAAGGCTATATTTTTGCACTTAATTTATATTTCTGTTCAATTTATGGAATTTCAATCCTAACAAATTGATTTTTATGTATGGCTGGTGTTTTTCAAAACAATGTGATTTTCATTACGGTTTCTCAATCCCCAAACCTGAGGGAAATTTTAGAGACCATGTGGGAGAATATTGTTCGGAGGAAGAAACCTGATTTTCAGAATATCGAAGATGCACATAGACAGCTGCAGCAGTTGCTGCTCAGGCGAGCCAAGTGAACTCTTGTGGTGTTGGATGATGTCTGGTCTATGGCAATTTTGGAAAAATTGTCATTTACAGGTGAAGGTTATAAGACCCTTGTGACAACCCGAGATCGTTCTATCATCCCCACAACAACCTCTACCAGAGTTTATGAATTTCCATTTCTAGATGATGCCGATGCTCTGCCCCTTTTCTACTTTTGGGCTTTTGGACAGAAATCTATTCCAAGTAATGTGGACAACCAGCTAGTCAAGCATGTAATGCAATTTATATGCAATATATTATTTTACTAAGTACTAAGTTTGGTTCAATTTAATGATTGTGACACAGTGTTCTCCTAAATGTCCCTAATTACAAGCAATTACTATAGTGGCATATCATATCAAGATATCATTATAGTTTTACATAATTCCATATTAATACTTACTATGCTCTTAACAATGGTATCGGTAATCCATTAAAATAGATTCTAGCCATATACTCAATTGTATATTCATCTTCATAAACCATAAAACAAAAACCTGTGAGTGACCTTTATACTTATCAGGCAACTATTCATGCTTTCAACAACTTTTTGTTTTTGGTATTTGATGGGTTTCCACCTACATAATTTTCACTAGTGTTGCTAATGTATGAATCACAGGTGCAAGCGGAATGTAAAGGTCTGCCACTTGCTCTGAAGGTGATAAGAAGCTCTTTGTATGGTCAGCCTCATCTGGCCTGGGAGGGTGCCAAGAACAAACTCTTAAAAGGGGAATCAATATCAGATTATCACAAAGAAGGGATTCTTAGATGCTTGGAGACCAGTATTGATGCCTTGGATGAGGAAGCATGGGAGTGCTTCTCAGACCTGGGGTCATTTCTAGAGGATAGAAGATATCTGTGGATGCATTATTGGATATTTGGATTTATGTGTGAAAGATGGAGTGGCATGATGCTTTTTTCATCTTGTTAGAGCTTGCAAGCAGAAATCTATTGAATTTAACAAGCAATCTCAGGTAAGCGCCTTCATTTCTAACTGTTGTGTGCTCAATATCATTTGATCATAGCTTCCTCTGTATTATACATTGTGTTGTCTTGGTAATTGGATGTAGTAGGAGCCAAGAAATCAATTATGGCAGTGCCTCTGAGCTGTACTTTTCTCAACATGATGTAATGCGAGACTTGGCCCTATATTTGGCATCTCGAGGTAGCATAGTTGGTAGGAAGAGGTTGCTTATGACTAAAAAGGAGGACAGTAAGAAATTTAATAAATTTTCCTATTTCGATAGACCATAGACCTTTAATGATATCTAGGTGTTGATCATTGATTCAAAAGTTCTTAGAAAATATCTGCAATAACCTATAATGTTCTAATCTAGCTTTGCTTCTATGGTTCACCTATGTAGGTGCAATGGAAGACGATCAGTGGTGTGAGATGAATTTTGGTGAGGCAGAGGCTTTGGTATTACTCTTTTCTGCAACCAAATACTTTCTTCCATCATTTTTGAGTTACATGAAGAAACTGAAAGTCCTCATAGTGTTTAATTATGGGTACAAGAAAGCCACAGTGAATGGTCTACCAGCCCTTTCTTCACTTACTCAGCTTAAGAATATTCACTTGGAGAAGTTGGATGTGCCTCCACTTCAAGAGCACATTAAAGTATTGCAAAAATTGGAGAAGATATCTCTGACATTATGTGAAGGGCTTGGAAATATGTCCAGGTTCAACAGGTTAATAACGTCTAATAGCATAGTTGGTAGGAAGAGGTTGCTTATGCCTAAAAAGGAGGACAATAAGAACTTTAATAAATTTTTCTATTTCGATAGACCATATACCATTAATGATATCTAGGTGTTGATCATTGATTCAAAAGTTCTTAGAAATGTAGGAGGTTAATAGCATAGTTGGTAGGAAGAGGTTGCTTATGCCTAAAAAGGAGGACAGTAAGAACTTTAATAAATTTTCCTATTTCGATAGACCATAGACCTTTAATGATATCTAGGTTTTGATCATTGATTCAAAAGTTCTTAGAAAATATCTGCAATAACCTATAATGTTCTAATCTAGCTTTGCTTCTATGGTTCACCTATGTAGGTGCAATGGAAGATGATCAGTGGTGTGAGATGAATTTTGGTGAGGCAGAGGCTTTGGTATTACTCTTTTCTGCAACCAAATACTTTCTTCCATCATTTTTGAGTTACATGAAGAAACTGAAAGTCCTCATAGTGTTTAATTATGGGTACAAGAAAGCCACAGTGAACGGTCTACCAGCCCTATCTTCACTTACTCAGCTTAAGACTATTCACTTGGAGAAGTTGGATGTGCCTCCACTTCAAGAGCACAGTAAAGTATTGCAAAAATTAGAGAAGATACCTCTGACATTATGTGAAGGGCTTGGAAATTTTTCCAAGTTCAACAGCTCCCAGTCAAGCTTAAAGCTTCCCATAATGCGAGATTTTATCTTGGACCACTGCTGTGATTTAGAGGAGTTACCCCTTGGTATCTGTGACACGTCTTCTATTGAGAAGTGGTCTATCACTAGCTTCCACCTTTTTAGTGGCCTATCACTTAGCATAGTTCTAACTGAAAATTTTCCTTTGGATTTAGTAAGAACTTCAGTGACTGAACACTCTCCTGATCCTAGGTGTACAGATCCCGAGTCCTGACAACTGTCTCTAGGCTCATATTTAAACTCAAGGGCATTTAGATGGGTATTTATAGATTGATTCTGCACAACTTCATGCTCCCTAGGCTCTTGAGTGACTTTGGTGATGTCACAGTTTGTCCCTGCAACCTCACATTCCATAAGCTCTTCAAGAACTCTGATTGCTTTACAGTTTATCTGCACAGCTTCATGTTCCATAGGCTTTTCAGGAACTGTGGTTACTTTACAGCTTGTCTCCTCAGTAGAAGCTGGACCAATCTTGGTTAGTTTAAAGATATTGTCTCTCTGGGCTGTCAAACAATTTCGTTTGTCTTCCTGTTCCTCAGATTTCTGTTCCGCCATTCTCTGTGGATAACTGTGATCTCCGTTATCCTATGTAATGTGAACAACAGTAATAAGGTGATAAATTTTCCCTAACTTTATTATTGTTTTCACTTCCGGCATTTAATTTGCACCTCTCGGTGCAAATGCTAGTTCTATTATTATTTATTGTTGGAGATCAATTAATATTTTGTATTAAAATTTTTAAATATCTCTTAAAATTGCTGGAACGCTAATTTCTGATTTTTCACTTTATAAAAGCTCCATAATTATGGATGATTGTTGTTTTTGGCTTAATGCAAGTTAGTTTGAAAAATATCTTAGATTATAATCCAATGATTGGCTGAAGTTCTAAAATTATGATAGGTCAATCTTAGTTGTTTTACGAGTCATTGAAAGTCATTGGTTATCTTGTTAGATTTCTATTTCCTATATGAAGCCAGTGACTGTGAGGATGGCCATATGGTGGGTATTTCTGATCAAGGGTTTGACCTATTCATCTTTGTAAAAATATTTGCATGTCAAAACTATTGTCTTCAACATGTATACTTGAGGTTGGATCCAACTTTTCCATGCTTGACTTATCTTCTAACAATGTCATACTTTCTCTCCATGGTGGATAAAATAAAAATCAGCATCAACTGTTTGGTTTTCCTTGCTTGCAATATTGATTCAATACAGAAGTAGGATGTCTAAAGTGGTAGAGGAAGATATGAAGCTACATCAGACAAGGTGTTTGCATGTGCTGATATTATAAGAAAGGTTTTGTGCCAACTTGCACTTCTAGTACATTCACATGGAGACGAAGTTTCAAAGATAATTTAGTTCCAAATTTATTAGACTAAGGCTATAAGTTAGAATGTTAAGTTCTGTGAAGCATTGACAATTAAGCTAAAAGCATAAGATTAAAACCAAAGCTAAAACACTGGACTATTGCCTTGTTGTGTAATATTCCATAGTAACGAGTTCTACAGAATTCCTGAAAGTTGATGAAAAAGGCCAGAATGATGACACTAAAATTTAAAAGAAGTGTAAAATAACTTGTAATCATGATTTTTTTGTTACCCAGCCAGTCAGACTTTTCTGATTTAACCATAGGAAATTCATTCTATTGTGGAACTGCACTTTGTGATCAGATGGACCAACTAGACATATGCCACTGTTGTTTAAGCAAGTTTTATTATTTTATGTCTGTTGTCCAAGTCTAATGCATTAGCTTAGATGATGAAGGTTTTAACAAACCCCAGCACTGCATTTTCCCGTACAAAATGATAGTTAAAAGTATATTCTGGTTTTCTTATGTAATATTTAACTCCTGTATGAGAATGAAGTGATAATTTTTTTTCTTGAAATGTTTTATGTGTAAAGAGATTTTCCCAGTTTGTTAACTGTAAGCAGGCGCACATTATTTTTCTTTAATATTACTTTGGTTTTGTAGGTGAACATATTTAAGGATGTTGCAGTTCTAATGATCCATTATATTGACCAAATACGTGGTGAAGAATTTGAAATTAAGTATCTAAATATTGGAGGAGGTTTAGGCATTGATTACTATCACAAGGGTGAAGCGCTTCCTACCCCTAAGGATCTTATAAATTCTGTAAGTCCTTAAAGATTTTAAGCATTGGCTTAAACTAGGTTACTTTTTATTCAAAATTACACTCTTTTGCTACCCAAGTTACTGTGCTGGCCTTGTTACAGCTATTTTGAGAATATATATAGACAATTTAAAGATGTATATTTGCACCATTGGTTTTTTCTTCAGGTAAGAGAGCTGGTATTATCTGGAAATCTTACACTCATTGTTGAGCCTGAGAGATCTCTTGTTGCAAACTCTGGTGTTCTTGTGAGTCGATTTGTTTGAGTCAAGACAAATGGTAACAAGAACTTCATTGTAATTGATGGCAGCATGGCAGAGCTTATTAGGCCTAGCCTTTATGGAGCTTACCAAGTTAGTACATAAATTTGACTTGGGACAAACCCAAATTTTTTTGATGATTCATGATTGAAGGGATGATCATTTCCAAATGAATATAGAAGGGATAATTTGTCCTACTTTTGTAGTCTCCTTGTTGACAGGAAATATTACTGGTATTGAGATTCCCAGATACTAAATAGACCATTCTTTCTCATGACAGTCACACAGTCTGAAAGTTGTGATATGAATCATAAAATGATTTTGAGATTTTGAGATGTTTCTAACTGATATTCTTCTTGATACATAGCACATTGAGCTAATTTCTCCACCTGCCCCAAAGGAAAAAATTCAAACTCTTGATGTTGTTGGGCCTGTCTGCGAGTCTGCAGACTTTTCAGGAAAGGACAGGGAACTTCCAACTCCAGAAATGGTGGTTAGTTACAGGACAATAATTATCACACCTAATATACTTGCATGATGAGAAGGAATTGATTTTCCAATATGATATTTAATTGTTTCTAGAATTATTTTGTGATGCTTCTTTGAAGGCATACACTTGTGGCTTAACTTTGAGTGGTCATCCTCTTTCAGTGGGCAGGAATGGTGGTCCATGACGTGGGAGCTTACTGCATGAGTATGGCATCAACTTACAACTTAAGAATGAGGCCAGCAGAATACTGGGTAAGTTGAGTTGTGAATGCATATTTTTGTTTCTAGATTGGAGTGAATGCTATATTTTTAAAGCTTGACAATGCTAATTTTGATGATTGAGAGAATGCTAGACAGATTCAAGATGATGGATCAGTTAAAAAGATAAGACATGCTGAAACAATTGTAGGTGCTTGCTATAACTCATGACATTGTTGACCATCTTGTCTTATAGCGTACAAGAACAGTCAGGGTCGTCTTGTCAAGTTTTCTAGGTTGTTGGGTAGTTGGTGCTGAACTTAGGATCTTGAAAATTACAAAATTTTAGTTTGATGTTAACAGATTTTGATATGAATATTTTTTAGAGTAAAATGTAACTGCAGATAAACTTTTCATTTCCCTCTTCTGGGCTATTGGTGTGTTCTCTATATGGATTACTTCATAGAGTGTTTTTGTATAGCAGTTTATTGAAGGTGTTTGTATGACATCTTTTAAAGTTGTTAGAAGGCAGTTTTGGACTAGCTTTAAAACAGTCTTGTAGCAGCAATTGAATTTTTTTTTTTAAAAACCTTTAAATACCCCTTTCTAGAAAATTGAAAACCTTTTGATGATGGATTTAGAGCAGGTTTGAATATTTAGTTTCGACAGTTATTTGAATCATTTGAAGAGCTAAAGCAATCTCCTTCGAGCGACTATTGAAGGATCTTCGATACCATCATTACTATGCCATTATTCCGGGACAATTATATTAGTGTTCCTTTATGTTAGTGTAACTTTATTTTAAATTTTAACCTCCTATTACATTCTTTGAAAGATATATAGGAACTAAAATTTCCATATATTTCACTTAATTATTGTTTTCCCCACTCCCCGGCATTACTTTGCACCTCTCGGTGCAAATGCTAGTTACATAGTCATTACAAGGAAGACCTACCTAGTTACACTCTTCAACATTATAACTATAAATAATTTTGATGTTTCTAGGTTGGAGATTGTACTATTTTCATTGGAGGATGCTACTATTGATGCGCACAAGGCTTTTGAGTTACTTGGTAGGATTCTCGCAAAATTGGTTGTTGAAGGGATATTCTTTATTCAAGATATAACAAGGGAAATCAAGGATGGAGGTACATGGCCAAGAGGCTTATTAGAAACAAGGGGATTTTGAGGTATTTCTCAAGAAGAAAATTTCAAGGTAGTCTGCTCACAATTTTAATGCCTGATCAATTTTGTGGTTTATTTGTGATCTCTCATGTTGACTAGTGAATGGTTGGTTATTTTTTAGCTCGTGCTCACATTTGTTGGTGCCTGAAGCTTGAGCACTTTATAACAAAAATAGGCAAAGTCAAACAACACAAATGGTCCACCAGCTCTCTTTTCATTTGCTAATATTATAATGAAGTTTGATTAGAGGCATTGTTTGTTTGTTTATTTTGGTTAGAAAAGGGTTTGCTCTTGGTTTTATGTGATTTTCAATTTATCGTATGTAGCATGTTGAGAAATGGGAAAGAATAACGTGACATTTATTTTGCAGAAATTGATGTTGAAGGAAAATTTCTTTGACATTGTTGATGTTAACGTATATGTTGTATAAACTATTTATAGTCTAATTTATGTTATATTATAGTGTTCATTGTTTTTAATTTCTTACAGTGCATTGTATTTTCTTTTCTTTTCAGAAAATGAAATCAGTATTGATGGTAAGAAGCATGAATTGAAAAAAGAGAAGAGCAATAACATTGGAGCGACAAATGCAAAAAGAGAGAGGAGAAATGGTTTGGTGATACCCTTAGAACCAATATCTCGCATAAGACACACATATAAAGACTGATGATCAAGTCTTTAGAGTTGGTGAATTCACCTGTAACGCCTTGACAACACAACGATAATGTTTTGAAGTGATGAAACATCATTTCATGTGTAAATTGTAGTCCAACTAATATAAAGTTGGAAACTCATATTGTAATATTTTAACATTTCATATAATATAATTTATGTGGTTGAAATTATTTATGGTTGCACTTGATGTTGTTTAGTATCGTAATTAAAATATGCGACTTTGTGTTTTCATATTAGATGAACATGCACATTGTATGACATTTTTAAATCATACAAATTAATTTATGTCGATTAATAATGAACACAAATAAAATGAATATGCGACTAAATTAGTCATTTAGAATGATTATTAATGAAATGCATATAAACTACTAAATTAGTTGTTTATATAATGAATAAATGGCTATTGCAAATGATGAATTTGTCACTACAAATGATGACTAAATTTTGCATATATACGACTATTAGTAGCTAATTTACAGTATCTTATAACACGACTAAAATTTAGTCACATTTCTTCGATCATTAATTGGTTTCAAGCAATGAATAAAATTTGCATATATATGACTATTAGTAGCTAATTTACAGTGTCTTATAACACGACCAACATGTTGGTCATAGTTCTTTAGTCATTAATTGGTTTTCTCGGGTGATAATATAGTAATATATTTTGTTGTATATTTGGTCATTAATTGTGACATTTAATGACCAAATCAATGACTAAATGAATGATTAAATCAGTGACCAAATGAATGACTAAATCAGTCACAAAATGAAAGACCAAATGAATGACTAAATTAGTGACCAAATCAATGACCAAATATACAACTAGATAACAAAATTGAGATAACCAATTAATGACTAAGCTAAAAACGACCAAAAGTTGGTCGCGTTATAAGATACTGTAAATTAGCTACTATTGGTCACCGATTGAAAAATAGTCATTTATATGTGAATTTTAGTCGTTTTTTTAGTAACAAATTAGCCATTTTGTACTAGTGAGCTAGTTATCTAAAACCTAAAAAAATATATAATCTTTTCTTTAATAATATGGTTTTCCTAATTATAGCGATATTTTTCGTTTGGCCTTGGTAATGGTCTTTTGATAGCTTTTTCTCATGTCTGGTAGTGGTCTTTCACTACAACAAATCCTTATCATCATCTTCTTCTCTGACTCCTTTTTTTTCTTCCATTGACCATTATAGTGTATTTTTCTCCAATGTTTTGAAAAAATCTACACTTTATCAAGATGGAATTATTTTTGACCTTTTTTCACCGATCATAACCACTCAATGCTAAATATTGTTGACTTTAGGGCTGACATAAACACCCAATTTAACATCTTCTTTAGCTCTTGATGTAGCTTCATGTATAGCTTCTTATGGAACATCCTATTTTTTCCTTATTATGGCATGGTTTTTAGAATTTCACTTTATCTTCCTTTTTAACTTCTCGTTTAACATCCTATTTTGCTTCCTCATTTCTTGTAAAATATTTCCTTGAAACTATCTCATTCAGATCACATGATGGTTTTCCTTGTGATGCAATTCAAACACACATACATTACTTATCTATTACTTATCTACTCTTATATGTGTAGTGGTGTAATATTTCTAAGATCTACACATTACATTTATGATCCAAAATCAATGATTAGAGATATGCTCAGTATACTTATGATATGAATTCAAAGGTTCGATATCTACTCATAAGACTTATAATCTGAAGTCTAAGATTTGTGGCATATATATTGGTTCAATATGTGATCTATTTATATTTATCTGATATCTGTGGCATATATATTGGTACAAGATATGATCTATTTCTCTGAGATCTATGGAATATATATTGGTTCAATATATGATTTATTTTTTTGTATAGTGAGAGGATAAACCTTGCATTTGTGATCTTGTTCGAAGACTTTGTGAGGAGGGTCTTAACACTCGTGGAAGCCATGTTGTGGTCTTGATGTACTATTGAAGGATCTCTATAAGTAAAGAAATATATTTCTTTCCATTCAAATGGTTTTGTTAATAGTCTCCAAACCAACTTTTCCGCTAAATATAATTGCATGCAGATAGGGTATTTTAAACCCATACCCCTTTCATATTTTGAGCTTTTAACCATGCTCCAATTAACTAAGTTGAATAATTTTTCATTTTTTTTTCCACCTTTCCATAAAAAAATTCTATTCACCTACTAATTTGATCCAATATTCCTTTAGGGGCAAAGAGGATTGAGCCCTCGAATATATACAAATTTGATAGGGTGGAATTTATTAAGACCACTATTCCAATAAAATTTAGCCAACTAACACCAAGGGAAACCATTTTCCTTTGCATTTTCGAAACTATGTTATGCCAGTCTTTAGTAGTGGTCCCTTTCAAAGATAGTGTAATACCAAGGTGTTTAAAATTATTCTAGTCCTTTTTCACAAAAAAATATTAAGATATTAGAGAGTTTATTTATATTTTGAGGAGTGAAATACCATCCATAAATTCTACATAATTATACAATACCTAAAATTAGAATATAACCTTGCATCAGGTCTCACAAATAACAATACAAGCAGAAGAAAAAACTATGCAAAACTTTCACATAATGCAAGTTGAAGAAAAACTTGGAATGTTGTATGAAATATGAAGTAGAATTATTTAAGGATCAAAGTAAACCTATAATAATTCAAAAGTGTGTAAATAAATTAAATTAACAATCTACAATTTGAATCAATGAGATTGCCAATAAATCAAGGCTTGTCGTGCATTTTAGTGAAGCAATGAAATTTTGTCCTACACAAAAATGCACGCCCAACCTTCATTACAAGGCAAAATTGAATGATTTATATTGGAGACTATTTTTTAACTCATAATTAACATTAATTTTTCACATAAAAAATTATATTGTGCAAGAATATGACCAATTGGATCAATTTCGTAGGGTTAAAGTCGAGGTTTGTGTGCCTCAAATAAATTCACACAAATACCTATACTTAATTGAAAGTGTGATAATTATCACTCCAATCTAAATATAAACCATTTTATGAAACATATAATAGTCATTTTCATAAAGGAAATGTTTTAAACAGAAATCCAAGTATGTCAGAATAATTATTGATCATATATGCCAATCATCACAATCAAAACAAATATGCACTCCCAGGCTAAACTGATTACAATATTGGTAATGAAATTTAAAATGGGACATTATTGGACAATTCCTAACCTTATGATATAGCCTTGCAATGTGTCTAAAAAATATCCTACATAATTATGTTTCCCACTTATACACAACTTTCACATCATGAAATTTGAAGCAAAACTTAGAATGTTGTATGAAATCTGAAGTACTGATATTTGAGCTCAAATGTAAATATGTAACAATGCAAAAGTATGTAAAATAATTAAATAAATAGTCTTCAATTTGAATCAATCGGATTGGCCAAAAAATGAAGTTTTGGCGTGCATTTTAGTGAAGCAAGGAAATTTTGGCGTGCTTCACAAAATGAAAGTCCAACCTTCATTTCAAGGCCAAATTGACTTCTTCAACTTGGATATTATGTTTTTACTCATAAGTAACATTAATACAACTAATTTGTTCAAATTTAGTGATATGAAGGTTGAAGTTAATGCAAATGAAAGTGTTGGGGAAATTGTAGTTCACGGTGTCTCCCTAAAAGTGTTAATCGTTTGTGAACAAAATAAACTTACTGGAAACAAATTAGTGTGTAAAATTAGAAATTAAATAGCATATAATTTGAATCAAACAAATTGGCCAATAAATGAAGCCTAGGCATGCATTTTCGTGCAGCAAGGCAATTTTGGCTTGCTTCACAAAAATGCACGCCCAACCTTCATTTCAAGGCCAAATTGAATGATTCAACTTGAAGAGTATTTTTAACTTACAGTTAACATTAATATGATTAAATATTTTTAATTTTTCACATATATATTTATGTTGTTCAAGAATAATCTGAATTGCATGGATTCCATAAGGTAAAAGGAAAGGTTTGTATGCCTTAAATAAATACATACCAGGAATGTTTGGGAACAAAGGGATGGACTAAGAAAAATAAAATTTGATTTTCAATAGTTGAAACTTGTAGTTTCTTGGTTAAAACCCTATAACGTTGGATGACCTTATTTTAGTAGTAATTATTTTTAAATGTTTCCAAGGGATAGATACAGAGATTGTACCTACGGTTTACATGGTATATTTTAAGTTTTTCCAATATTGTACATATTTTTAGGGTTTTAAGTTTAAGATTAAGTCAATTGACCTAGTTAGGGTTTGAAGATAAATAGGCAAGGAGAATGGAGACAACTAGGATTAGATATTATTTTTTATTTGGAAATGAAGTCTAATTATATCTAGGGTTTCAATGCCACTCATCGATTGGAAATGTCTTGAAAAGGAATTCACAAAACACATGAAAATGGTGACTAGAATTATAGGGTTTAAGAGAATGAAGGAACTTATGGGATTCACTATCAAGTAGGGCCTTTCTACTAGCATTCAATATTTATGATCCACCCAGGTGCTAACATGCCATGATAATACCTCAACAAAATACATAAAATTTCAATGTTAAACAAATATTAAAAGATGAAAAATTAAAACAAATCTTAGAAAAACATATAGTACCTCATAAACCATTAAATTTCATTATCATGAGCATCAATTCCACAATAGTTCTACTCTACCTCAAAATTAATGTAATTCCAAACAATAAAAGTAAGAAGGTAAAATATAGTGAACTCCTTCCTCTTGTCACCAATGTGTTACAATTTACAAATCATACGTCTATTCCTATGTATACATGATGTAAGAAACCAATTAAATGTGTATGGAACATGTCTCCCTACATATCATGATGTACATACTCATTAAATTTGGGTGGACAATAACTCATCCTCACTAAATTTATGTTATGCATAAATACTCCAAATTCGATTAATTTTATAGGGTAAAAGGAAGGGATTGCGTGTCCAAAATAAATGCACACCAGGAACTATAATTAATTGAAAGTGAAATAATTATAATTCCATCCTAAAGATACAAACATTTTCTACAACATATCATACTCATTATCCTAAGAGAAATTTTACTAACTAAAATATAAGTCTACCAATGTAGCAATTCATCATATCTACCAATGTTCATGTCATAACAAATATGCACTCCTAGACCAAACCAATTACACTCGGTAATGAAATTTGAAATGGTACATGATTTGAAAATACCTAACCATAGGATATAACCTTGCATCATGTCTGAAAAATATCCTACATAACTAAGATTCCCACTTATACACAACTTTTAGATAAGGCAAGTTGAAGCAAAACTTAGAATGTTGTATGAAATATGAAGGATAGATATTTACGCTCAAAACAAATATATATATATATATATATTTAAAATGATTAAATAAACAATCTACAATTTGAATCTATCATATTGGCATGTTGGAGCGGGGTCCTATGGGGCAAATTTTGAGTAACTTTTTGTATGAAATTTTTATATGTGTGTTGCGCAGAAAGGTTAAGGTGCTTTGGGGAGGGTCAATGTACCTCTTTCATGTAAGTGGGTTGTAAGGGTAAACTATGGGCCTCAAACCATGGTTTGAGAGCATAGTATCTGCATGTTGGATGAATATAAATAGATAGATAGAGTCTAGTAAGAGGGCAGTTGATAAGTAATATTCTGGATCTAAGTACGTTTATGATTCAGTGATACTTTTTGTAAGTCTAGGTTGGGTAGAAAGGCTCCTGCTGGCTATGTGCG
Organism: Pinus albicaulis; assembly: GCA_034641835.2. Classification (NCBI taxonomy): domain Eukaryota; kingdom Viridiplantae; phylum Streptophyta; class Pinopsida; order Pinales; family Pinaceae; genus Pinus; species Pinus albicaulis. The sequence goes on along the minus strand of CM076577.1, from coordinate 851,112,491 downwards.
TGGAGACCTAGTCCTGGTTGTGTGTGGACTCCACTAGTTGTATGCACGGAAGCGTAATTATAAGGGGAAAGTCTGGTTTTACTGAACTATTTGAATCGAATACAAAGTCTATTTTTGGCGAAGCAATTGTGTTGTGTATGAAATATTTGTTTAATGTTATTTCTTTGAGATTTCTTTACTTATGTTATATCTGCGCGAGTAAATATGTTCTTTATGCATGAATATATGTTGATGTTTAAGTACATGAATAGATCTACTTAAGTTATTGTGCATTGCAAAGAGATGATTCTATTATTATATATATGTTCCGAAGTTGATATGCGATACCTCTCTTATATGAATTATATGTATTTGTGATGAAATTTATCTGATAAGTACTAATTTATATGTACATGCATCTATTTCCGATATGCAATAAGTTCTGTTATAAAATTGTATAGGCCCACCACATCAATTTCTTCCTCAGGGTGTAGAAACCTGGTTCGAGCACCCCCCCATACTGCTTTGGGTGAGACTTTGATCTGCGTAAGTAGGTCATTACTGAAAGTGCCAGTAGTTTTAGGGTTTTTTGGTTGCGTGATAAAATCTAAAATTGGGTCAGGACCCCTCAAGCCAGAAAAGGGTTCTATTGTTGGGACCAGGATCATTTTGAGGGAGATTTAATGTTGTGGCACCCTACACAGAACGAGTTGCAAGATTGGCTAGATATAAATATCCTTGAATTCGAGATCCAAGAGAATTGTAGTTATAATCTATCTGCTAAAAAGTGGGTTCAGAAGTACATTTATACAAAATTTCACGAGATATTTTTTTTCCCCTTTGCAACTTACCTGCATGAGTGGTTGTTGCGATTGACTGAATTTAATACCTACGCGAAGGATGACACAGTCACTCAGTGAACTCCTGAATTAATACAACAGTTAGAAAATATAAGCAATAAGATCATTCGCACGATAGATCATTGTATCGGTCATGTCTTCGGAGGATTTGACTGAATTTTCCATTGATCAATTTGTTTCATACTCGGAAGCAACAAGTATATTTTTAATGGTCCTAGAGGTAAGGTCATGTGCTCTTTGAAGTTATTGCTGAAGATTCTATTACGTCGATAGGGCTCTCTGTGCCAACATATGGCGTGAATGTCCCGAAGAGGCCCGATTATGCACAGTGGAAGAATTTACCACGCAAACATAGAAGAAGAATTTGTTTACAGTCCTCTCAAGGGTAGATCTGATAGTGAGGATGAGCTAGAAACTAGTAGCTCTAGTGAATCTGTGCACTCTAAAGAGGAGGATGTATCCCGAAAAAAGTTTCACCAGATCAGAATGATCAAGGAAACTTGACCATATTTCAGATCCCATCCACTCCACTTCCATACTCATCTCACAAGTCATCCACTCCACCTCCACCCCCACCTCCCCCAGTCATAGATATGGTCGCGTCTATGAAGCTACCTACTTTCATAGGTATTGGAAATGAAGATACTGAGCAATTTTGGTTTGTGACTGATGCTATATGGAGAGAACGACATGTTAATAACGATGATGTTAAGAAAGCACAATTATAGACTACTTTCTAATATCGCATGTTGGATTGGTATATCAGATATGTACAAAAAAACCCTAATGCCACTCTGGATGAATTGAAAGATGCCCTGAAAGAACAATTCAAGAAGCTTAAGTCATATGCACAGTGTGTTATAGAATTGAAAAAGGTTCACCAGGAGATAAATGAATATGTGTTGGAGGAAGATCAGCGGTTGAAGCGCACTATCAGAGATGGTGGACTCACTATTGATGATACCCAACATAAGGAGTGATTTATTTCTATTCTACTCCCACATATGCGCCAGCCATTGGGTCAATAGAAGATTGCCACGCAGGCTGAGGCTGTGGAGATTATGATGGAATTAAAAGCCATGCCAACACCTGTTGTGATTGGAAATAATCATATTCAAAGTCAGTTAGAAGAAATGAATTTGGAGATTTAGAATCTGTGCGAAGATAAGGGCAAGGAGGTGTGTGTGGAAGTCTGGTGCATACGATCTAAATTTGTTGGGAATCCTAATCACCAATTTCCTGTCTTTAATGATTATCTAAATACTGGAGGACCAAGCCTACTGAAGAGCGAAACAAGGCCAGGAGGGATCCCTCTAGTATGGTACGCGATCTATCAGGTTACAGGTTTCCATGCAACATATTTATGTCCAAGGGTCGAAAAGTACATGTTCGAGCTCAAGAAACTATTTTGTAGATCTTTTTCAGCGCTGGGACATGATGAAAAACACTATCAAACTTTTGAAATCATTTTGGACAAGGCTAAAATATATGGAATACAGGCCGAACCTACCTCACCAGCATCCCCGTCAGGGCACGGTGGATTTCAGAATAGAGGAAGAGGAAGAGGATTTGGATCAGTTGGTCGAGGAAGGGGGCAGGTTATTTGCTACAACTGCAGAGATGTTGGTCACTATACATTCGACTTTCCAAATTCGGAGCAAAAATCATGTAGGTATTGTAGACAGTTTGACTATGCAATAGAATATTTCCTTATTTTAATTGCTAAGATGCAGGAGAAAAAGACACAGACTTTGATGCAGACTTCGATGCGGAATTTTCATATGGTTAGAGGAGAAACCCGTGAGGAAGATCCTAGCGTGAATGTGATCACTAGAATTCATGCAGCCACTAATGAGGATAAGGGAGAGAAGCCAGACACTTACATTGGATTCATAAGGCACTTGAGAAAAAGGATGGATTTGATTTGCAGTGCACAAAAGAGACTTTTGTTGAAGCGCAAAAGGGGTTTATAGAAGGAAGCGCATTGAAATCAAGTAGACCCATGAAGGAGGTCAGGGTAGATGAAGAAATAAAGCCATTTTTACAAGCTTGCATTAAGTTACGGTGCTGAAAAAATGCGATAGAGAACCTTCAGGCCCTTATAGATAACTACGCAAAAAAGGAACAACCATTGATAGAATAGAAAGTTGTCAACAAATTCTATAAGAATAAGAAGAGGACAGGGCAAGAGATGCGTATAACTGCTCATATCGTTGCTTATGAGATGGATCAGGCTATTCTAGATCTAGGATCCAATGCGAATGTCTTACCTAAGAAAACTTGGCAACGCATGGGAGAACCCAAGCTCGAATGGTCTACCATTCAATTGCGCATGGAAAATCAACAGAAAATCATTCCATTAGGAAGGATGTCGCAAGTTGTAGTCATTATTGAAGGTCTTAAGGTACTTGCAGGTTTTGAAGTTATACAAATTGTGGATGATACTGATCCTTATCCTGCATTGTTGAGATTAGACTTGGCTATTGATATGGATGGTATCATAAACCTGAAGAAGCAAAGAATGGAGTTTGAAAACAATGGAACCAAATTCATAATTCCCCTAAATCCTACAGAAGGAGAGAGATACACAGAACTTATGCATTTTGATGATGATATTGACCATATCTATAAGCTGGCTTTGCGCGATGAAGATTGGTTCAACCCAACGGCTGATGGAAGTCTTAATTGGGAAAAGGAAAAATCTTGCTTCTCAGATTCCGATGAAGAATTGTAGAACTTGCATAACCAGTTTCATGAATTATCTACGATGCACTGCAATCGAGTGATCAGATATATTCGATGCATACCATCATAGGTACGCAAATTATCGCATTATGATGGTTTAACTTATGTAAATATGCTTTTAGGAGAACTTGAAAGAACTACCCCAGAAGGAAAATTTTTCCATTCTCTGGATCTCAAACTGTGCGCTAGTCTATCACGATGGTGGGAGACCCATAAAGAAAAAATGGGTAATTGGGATGAATATGCGTGAATGATGATATTACGCTTTGAATGTCCCACAATCAGAATGGAAGAAGTATACTCTGGAAAGGATGATCTGTGCAAACATTTGGATAAATGGAGTGAGGTATTGGGCATAGAACCAAGACTTGAATGGGTCCACATGTTTATTCATACATTGGGGAAGGGTACCTATTGATTGGTATTTCGACACAGAGTTGCGTCGAGGTACTAGTGAATGGTCCACGTTGACAGAGATTTTCATTCTAACCTTCAGCTCTAAGAATGGATTTGTCAAGATTGGTAAATCATTGCATAACATTCAAGAAGTTATATTTTACACAACAAAGCCAACAGTAGAGCGCGCTTAGCCATCCTGGGATGAAAAGATGAAGGATATTGTTAATTGTAGAAATATGACGGTTGAATAAAATGAATAAGATCCAAGGAATATCATAATTTCAGAATTTGGAGGACAACGTGTAGTTTTTGGGCCCTCAATCACTTCGCTATATGTCACAAAACCTATCAAGATTTGACAAGTAAATATTGGATCTGAAGAGAAACAAAAGTTGGCAAAGATTGGATACTATTGGGATGATGACACAGAAAGAAAGGTTGTTGAGCTAGTGATAAATAATGGATTCATGAAGATCACTTTGAAACCTGATGCGTGCCTATAGAAGAAGCGTCCATATAGATTGAATCCAAAATATAAGCAGAAGGTAAAGGAAGAGTTGGATAATATGGTTGTTGCTGGCATCATAGAGCTAGTAGAAGAGTCTGATTAGGTGTGTAGAAATTTGAATAACATATATATTATTCACCAAGATTCTCCTGATCACACACTATTTTAACTTCATGCACAATACATAATCTCTTCTACCATTGATCATTAATTGCGGAAAAAACAATCGCATGTGCACATTAAAACCATAAACAATCACACATATGAACACAGTATTTCATGGGAAAGCTTAAAGCTGAAAACCCCAAACTATATGTATATTATATGTCATAGAGATCATGTAACAATCATTGTACAAAGCTCCTCACAAGCTCTCCGCACAACCTCCAATTGACACACACTAATCAAGCTAGATCTAGCAAAACACATGCTCCAATCTCTGCCACCTGATAGCCAGCCTCTATTGCGTAATCAATGTTGTAGGATGGCTCATTAAATAACATAAACCACTTGGCTTGTACTGCGTAGTCCTCATGGGATTTTCCAATCACTCGTAGTTGCAAATATGCAATAGTATAGTCACAACTGATAGTTAACCTGCTCTTTCACCTATCTCTGCACTGGTCTCCACTGAAACTGTCCATGCACTGAAGTTAACTGATGTATTCTTTAGTTGATTAATGAGTTTATAATTAGTGAATTTATTAATAATTAATTCACACCACTCTTCACTAGTGTATTAATCAGTTAGACTAAATACAACTAGCTCAACTATGTTTAGATTAGTTAAACTGAACACAACACCATTAACTCCTCAATCAACTCCACCAAACTCTGTCACGTGAGTTCTAACTGAAGTATCCATGAAATAGCTCCACTTAACCCTCAGGAATAGCATAATTCCTTCTGTCAGCTCCTGTGCCACATCTGTGCACTTAACTGAAGTGCTCCAAGAGAATAAGATAATGTTTAGAGTCCAAATATTATTAAGAGATAATAATATTCGACATATCTATTTTTAGAATGGTAATCTAAAAATAGATTCCGCCCAATATTTCTAAAAATAGAAGTCCATCTATTTTTTCCGACTTGACCAACCATCCAAAAATAGCATCCCGCAACTTATAGAACATGATCCATATGTCTAAAAATAGACATAGTCTAAAAATAGACTTTGCGACAAAATAGCTCTATGGCCCACTTAAGGAAGGCGACTCTTTTAGTGAAGGTGACTTCTTTCCACTAAGCTCATCATCTTGTTGCAATCTCAACACTCGCTATCAACAAGATAAGGATTATCTGCCACCCCTATCCTACCCCTATGGTATTCGAATTTTCTCCTGGTGAGCACCTTCATCAAGATATCAACATCCTGATCCTCCATGGGAATGTATGAAAGTAACATGATCTTCCGCTGCACACAATCTCTAATATGATGATACCGGATGTCAATGTGTTTAGATATATCATGAAATACTAGATTAACCAAGAGTTTTATGCAACTCTGATTATCACAATATATCACAGTAGGATCTAAGTGTGAACCGAACAACTCGAGCAGGATCTCCCTCATCCATATAGCCTCGCATGCAGCCAAACTTGTCGCTTACATACTTACCGTTAAATCGAGTGCCATGGATCTCTGCTTCCTGCTGTACCAAGAAACTGTTGTCGACCCGATACTAAAAATCCCTCCAAATGTGCTCTTTTTGTTCGTTGGGCTCCCTGTCCAATCTGCATCCGTAAAGCCACATAGCCTCACCTCATCCGACTGTGAGTATCATAATCCATATCCCGATGTGCCTCTGAGATATCTCAATACATGCTTGCCTGCCTTCCAGTAGAGCTTGGTAGGCTTAACCATAGCTTGTGAAAGTTGGTTAACAACATAGCATATGTCAGGTCATGTATTGACCAGATACATAAGAAACCCCACCAACTGTCGATAAACAGTGGCATCCACTACCTCCGCTGAAGTAGCATCCTCCTTCCTCCATCCACCAGGAAGAGGAGTATCAACAGGCTTGCAGCCATGCATGTTGAACTTCTCCAGTATCTCCCAGGCATACTTTCCTTGAGAAACAAACAGTCCATCACTGCGTTGCCAAATTTCCAATCCCAGGAAATAATGAAGGAGGCCCAAGTCCTTCATCTCAAACTCCTTTGCAAGATTAGCCTTGCATGAGTGTATCAACAGTTCATCACCTATCAAAATCAAATCATCTACATAAAGTACAATGATCAGCAACTTACCCTCCACCACAATCTTGTATAGGTTAGGATCCACCTCACTCTTGGAGAATCCAAGTCCGGTGAAATAACTGTATATCCATGTGTACCAAGCACGAGGTGCTTGTTTCAACCCATACAACGCTCTCTTGAGCCTGCAAACATGCGAATCACTGTTGAAGATCTCGAAACCTTCGGGCTGCTCTATGTACACCTCCCCCTCAATCACCCCGTTGAGGAACACATTCTTCACATCCATCTGATGAATGTGCCACCCCATCTGCGCTAAGAGAGCAAGAATCCTCCGTATGGAAGAATACCTTGCGACAGGTGCAAAGGTTTCATCATAATCAATCCCCTCAATCTGTGAGAAGCCTTGGGAAAAAAATATTTCCTTGTACTTCTCCACACTCCCGTCAACTACCTGCTTCACTTTGTAGATCCATCTTGAACCCACCACTAATTTCCCCTCCAGCCTTGGGACAATCTCCCATGCACTGTTTCTGACAATCGAATCATACTCTTCCACCATGGCATCTACCCATGCGGAATCCTCCACAACTTCCTCAAAAGAGGATGGCTCTGTCACTATAAGCTTGCTCATAAGAGCCATGTATCTAGTATACCAGTCAGGTGACTGCCTCTGTCTACGCTGTGATGTAGGTGCTCCTACAACCTTCTCTGCATCTTGAGCTAGTCGCTCAGCTTCTGTAGTGCGCTTCCACCCTCTGATGGTTGGAGCTGCTTGAGAGGTCTCTTCCACTCCATGAACCTCATCTTGTGGCTGATCCACATCCTGAGACTCATCCTTAGGAACTAATAGCTCCTCGTCTGCATGCAAGTGTGGCTCCCTCTCAAGCGAACACTTCATGGCTTTCTCCTCATGAAATTTGATATCCCATCGCACAGCAGTCTTGCGACTGTCTGGCAAATACACATGATAGTTGTGGGGCATATCAGTGTACCCCAAAAATATCCCAACCTATGCAGTCGGCTCCAGCTTCTTCCTGGCATCCTTCGTCACATGAATGTAAACAGGTGAACCAAAAATCCTCAAATGGGATAAATCAGGCCTCTTACCAGAAAATGCCTCCTTGGGTGTACCCATGCCAAGTATCCTGTGAGGAAAATGGTTCTGCACATATACTATAGTATTGCATGAATCAGCCCACAAGTGAATGGGTAGGCCCTGATCATGCAACATCACCCGTGCAGCACCCACGATCGTTATGTTCTTCCGCTCAACAACCCCATTCTACTGTGGGTTATGAGGTGCTATGAGCTCTCTTCGAATTCCTTCTGCGCTGCAAAAGTCCTTGAATTTTCCAGAGATGAATTCACCACCATTGTCGCTCCTAAGAGCCTTCACCTGCTTCCTCGATTATTTCTCAACCAGTGCCTTAAACTCACAGGACTTTGAGTATGTCTCGCTCTTCTTCTGCATGAAGAAGATCCAGCACATACGAGAAAAATCATCAAGAAATATCACATAGTACCTATGCTTTGCTGTCGAAGATACTGAGAAAGGTCCACACACGTCTGTGTGAATTTTCTCAAGGATCGTCGTGGCACGACTATCCTTCTCGTGAAAGGTGGCTTTCACAAATTTTCCCAAAGTACATCCCTTGCACTGATCTGACTACGCAAGTGTACCCTTAGGAAGCCCAGTAGAAATCTGCTGCAGTATCTTCAAAGCTCCATGGTGAAGGTGGCCCAATCTCCGGTGCCACAACTCGCCATCATCTAAACTCACCACTCCTTACGCCTTTCATGCCATTGCGCACGGCCATCTATACGCAATTGAGAAAAAAGTTCTTAACTCGAACCCCTATCCTCGGGTCTTACCCGGTTGCCTTATTGTGCGGGAAAGCCTTTCCCTCGCTAAAGACAACATCATATCCTTGTCTTCTAGCATCCTGCATAGAATGAATTACTTCTTCTTCAATCTAGAACATGCATCACTTCCTTCAATACAAAGGGTTTGCAGACTCCCTCTCAAAGGAAATGAGTACGAATCTGGTCGCCTTTATCTACCATCATCGCCCATCTCGATGTGCACTCCAAGATCTTTCTCATCCAGATCAGTAAACAAATCTCGATCTCCTGTCATGTGAAAAGATGCACCACTGTCAAGAAACCACACTGAACCCATCACACTTGAGACCAAGCATGCGATCACTAAAAAATCCAGCTCAAACTACGAGGCTAAGTCCTCTCTAGCTGCAGTTCCAACAACCTGCTTATTTTTCTTCTTCTGTGGACAATTAGTGGCGTAATGTCCATGTTGGTGACAGTGAAAGCACTTCACCTTGGACATGTCCTGCTTCTTGCCTTTTGCACCAGAATGAGAAGCTTTCTTGCTCTTCCCCTTATTTTCTTTGGCAGCCAAAGCACAATTCTCTTCATCAGAGTTCTTTGATGAAGATTCGTCCCTGGTACTTCTCCTTATCTCCTCTTGCACAAGATCCGACCAAAGTCGCTCCCATCTTGGCAATTTCTCCCGACCACTGACAGAGTTGTGATAGGAATGCCAACTCTTGGGTAGCCCAAGGAGAGCCAAGCTCACCAAGTCCTCATCATCAAAAGTCACCCCCAGACTTCCTAGCTCATCCCTTCATTGGATGAACCTCGTGAGGTACTTGGGCATACTATCGCCTTTCTCCATTTTTATGTTTCTGAGTTTATCCTTGAGCGCCAACTTCCTCTAGTCACTCTTGCTTTGAAATAAATTTGTCAAAGATTTCCACATCAAGAATGGAGAAGCCTTACCATGAAGGCTGGACACTATGTGATCCTTCACACCTTCCAATAGAATCCTTCGACACTTTGTTGTCTTCTTTTGCCATGCGTCAAGTACAGCGGCATCACTAGAAGTAGGTTTTGGAACTTTTGCATCTATGAACTCCTTCAACCCATTGTCATCTAGCACTGCCTCCATCCTGTCCTTCCATGCAATATAATTCGAGCTGCCCTCAAGGGCATACTCCAATCGCAATCCATTGAAATACATCTCAACTTCGACACCAAGAAAACACTGCTGCAAATTCGAATTCCACCAGCTCAAAACTCAACCGCTTCAATGTTTGCAATTGCTCCAATGATCAATATCACTCTGATACCATGTAGAAATTTTAATAAAATATATATTATTCACCTATATTCTCCTGATCACACACTATTTTAACTTCATGCACAATACAAAATCTCTTCTACCATTGATCATTAATTGCAGAAAAAACAATCGCATGCACACATTAAAACCATAAACAATCACACATATGAACACAATATTTCATGGGAAAGCTTAAAGCTGAAAACCCCCAACTATCTATATATTATATATGTCATAGAGATCATGTAACAATAATTGTACAAAGCTCCTCACAAGCTCTCAGCACAACCTCCAATTGCTACACACTAATCAAGCTAGATCTAGCAAAACACATGCTCCAATCTTTGCCACTTGATAGCCAACCTCTATTGCATAATCAATGCTATAGGATGGCTCATTAAATAACATAAACCACCTGGCTTGTACTGTGAAATCCTCATGGGCTTCTCCAATCACTGGTAGTTGCAAATATGCAACTGTATAGTCACAACTGATAGTTAACCCGCTCTTTCACCTATCTCTGCACTGGTCTCCACTGAAACTGTCCATGCACTGAAGCTAACTGATGTATTCTTTAGTTGATTAATGAGTTTATAATTAGTGAATTAATTAATAATTAATTCACACCACTCTTCACTAGTGTATTAATCAGTTAGACTAAATACAACTAGCTCAACTATGTTTATATTAGTTAAAATGAACACAACTCCATTAACTCCTCAATCAACTCCACCAAACTCTGTCACAAGAGTTCTAACTAAAGTATCCATGCAATAGCTCCACTTAACCCTCAGGAATAGCATAATTCCTTCTGTCAGCTCCTGTGCCACATCTATGCACTTAACTAAAGTGCTCCAAGAGAATAAGATAATGTTTAGAGTCCAAATATTATTAAGAGCTAATAATATTCGACATATCTATTTTTATACTGGCAATCTAAAAATAGATTCTGCCCAATATGTCTAAAAATAGAAGTCCATCTGTTTTTCCGATTTTACCAACCATCCAAAAATAGCATCCTGCAACTCATAGAACATGATCCATATGTCTAAAAATAGACTTTGTGCCAAAAATAGCCTGCGGGCCCACTTAGTGAAGGCGACTTCTTTCCACTAAGCTCATCATCTTGTTGCAATCTCAACAGGTTGAGTCCCATGGTGGTGCAAGAAAAGAAGAAAAAAGGAGAAATCAAGATTTTTCTAAACCTACACAAGTTGAATGATGCCTGTGTGCAAGATCCATTCCCAACTCCATTCTCTGATGAGATCCTAGACAATGTCAGAGGAAAAGAATTCTATTCATTTAGAGATGGTTTCTCAGGGTATCATTAGATCACGATTGTGCTAGAGGAACACAGTAAGACTACCTTTGCAACAAAATGGGGATGTTTCCAATATACAATCATTCCCTTTGGTTTGAAGAATGCAACTGCCATATTCTCGTGCATAGGAGTAGCTGCATTCAAGGATTTTATCCATACATTCTTGGAAGTGTACTTTGAATATTGAACTATTTTTGGGCTATTGAAAAAACATGTTTCAAATTTTCACTTAATGCTGGATGTCTGTAGAAATTATCAGATCTCATTGAACTTGAAGAAATGTATATTCTGTGTGCCATTCGGGATATTGTTGGGACACATTTTCTTCCTCAAAGGGTTCATGGTAGATCCCTTGAATATTGCAGTGATTTTTAATCTAGAGATACCTACAAATGTAAAAAAACTATGCTCAATATTGGTGCACATTGGCTATTATCGAAAGTTAATTCAGGGTTATGCACTGATAACTGCGCCCATGGATAAATTTCTCAAGAAAGATACGACATTCTGTTGGGATGAGGAATGTAGGAGGATTTTTTAATTTTTGAAGGAAAATATGGTCATGATGCCCATATTGATCTTCCCAAATTGGTCTAAGGTGTTTCATGTGCATGTTGATGCCTCCTGTATCGCTCTTAGAGCTATTTTAGCATAGCCAAGAGTTGGAGAGATTGATCACCCTATTTCCTATGCTAGTAAAAATCTCCCAAGCGTAGAATGAAATTATTCAACCACAAAAAAAGAAGGATTATCAATGGTCTATGCGCTACATAAATTATGGCACTACCTATTAGGAGGACATGTCAATATGTCTACGGATCACTTCGCTTTAAAGTACCTAGACAATAAGCCTGTGTTGGGGGGGAAGATTTGGGGTGGTTGTTACTATTCTAGGAGTATGAATTTGAGACCATTGTGAAACTAGGAATACTGAATGTTGGGTCAGACCATCTGTCGTACATTGAGACTAGTGAAGAACACACTAGCTTGGAGGATGGATTACCAGATGCACAGTTGTTTGAAATCAAGATAGTTGATGATCATTTCCATGATATTATTCAATTCCTGATTACTGGACGCGTGCCTGAGGAATATACAATACAACATAAGAAAGAGCTCGTGGAGCTTACAACAAACATCATTATTATTGTTGACCTGTTGTACATGATGGGTGCAGACAAAGTTCTGCAAAGATATGTTTTGGAGTATGAAAGGCATGCAATCTTAGATGATGCTCATGGATGGGTTGTCGGTGTCACTATGCAGGGAAGGCAACCATGCAAAATATTTTTCAAGCTGGATTATGGTGCTGCACATTTCACAATTATACCCATGCGCATTGTCGTGCATGCGATGTATGCCATAGGACCAGAAATCCATCGCGCAGAGATGAGATGCCCCTGCTTCCACAAGTGGCACTACAAGCATTTGAGAAATGGGCCATAGACTTTGTTAGACTTATTAACCCTCCAAGCAAGAAGAGTGGTGCACATTACATAATCACTGCGAATTACTATGTAACCTGATGGGCTGAAGCTAAGCTCGTGAAGGATTGTACTGTAGATAGAACTGTGCACTTCATCTTCGAGAATATTGTGACCCGCTTTTGATGCCATAAGATTCTAATAAGTGATCAAGGTACGAATTTTGTGAATGAAACCATTGAAGCATTGACAGATGAATTCTAGATTCATCATCAGAAGAGCACTCCCTATCACCCACAAGCGAATGGTGTGGTGGATGTTTTCAACAAGATATTGGAGACTGCGATTACACATATTTTCAATGCTAACCAGAATGATTGGGATGAGCGCGTACCCATAGTTCTCTAGGAATATCAAACTACATGTAAAAATTTGACTCGTGGGACACCATTCAGGATGGTATATGGGCAGGAAGCCGTGTTTTCGATGGAATACATTGTTCATAGTCTACGCATCGCAACATTCAAAAATATGGTAGAAGCAGATATTATGGAGGAATTATTATCACAATTGGTCACACTTGAATAAGAACTCTTTATTGCAAATTTCCATCAGCAAATTCAAAAGGCACTTGAAAAGGCATGGCATGATAGGCACATTAGACAAAAAATGTTTAAGGAAGATGACTTAGTCTTGTTATATGACAATAATTTTTCGCACCACCCCGAGAATTTCAAGATGCATTGGTTAGGGCCATATATTGTTAAGGAGATCACTGATGGAGGTGCAGTATGCCTGGCCATGCTGAGAGGAGAATATCTTCCATAGTATTTCAATGGAAGTCGATTGAAGCCCTACCGGGATGACCCTCTCCCTGCATCCACCAAATGACTATATGGCCGAAGTCTTGGATCTACGTAGAAGGGATGGCCGATGTGCAGAAAGTTTTGATGCGTGTGCAGTAGCTACGTGAGGAGGTTGAATGGGTCTCGGAGGTGAAAAAATCTAGTCGTTGGAACAATAAATTTGGAAAGACAGTTTTTTTACTATTTAAGGGAGCATCTACGTTGCATTTAATGAGAGGATTTTACCAGATTTGGAACCATTTTGTCATTTATTGGGACACATTAATGCATAAGGGACTGTTGAAAACATGAAAAAATTATAAATATGACCTAAGGGGTCACAATAGTTCCCTTTGATTTCTATGTGAATTTCATGTCTTGTGTTCTCTGATTTTTTCATATTATTTATTGTCTATATCTGGTCTAGATCCAGGATTTTAGGAGGACTTGCACCATATGGGTCTAGTTACGTTATCTCGCCAAGCATGACAGATACGCGCCTAGAAGAGGATCCTGCTACACCGGTCACTAAGATACTTGGGCCTGTGAAGACTAAGAAGTGTCAGATGTCAGGGACCCGTAAATCCTCTAGAGGGAAGACTACGAAGCCGGGCTCCACTATAGTTGAGCACCAGAAGAGACCCATGGTGAAGCTTTCTGAGACCATTATGGAAGATGAGGATGTGGTCAAAGTGGCCCCATTCACATGGTTTCCAACCTATGTCGCACCGCAAAAGGCATCAGTCAAGGTCCCAAAGGATCTTGACAAAGTGCGATCCTATATTAACATGCCCTTAATTCTCGAGAATGTCCTGCTTGAAGGCTATATGTTTGCTAAAGTACCATAGCTAAAGATGGAGGATTGGGACCTCATGGATGTTGAAAATTTTCTTGAGCTTGCACCAAAGTGATACCTAGACTGCATACCCTATAAGGGGGGGGATCGTGCACTTGGAGCCACAATGATGGGTGTTGGGCCTGCACAAGGTTGGCCTTTTGAATCTACTTTAGGTCCCACATTTCGGGCGCAGCTCAATAAATGATATATGTGTGCGAAAATTACTCATGCTCGTGCATGATGAAGATCTATGGCTAGAAGAGAGAATACACATTGATGCCATGCTAATCCATCGGATCACCGACCTGCCTGATCAAGGTGCGAATCCCATGGATGATTTTGGAGGGAAGGCATAAGAAAATAAGGTGGCAGAAAAAAACAAAATGATCTACTAGGTTTTGCGCCACCATAACAGAGGATTCATAGTCAATGAAATAAATGACCTAGCTATCCAATTTGGGACGCTCATATTGGCCTGTAAGATGATGTGGAAGTGTAGACCTAAGGAAGTCCCTACGCAATTAATTTCACTTGCAGGACAGTGCGAGAAGGGAGTAATCTATAATTGGGCACAATATTTGTGCAAATAATTCTTGGAGTAATCTAGATATCCCTAATTGGATGGAACAACCCAAAGGAAACACAATTTCCTAATATATAACCATAAATGTGTGAAGCCACGCGGTATGCCGAGTTCCTCTGTCCCCGAGCACATTATGAAAAACAAAATATTTTGGGTCTTGTTCGACGCTTCCAACTTTCAGGCGGTCCAATCCAAACCAAGACTCTCTCCAACTTTGTGAACAGTACAAGTTGATTGCAGATTTTAAGGCCACCTTCCACAACATTCACATCTGCACGAAGGGCGCAATTGAAGGAATTTGGTACGAATTGTCATATCTCATCACCAAGGACAACTTGTTGCGTGTCAGTGCAAAGTGGCCACTAGCTTGGCTGGAGCCACACACCATGGAAGGTGCATCGACCTCTCTTCCGAAGATGCCTACCAAGCCTCACATTGGTACACAAACTACTGAGAAGACCACAGGAGTAGATCCCATGCCGCATTAGGGGAATTTTGAGGTCTAAAATAGTCCTCCTAAGAAAAATGTACAACCAAAATAAACTTTAAAAGGACCAACAGGATTCAATATGATGATGTCAACCATGGGGGATGATTCACCATTTTTTATGTAAAAGGGTAAAAAGATTAAAAAATAATAAAATAATAAAATTTCTTTTTCAACTCGTATTTTCAACTTATCTCCCAAATTTTTTACTCAATTTGAATATTCGTTGGATGAAAAATTCAATTCGTCTTCGAATGAGTACCCATGTTGCATACTTTCGATGGACCCTGCTATGTGAAAAATGAGAAATACATGAAAAAACGTGATTGCAATCACATTTTTCATGTATTTCTCATTTTTCATGTATCAGGGTCCATTGAAAGTATGCAATATGGGTACTCCTTGGATGAGGAATTGAATTTTGCATCCAACGAGTACTCCCATTCGAAATTTGAGTAAAAACTTTGGGAGATAAGTTGAAAATACGAGTTGAAAAAGTAGTTTTTTCTTTTTTTCCCTCTAAAATTTGATGATGTCATCAAATCTTATTTTTTTATTTCCACTATTATTTTATAATTTCCTTAGGAGGCCCATTTTAGACCTCAATATTCCCCTAATGGACTACAACTAGTGAAATGATTGATATGGAAATGAACTCTTCACATGATAAGAATGGTGTCGAGCCTAAAGAGACTGAGGAGCCGGTGGAAGCTCAGACTTCCAAGGCACAAAGCACAGTTCTCAGGCCATGGGAGTTTCCAAGAAGAAACAAAAGGGATCTAAGGCCAGTGGAGAAGAAGAGCTGATGCTGACCGAAGATGATTTCAATGAAATAGAAAACACGATCACGACATCAATAGAAGATATGTGGATGGACCTAGAAGCACATTTCAAGGCTACACTCGATGGGGTATAGGTTGGCATCCAAGAGCTCAAAGTTCAAGTGAGCCTGATTTAGGCGAACATTGCACAAGCAAGGCAGTTACAAGTGAGCATGTTTTTTTCCATCACACAACCCATTACAACAGTATTGCCTTCAATGGGAGAAGCCCGCTTGGTTTAGATTCCTGAACAAGCCATTCAAGTTGAGTCTCAGTTGCTGCACGCACAGCTCAAATCCTGCTAGGAAGTTAATAATGATTTGAATATGTTACCTGTATGGAAATTACATATGGTCCATAGCATGATCATGGAAGAGCTACATTTTCACGAATCATGTGCCTACCATGACATCAATGAAGCTTAGAAACATGTGATCGACCTTCAACAGAAGTACCAAAGCGCCGACGAAGCATTTCGAGTAGTCAAGGCTTAGAGTGCTACCCTCGAAGAAAAGATCAACCAAGTATGCAGTGATGTGCCAACGGTTCCCACCACCGCCACCCCATAAGAGAAATTAGAAAGGTTGGCCGCTGCATTAAAGGACTCGTGTGTAGAATTTCAAACTTTCTAGCCTGAATTTGAAAATCATATTGCCAACCCTCAATTAAAGTTGCAACGAGAAACCCCATCGGAAGTCCATGCTCAAAGGGCTACAGAGGTAAAACAGGCTACATATAGCATAGATGTCGGAGTAACACATTGCGGTTAGTTATTGGATGAGGCCACGGGTGTCTGGACTTTGGTTCAGAATGACCCAATGGTATAGCAGTTGCACAATGAGTTGCACGTCAAGGAGAATTTTTTTTTTGATATTAGGATGGCGACACCCACCCTCGTGATTCACAGTGCCTCACCCACCTATAGGAGGGTCAAGTGATTTAGACTGAAATCAATGAACTACACCAATGATAAAAGTTGCTCGAGGCAAGGATGCATCCACGAGTCGAGGAGGCGCTACAACTGTCACAAAAATTGGATGATGCATTGAATACCATTCAACAAATTGAGTGAAGTATTGAACTGGCCACTGGAAGGCCAACTACAGAAAAATTAGTCACTGAAGTGTAGGGAGTGGCTACGTGGAGTCTTGAGGTGGTGCTACCACTAAAAAATTATGTCGCTACACTCCAAGAGAAGAAGAAGAAGCCGAACTCACAGTGACTCGGGACGAGTCACAGGTCTGTGTTGGGGGCCTGTTTGAGCGGGGTCCCCTGGGGAAATTTTGAGTAAATTTTTTTATGAAATTGTGATATGCGTGTGGCATGGAAAGTTCAAGGGGCTTTAGGGTGGGTCAAAACCCCTGTTTTATGTAAATTGGTTTTAAGGGTAAATCGTGGGCCTCAAACTATGGTTTTAGAACATAGTATCCATGCGTTGGATGAATATATATATCGATAGATCGAGTCTAGTAAGAGGGAAATCGATAAGTAATATGATGGATCTAAGTACATTTATGCTTTAGTGATACATTTTCTAAGTCTTGGTTGGGTAGAGAGGCTCCTGCTGGCTATCTGTGCGGAGACCTAGTTCTGGTTGTGTGCGGACTCTGATGGTTGTGTGCACAGAAGGGTAAGTGTAAGGGGAAAGTCTGATTGTACTAAACTGTTTGAATCTAATACAAAGACTATCTTTGGTGAAGCAATTGTGCTATGTGTCTGAACTATATATTTTCTATTTTTTCTTTGAGATCTCTTTACTTCTGTTATATTTGCATGAGTAAATCTGTTCTTTATGCATGAATATATGTTGATGGTTAAGTACATTAATAGATTTTCTTAAGTTATTGTGCATTGCGAAGAGATGATTCTATTATTATATATATGCGTCAAAGTTGATATGAGATACCTCTGTTATATGCATTATTTGTATTTTCAAGGAGCTGATTTGATAAGTACTAATTTATATTTATGCGCACCTATTTCTGATCTGAAACGGGTTTTGTTATAAACTTGTTTAGGGCTACCACATCAATTTCTTCCTCAGGGTGCAGAAACCTAGTTCCAGCACCCCCCCATACTGCTTTGGGTGAGACTTTGATCTGCACAAGTAGGTCATTGCCGAAAGGGATAGTATTTGGAGGGTTTCTTAGTTGCACAATAAACTTTGAACTTGGGTCAGGACTCCTCAAGCCAACATGGCCAATAAATGAAGCTTGGGTGTGCATTTTAGTGAAGGTAATTTTGGTCTGCTTCACAAAAATGCATGCCCAACCTTAGAGAGTATTTTTTTACTCATAAGTAACATTAATACAATTAATGTTTTCTAATTTAGTGATTTCAAGGTCAAATTTAGTGTAAATGAAATTTCTGCAACAATCATAGTTCATGGTGTCACCCCAAAAGTGTCAATATTTTGTTAACAATAGAAACTTTACTCGAATAAAATTAGTATGTAAAATTAGTAATTAAATAGTATACAATTTGAATCAACATGGTTGGACCATAAATGAAGCCTGTGTTTTCATTTTAGTCATTGAGGAACACAATTTTGGGTTGCTTCACAAAAATTGCATGCCTATCCTTGATTTTAAGGCCAAATTGAATGATTCAACTTGGAGAGTATTGTTTTACTCCTAGGTAACTTTAATAAAATTAAATATTTTTAAATTTTCACATATATATATTTATTTGTAAACTCCAAATTCCATGGATTTCATAGGGTAAAAGGCAGGATTTTCATGCCTCAAATAAATGCACTCCAGCAATGTTTGGGAACAAGCAGATGGACTAAGAAAAATGAAACTTGAATTTTAATTGTTGAAACTTGTAGTTTAATAGTTAAAACCATATAAGTATGGCTGAATGGCCTAATTTTAGTAGTAGTTAGGTGTAAATGATGCCAAGGGATAGATAAAGAGATAACACCTAGGGTTTGCAGGGTCTATTTTAGGGTTTTTCTATATCGTATGTACTTTTTTAGGGTTTTAAGATTAAGATTAGGTCAAGTGACCTTGTTAGGGTTTAAAGATAAATAGTTAAGGAGACTAGATACAAATAGGATTAGTTATTATTTGGTTTTTTGAAGTGAATTCTATGTAGATCTAGGGTTTTAATGCTACTCATTCATTGGAAAAGTCCTGAAAATGAATTCCCAACGCACATGAAAATGGTGACTAGAATTATAGGGTTTAAGAGAATGAAGTAAATTATGCGATTCAATATCAAATAGGGCATTTATACTAGAATTCAATATTTATTATCTACCCAAGGTGATAATGCGCCATCATAATATCTTAATAAAATACATAGCATTTCAATGTCAAACAAATATTAAAAGATGAAAACTTAAAACAAATATTAGAAAAACACATAGTACCTCATAAACCATCAAATTTCAGAATCATGAGAATAAATTACACAATCATGCTACTCTTCCACAATAGTCTTATAATTCCAAACAAGAAAAAGAAAAAGGTAAAATATAGTGAACTCCTTCCTCTAGTCACAAATGTGTTAAAATTTATAAATTAGAAGTTTCTTCCCACTTATACATGACCTAAGAAAAATTTGAAATGCATGGGGAACATGCCTCCCTACATAGCATTATGTACATCCTCATTAAATTTGGGTTGACAATAACTCATCCTAATTAAATTTTTGTTGTACATGAACACTCCAAATTGGATTGATTTTATAGGGTAAAAGGAAAGGATTGTGTGTTTGAAATAAATGCACACCATGAATTGTAATTAATTGGAAGTGCAATAATGATCATTCCATCCTAAATATAGAAAAAAATTCTACTACATATCATACTCATTATGCTAAAATAAATATTACTCTCCAAGTCTTTCGATGTAGCAATTCATCATATCTGCTAATGTTCAAGTCAAAATAAATATGCACTCCCAAGTCAAACCAATTACACTCTTGGTAATGAAATTTTAAATTGGACATGATTGAATAGTACCTAACCTTAGGATATAACCTTGCATCATGTCTGAAAAATACCCTACATAATTACATTTTCCACTTATACACAACTTTCACATAACGTAAGTTGAAGAAAAACTTAGAATGTTGTATGAAATATGAAGTATAAATATTTAAGGTCAAAGTAAATATATAAAAATGTAAAAGTGTGTAATATAAATAAATAAACAATTTATAGTTTTAATTGATCATATTGGCCAATAAATGAAGCATGGGCGTGCATTTTAGTGAAGTGAGGCAATTTTGGCTTTCTTCACAAAAATGCATGCCCAACCTTCATTTCAATACCAAATTAACTTATTAAACTTGGAGATTATTTTTTTACACATAAGTAACATTCATGCAATTATTTTTTCCTAATTTAGTAATATTAATGGAAAAGTTAATGTTAATGAAAGTGCTACAACAATCGCAGTTCATGGTGTCACCCCAAAAGTGTCAACAATTTGTGAAGAACCAAAACTTATTGAAAGAAAATTAGTGTGGAAAAATTGTAATTCAATAGTATAAAATCTTAATCAATCATATTGGCCAATAAATGAAGTTTGGGTGTGAATTTTGGTGAAGCAATGCAATTTTCGCCTGCTTCACAAAAATGCATGCCTAGTCTTCATTGCAGGGCCAAATTGAATGATTCAACTTGAAGGGTATTTTTTTACACATATGTAACTTTAGTAAAATTAAATATTTTTAAATTTTCACATATATATTTATGTTGTTGAAGAATACTCAAAATTACATGGATTTCAAAGGGTAAAAAGGAGGGTTTGTGTGCCTCAAATAAATTGCACACCAAGAATGTTTGGGAACAAGGGGATGGACTAAGAAAAATCAAACTTGAATTTTAATAGTTGAAACTTGTAATTTCTTGGAAAAAACTCTATAAGTAAGGTTGAATGACCTTATTTTAGTAGTAATTATGTTTAAATATTTCCAAGAGATAGACAAAGAGATAATGCCTAGGGTTTACAGGGTCTATTTTAGGAATTTTCTATATTGTATATATTTTTTAGGGTTTTAAGTATAATATTAGGTCAAGTGACCTAATTAGGACATTTAATATAAAATTGTTTGGGTGCCATTTTAATGAAAAAATGATGTTTACTATCATTTATCAATAATCATTTGCATGATGAAAATTTGGTAAATTATACCTATGAGATAGAAGTGATTGCCATCTTACATGCCATGAAAATATTGCAGCCCTATTTGTAAAAGTGTTATTTTTCATACACTATATCTTATATCTAAATATTAAATTTGAATTTTTAATTCTATGCCTGAGAAAAGTATGAGTAAAGGAGGAAATTTAAAGCAGCTTATAAACAATTATATTCACTTAATAAAATTTTGTTTTATTTATAAAAGTGATTTTACAGAAAATAAAGCAATAAGTTAAAAAAAAAAATCCATTTGTGCATGCATTCCTCACAGTTTATTTAGTGTGCATTATTCTATTTCGCATGCATTCCTACATTCAACATGCATTCCTCATGGTTTATTTAGCATGAATTCTTGCATTCATCATGCATTCAACTAGCGTGCCTTGAACCCAGACAATGATGGAATCAATTGTAACAGGGGTGTCCTATTCCCTACAAATAGTTGACATATGAGGTTCTGACGAAAAATTTACAGTAAAAAAGTTCAAAGAGGGTGCTGATACATGGGGAGGTATAAATACTTGTCCACTAGGTATGCTAGATATCCCAAGAAGAGCAGAGTATTATAGATTTATATTTGGAAAACTCAATTTCCAAAATGATGAGATAAATGAGGCCATCTAAAATTACGATGATAAATCCATGTAATTAAAAATATTTGGGAAGAGTATTTACTTGGACCCTAATTTGGTTTCGAGAGAAACAAAAATTACATGTAGAGGGGGAGAAATATAGTAACTCCAAAAAAATCCCTAATCTAGAAAATATTGAAATGGCCAGTAAAATATGTGGGAAAAAAGTATGTTTTCCAAGGTATGGATTAAAAATGCAGTATATTCTGTAAGGACTATAAAAATCCTTGATTCAATTTTTCCTTAGGACAATTATTAATCATCAAAAGCTTGATATTTTTGGTGACTAGATCAAGCTAGTTATTCTTTGGATTGAAGACAGGGCCATAAATGTCCTTCATTTGTTGGCTAAAAAATTACATTATGCCCTACAAGAAAGTAAAATTAAGAAGGTTAAGTTCAGTTTCCCGGGAACACGATAAAAAATTATTAATTTTTATCGATAAAATATTCAAACAAGGCCTTTTAAAACTTACAGTAGGAGATAAAAACCAAATAAAACCATTGAGGAAGAAACTAAATAGAGTTTTGTTGAAGGTGTGGAAAAGTTTGCTGATACAATTTTCCATGCCGAAGATATAGTTTCTAGTCATGTCTTAGCAGACTTACATGTATGTAGGGATGAAGGTGAGGAGCAGGAAGGTATGAACCATTATATGCAAACATGTAATGATTATTTTTATATAATATAAAAATTTAATTCTAAATAGTTGGCACTTCAATATAATTTTCATTTTATGGGTGATTCAACATCTACATCTCCACGTTTAAGCGTGCACAATCCAACATACATTTTCGATAATATATTTGTTTTCTCAAGATATGATAGAATGATCCATTACAAATAAGTTGCAATGGAATATGCTTCCTCTATATACAAGTGGAAGGAAAAGTGTGAACTAAAGGAGAAGTATATTGTTGAATGCATGAAGAATATTGTAGTGTTACAATCAACAATTTTGTAGCAAACAAAAAAATCAATGAAAGACATAAACACAAAGGATAAAATTATTGATGAATTTCTTAATTATGTATACATAATGAGAGACGAATGTATGAGGGATATATATGCACTATAAGAAAAGTTCAAAGAAGCTCAGGCTACATCTAATGAAAAAATTAGTGAACTTGAAGAGGAGTTGAGAACAAGACCAAAGGTTCTCATTATACCTCCATTGGAAACATTAGATACTTATGAGACTAAATTAGTTAGGGTATTAAATGAAAAAATATAAATTTAATGAAGATGTAAAGGTTGAATTTGAAAATAAATCTAAAGAGGACCGACAGAAGCATGAATCCCAGGTTGAAGAATACTAGAAAAAAGTGACTAAGTTGGAGAAAACCTATGATAGGCAAGCTAATATGCTGAAAGAGATATATATTGAAATTATCCGGGTAGAAAAAAATATTAAGGAAATTGAAAAGGATAATTATTGACATTGTAAATAAGGTGGTACTAGGAGTGGGGATAAAGTTAAGGGTAAGGGTAAAGGTACAAGTCAGGATACAGGAGTAAAAATAATTCCTTCAATTGACTTGTAGAAATCCCAGCTAAAAACATGAGTGAAGGATTTAGAGGAAATTATCTCAGCCATGAATTCTATGGGTGATATGTATGCCTCACGACGACTTGTTGAATCATTTAATAAGAAGGTAGTTGAGAGAGAAAAAACAAATACATATCTACAAAAAGATCTCATGAGCGGTCGAAAAGCACAACCTTTGGGATGTGACAAGGAGATACAAAATTTTAAATCCAATATTTTTGATTTGCAGAAAAAATTACAGAGGCCCACACACGAGGCAATACCATTTATGTGTATTGAAAATCATCAACTATAGAGGGAAAAAAACTTGAGGATAAAGTACAACAACTCACTAGTGAATTGTCCAATTCTACATATCAACTAAAATATACAAAGGAATATATTGAAAGGAAGGAAACTGAGAACAAGGAGAAATATACGAAGAATGCACAATTATTGAAGAGTCTAAGCGAATAAAAATTCAATTTGAGAGAAAATTATGAAAAAAAAATTCAAGAGCTTCAAGAATAATAATCACTGGTCTCCAAAGAAGGAAAAATACACTCTTCTTCTCAAGAGGAGGGCTTGCAGAATCCTCCCAAGCATCCTGGAGTTTCAGGATAACAATTTTTAGGTGTTGTATCTATGTAGACACATTTCAAGATGTAATACATACATACATACATACATACATACATACATACATACATACATATATATATATATATATATATATATATATATATATATATATATATATATAGACACACACACACACACACACACATATATATATACATACATACATACATATATCATTATTTTTCGTTAACGTGCATTTTTTAATTAACCTGCTAATCTTTTTTGAGGACTTAATTTTATGTCTCTATCAAAGAGATTTTATCTAGTTGTGGTCTTACTGAGATCTAGTTACTCTTTTATTTTTAGAAAATGTAATGGAATTTTATAAGCTAATCACTTATTGAATCAAGAAATTGATGCTATGGAATGTACTAAATTTCTATTTGAATTACAAACTGTGTCTTTTTTCCATAGTAGAAAAAATTTACAATATTCTTAATGCATCATATGGAAAAATTTACCATAGGGTGCCTCAAAAGGAAACTCAGGGGTTCCTAAAGGTGGAGGTGTATTTTTTAACAAAAAATGTAAAAACATCATGTATTATGCTTGGGGAATTAGCACTGCCTCAATTAATTATACATAGATATGGGTTGCCTATAAAGGTCTCTCCATTCTTTTGGAGCATGGTTTTAAGTCTGTTGTTATAGTGGGAGAATCCAATGTTTTATTTGCAAACGAAAATTCAGTTTCTATTAATAAGAAAATTGCATAATAAGACAATATATATCAACATCACCAGGAATATGATCCACATATCCTTATCAAGCCAGACAAAATATCCTTCTAAGGCTCATAAAATAGTACAAAATAAGGCTTCAAGTCTCAAGAAATTATCAACTCTAGCTCCAACATTCCAAAGTATCAAGTGAAAGATATAATGTCTTTACTTATTTAGTGAATAAATAGTATACAATTTGAATCAACCATATTGACCAAGAAATGAATCCTTGGCATGCATTTTAGTGAAGTAAGGTAATTTTGTCCCGCTTGACAAAAATGCACGCCCAATCTTCATTACATGGCCAAATTGAAAGATTTGACTTAGAGAGTATTTTTTTTACTTATAGTGAACATTAATACAAATAAATTTTATAATGTTGCACATAGAAAATATTTTTTCTTAGGCTTAGTGAAATTGTTCAGTTTGTTGTATAATATAAGTTAATGAAAAAACTTTGCATACATTTAGCCTAATGGTTTGGATTTAATTTTTTTTACATATACGGTATATTTAAATATATTTTTTAACAATTTCATATTTAATGTATTTTTATTCAATAGGCTCTTCGTCCTAGTTAAGTTCAAGTCTAACCAATAAGCTAACAACACCTCTAAACCATTATCAACCAATAAATGACCACTAACCATGCTAACTCTTATCCAAGTAATCCTATCATTTTATGCCAACAATTCATACCAAATATTGAACACTTTAAGGATATTGCAATAGGTAACTTGGATTGACACAAATACTATTGAAGCATTTAAAATTTTTGGCCGTAAAAATCATCATTTATTAAACATGGATTACAAATACCTCTGAAAATTAGAAGTCTTTATCATTAACATTATTTTCTACAACAATTCCATCCATTATCATTGTCAATGTTAATATCATTTCTCAAGTATTTAATATTATCATCTTCATCATTATTTAAATTTTACTGTAGACCATCTACATTATTACCAAATGTATTTGGATCATTACTTTTTTTACCATCCATATTTTTGTCTTCTATAAAATCATATAACTTTGGATTGTTTTCTTCTTATGCATGAACATAACCATCTTCAACATCATCATGGATGTCAATTTATTTGATGTTCTATAATTTCTCTCTCTCATATTGTTATCCAGCATTGTTCTTCTTAGTATCCACTAATTCATCATCAAATACATGCCTTAATCTTGGATCATAATGTATGACAAATATCCATTTCGGGTCCAAAATATATTCATATAAAAATACCTACACATGAATGACATACATATATTATACCTATGTTATAAAAAAATTATTATTTAATAAACACACACACACACACACACAAAGATATATATATATATATATATATATATATATATATATATATATATAATAAACTATTAATTAATAGATTAATGATCACTAGCACTTCTTGTTTGAGTTAAATAAATACCTGCTCATAATGAATTGGTAGAACAAAAGGCTCCTTATCCTCTCGTAGGAACCTTGAGGATTCTATAGAAAATAATCCACTATGGGTATCATGTCTTCGTGTCCTCTCGATTATTCATACCATCTACACTTGAAAGTACAACATTTAAAAGAACAATAATCAAACTCAATAATTTCTTGGATTTTCCAACATATTGTAGATTCCCTTCAATAATATTCTTATCTTTTCATATTTATCGACTGGATCACTTGAAATAAATCATGATGCCACAATCAAAGGATAAATTCTTTACAACTATAATTTCTACACGATAATGTCGACCATATGTCCATATTGCAAGATATTTCCTCACCTGTGATAAACCATTTATTTCAATGAAAGCAAATATAATGACGAATATTAAAATAGTTAATACTGTCAAAATTGTGAGGAAAGAACATTTTCTAAAATTCCAACTATACCTTTGTTTCACATCATCTACACATGTTGAGTTCATCTTCTTTTATGTTTGAATCTAGCCTTTCATATTCTATTTGATTTTGAATTTGTTCAGTAACCCATTGTAGTTTGCAATATTTTCTCCATTCCTCAAGCATATTAGTGGGAAGTGGATTATTCCTTGGGTTTGATCTCTTAAATTGTCTCCTTTCTTCTATAACTTCTTCTCTCTTTTTATCATACAAATCAATCCATTTTTTCATAAAGTCCATGTAGTTCAAAATGAACTTGTATAGTATAGAAATTTCATCTACACCTATTACATGTCAAAATGTTTACCTCAAACTCCAAATGTCATGTTGTTATTTGAAAAATAAATTACAGAGTAAATTAATGTCTGCAAGGAAAATAATCACAATGATCATGAATTTACTTACTAATTTCTACTTTAACACTATTAGTTTGTTGTTTTTCTCCATCAATAATATCCGATGTTGATTCGTCATCCAAGAAGTGTGACTGATATTCAACATCCTTACCAAGGAATTCACATAGGAAGAGAAATGCTCCATTCAAGACATACCTTTCAACCATGCAACCCTCTAGATGTGCCTTTTTTCATACATATCATTTTAGAGTTTCCATATACATCTCAAAGAAAAAATCCACCTTGTTGATATGACACCCGCTAATTCAATATCTTCGACAAGGTATATAAGTAAATGGACTTGTAGGTCCATGAATCTTTTAGCAAGCTCCATGAATCTCAAATACACATACAATTTCTGCAATTTCCTTCTTCCATTTTGGCACTTCACATTCGTGGATCTCCTTGGAGATCACCCACCTAATATAAGAATAAAAAATTAATATGAACCTTTAGTCAAAAATTAAAAAGCAATATAATATCTCTATGGCTCTCACACGTGAACATTTCATATCATATACCTTTCAAATGTTGGCAATTGACTTATGAGATTCCTTAAGTCAACAACAAGACATGAATCCCCCTTAATTTCCAAAGGTATGATATGCTATCAAATGAATTTCTCAAAGGTCATTAGTAATTTTTCTCACACAACAGAATATCAAAATATATTGTGTACTTAATCAATGTTACCAATAAAAGTTAAGTGTTGATAATACCTCATGAAATTATGAAAATCGTGAGTTTTAAATCTTGTCACATGTCCATCAACTGTAAAAGTTTTTTCCAATAATGATCCATGGCCATTAGGTTTCCTCATTGAATGAATCAGATTTTTAATTTGGTCTAGCTCTTTTTTTTTTCCAAAATCCATTTAGCTTCTGCATATGTTTCATTTTGTCTATTTGTCCACAAATGTATTCTAAAAAATTTGGTACCCGAAAGAGAAATATATCTCCTTCAAGATAAGGTGTCCTTCTCTTTGCCTGATATATGTCAAAATATAGAATATGGTACATTTTTAATATGTGCATAGGATCTAATAAGTGAGCTATTAATAGATCCTTCTAGTAAGCGAGGTCATAAAATATGGATTTTATTTTCATTCTTTCTGGCATAGTAACTAACACTTGTTATGATTCTTCAATTGAATCACCCTGATCAAAAAAATACTCCCAAGCTTTCAATTCAGAATATTCATAATTCTTAGGCCAATCCCTTGGACCCATAATCCTGGGAGGGCCTATATTTTCAACTTTTCCATCAAATTCATTCTTCTGTTGATTTTTAAATTGATGATCTAGTGGTAGAAAAACCTTGTTGTTTGCATAAATGTTAGTATAAACGTTAGTATGAAAAGCTGGGATGAAATAAATTATGAGTGTAAATACATAATTATTTTATCGTACCAGAACAAACACCAAGTCCTGGGAAATGATGAATAGTCAAACATAGCACAACATACAACTTGAAGGACCTATTTGATGGAGTACGTGATATGCCATACATTCTTATGCCTTTCCATAGCAGTTGCATCTCCTCAATAAAAGGCACAATATAAACATCCATTTTTTTACTTGATGTTTTCTTGGAACAATAAGAGTTAGCATAAGGTTCTCCTTCATAACACTCATCCATGAGGAATATCGTATACTATCAATTTGATTGGCCAAAAACTATAATTTGTCTAAAGAGTTTGTCATTAAGGGAAGGAAATGAAACCATTGGAATATGCTTGTGACATCAAGGCAACAAGGTTGTATCCTTGTTTTCCTTTTGAATTTAATACAAATTCAATTGTTGTTTCCTAATTGCATCTATTTTGATGTTATTTGTGGGATTACTTGATCACTCACATGGTTTATAACTGATTATTGATTCAATTATATGGTTTATTATATATTAGGGATTCCATTTACCTTTTCTTTCATATGTGAGATGCTTTGATCCATTTGAATGTTTTTTTCTATGCATATATCTTTTGGAGCGTCATGGAGAAGCTATCGAAAGCATTCAGAAAGCCTCTAAGGCATTAAGGTAAAGTTGGTTGTAGAAAGAGTTGAAAGGACTTCTACAAGAATTTTGTTAATACCTAAGTGATTTTTTTCATACGGCATGTTTCATGTTTTCGTCATAGGCTAAGGAAAGGTAGCAATTCTTTTGATGTTTGTTTCTAGTTTTCCATTGTGATTCTAGGGAGATTGCTTCTGTCCATAGAATGGATTTGTACATATAAAAAATTAGAGACTCTGCTAGGGAACAAGATTTCTTCTTTGTGTCCTTTTGTGAACTTTTATGCCTTTAGACCCTTTTAAGAATTGAAATTTCTGGTTTGAGACCTTTGTGTTTTAATTTTTACTTTTGTTTCTCGATCTGCACGGTTTCTATTCAGACACAGAACACAGATATAGACAGTTTTGTTTCAGAAATAGTGCGCAAGCGCACTGAATTACAAATTACACTGATTGCCTTCAAAACTATATAAATGTTTTGAAAAAGTTAAAGTTTCTCTAATTTAAGTCCGTATTTTTTGTTTTTATGATTTCTTTGGCTTGTTTATAGTCTCATAAAGTCTTTGTTAAGTTGATTGGGTGTTTTGAATTTTATTTTTGAGAAATTATTAATTTGATTTCTTTTGGTCATTACTAAGAGGTTTGTCTCAGTTTCATAACAATTTTTACATCTTTTTGCTTTCGTTTATGCAAAAAAAAATCCCCCATCATTCGCCCCGGCGGGGGGGGGTTGAATTGCGTTTGAGTGTTAATCATCTTTGAGTGTTATTTCTTTTGACCTTTGAAATTTTCACCCAATTTCCTTTAATTAAACTTGATTGGTTCTTTAGGTTACATTTGTGAAGGAAAATAGTTGTGTTGTTATTTTGTTGATTTGGAATTATCTTGTGTTTCTTTTTGAAGAATTCTCTTGCATAGATTACATTTTCA
The DNA here is from genome assembly GCA_034641835.2 of Pinus albicaulis. Taxonomy (NCBI): domain Eukaryota; kingdom Viridiplantae; phylum Streptophyta; class Pinopsida; order Pinales; family Pinaceae; genus Pinus; species Pinus albicaulis. The sequence goes on along the minus strand of CM076577.1, from coordinate 851,082,411 downwards.
TAAGTTAGAATTCTCATTTTTAGAATATGAATGAAAATCATGCATAGATTATATTTGCATAGTTTCCAAGTGAATTGTGCATATATTATTGGTGCATAGGTTACATTATGGAAAAGTCAACCGTAGATTTAGATTAGTATCTTTGATTGCCTTTTTGAGGAAAATCACTTATCTTTACATTTTTTGGTTTTGAGTTTTGTTCACGGGGGCTTCACTGCAAGAATAATACCATAGCACATGGGTTAATATTGGGGGATATAAAATAAGGAAAAAATAGCATAATATATTGGGGGATATATAGGGGGTAAAGGGTTTTTATTTTGGGAGGTATAAAAAATGGAGCTCAAAGTTAATGAAAAAAATAAAGGGGTACAAAAAATGGTAATGAAGAAATGTATAACTACAATATATAATGGAAGTATGGGTTGTTTAAATTGGGAAGTTGTATTGGGTTAATATTGGTAGGGGGTTAAATAATGTGATTTTTAGACGTATTTTCCAATATGTACTCAAATTAAGGGTATTGTTTAATATGCTATGATCACCCGTGATATGTTAGAGGTTCATTGAGTGAAGCCCTCATGGTTTTTTTGGTTTACTGATCTATCAAGAAAGAGCCTTTCACTTTTGGAATTGGTTGTGCGAATATATTTTATTTCAGTGAATCCCAACATATATTCATTTATTCTTGTTGTAAAGAGTTATTTCATTAGTTGAAAAGATAATGTCTCTCATTGGAAGATAGTCATAATTTGAATTTGCACGTTTTTATGCTTGTTTTAAACATAAAAAATAAAATTATAAAAATAAAAACATAAAAAAAAATTGCTTGGAATTGATTAGCATTAGTATTTTCTTGCTGAAAATTAGTGCATTAGAGAATTTGTTATATTTTATTTTATTTATCAATTTTTTCATTGTTGGAAGTGAATTGAACCACTCTCCTTACTTTATTTAGGATTCATCGAAGGGAAAATATTACATTACCATATTCGATTGCATTTAGTTTTGGGTCAGGTCATAATACCACCAATTTCATATCCCTTTACCCTTTTAGTAAAAAACATCCAAATAACATGGTGCTAATAAAATTAATCTAGAATTTTTTACATTTTTAGGGCTCTTTCCACATACATAAATTAGGTTGTAGTGCTTTGTAATATGGAATTGAGTAAACTTTCTAAAGCAATAAACAAATAGTAGAATATTTCGGTAAGGATTAAATCTAGTTATTACAGCTCTTCTCTGGGAAGCTCTTTTTACATAAGAGTTAAGCATGAGGTCATATCTGACCCGATGAACTAATTTTGCCTACTTCATTGGTAAAGGTAGAAGATTTGCACACATTACAAAAAATACCGAAAGCTACTTGGGGTCACTTTTTAGTAAACCTAATATTTACCATGTTGAGGAGATTTCAAGGGGATTGAGCTTAGTTAGTCTTCCCTTGTGTGTACATTGTACCTATGGCTATCCCCCCAAATTCAATTGTGATAGTTGGAAACCTTAGTGACCATAATCTTAGGGATTTTTCCTGAGGTGAAGGTAGAGGGAAGATCTCTACTATACATGGAACAAATTTTGACTAGACTTAATTGGAAATTTTGGAGGGTAATTTTCACTCGAGATGGCATAAGTGGAGTTACTTGCACCATATTGTTTCATTAAGTAGGTTGTCAGGGTAACTAGTTCCATGAGCTATATCTATATATAGTTTTCACCTTGATTTCTACAACATTGGATTTCATCACCAACTAGTGATTTCTCCATGAAAAGGATGTTTATGTGGTTTGACTCCTAGATTTGTTAGCATGTGTTATTTGTTTTTTTTTTACTTTTTAGAGGCCTTAGGTGTGGATATTGAATTTGGATTTTTAAATTGTTAAATTTTTAACTGAAATTGACTAAATTTGAATCTAATGGAAAAATTTCCAGAATTTACCAACCCAGGAACCCCTCTTAGCGAGAATCTTGGTCCTTTTCCTTGATTTGGAAATTATGGTCCTCCCTATATGGCTATATTATCATTACCTAGATTTACCATAGGTTTACCGGTATGGTTTTTTTCGACTTCATTGGCCTCAAATACTCAAATAGTTCCACCTCAACTCGATGCTTCACCTCAAATGAGTTCACCATCTCAACATCACCAACCTCATGTTGACCCTTTACCTTCTTCACCCAACATGTATTCCTCCCTTTCTTCTTCTTCTCTTGGTAAAAGCCTTGATGCTAGTAACCAGGTGTCTAAGAATAATAAGAAAGGGAAGAAGAAGAAGAAGCAAGATAAGAAAGAAGTCAACCAACCAACCATGGTTTTAAGTATTGGTAATGTTGAGGGAGACTCCAACATGAATTGAAAGCCCAAATACCCTTGAAAAATTTGTAAGGGTGACCACTTCATTATCAATTGTCCCGGTACTACTAAAGTCTTGGAATTTTGGTGAGCAAAAACCCTATTAACTTACTCTTGATCCATCAACCAATTATTTTTGAGTTCCAGGGAAAAGGGATAAAGTTAGGTTTCCTTGTAGGTTATGTAAAGGGAGTCATAAAACTCATATATTTTTACCTCACATGGATGAAGCCTCAAAATTGTTGGAAATCCTTACTATTCCATAGCAACTACTTGCAACTGGTTACCATAAAATTTCTTCCAACCTACCATCGTTTTACGAAGTGATTGATCTAATTCAAAGTACAGTCAATCCCACTCTTCCATTGGAGAGTGAAACACATATCGCTCAAGTTTATGAACCATTGGTTGATAAAGTGATCGAACCGATTCCACATTCGGTTAATCCCACTCTCCCTATAGAGAGTGAAATTTAGATTGCTCAGGTTCTTCTTGTTACATCAGATTCTTCTATGCTAGGGGGAGTTTCACTTATTTCTACAGAACCCCATCCAAATACTAAGGTGGTTTCCTTTGATTGGATTATAATGACAGAACCTTTTCTTCCTTCTTCCACACCTTTCTAAACCTTTTTCAAAGTGAATGGTAAGAATGTGGGTCGCACAAATGTAGATGAAGGTGCTTCTATTAATATTTTATCCTCAACTACTTGGCAAGCTTTGGGTTCCCCTCAACTTATGCCTGTTACACATAATATTCTAGCTTTTAACAGAACCATTAGTGAACCTTTAGGGATACTTCCTAAGTTTCCTATTACCTTGGAACGTAAAACTGTTAGTATCGATATTATGGTAGTCCAAGGTCCCTTAGATTTAAATTTTTTCCTTGGGCGAGACTATGTTATTCCATGCAAGCTATCGTGCTGACACTCTTTTGCATAATGTATTTCCCTCACAATGGAAACATTGTGAATTTTTACCATCTTTTGTTCATTGGTATTGATTCCACTACCAGCCATCTGATACCCCTGAATGTTCCTTATATGGAGTTGGTATCTACCCCACCATGGGTTAATTATATGGCAGCCTATCCCAAGAATTCAATTACCGATGTAAGCGATCCTCTCACTATTTTCTCGACTTGTTTTAATGTAGATCTAGTAATTGACATGGTGAACCCTTCAATAGGGACATTTGAAACTAATCTTTCTATCCCTATTGAGTCCCTTGACATGTGTTTCTTCCGAATAAATTTTCTTCCTTTTGATGAATACCTCTTGTCATGATCAAGGTATGTCCCTTGGCATGTGTTTCTTCCACTTGGAAGCCATGATATAGGTTCCCATGAGGATGGTTCTTTAACTATTTCATCCTTGTTAAAAAGTGAAACAATTCCTTATGAGGATAGTTATTTTACTGTGTCAACCTAGGCTAAAAATGAAACAAGTCCTTCTGAGGATAGTTCCGTTTACCATTTAAACCTCGTTAAAAAATGAAACATGTCATCATGAGGATTTTTTTTTACTATTTCAACCTCTTTAAGAAATGAAACAAATTCCATGAGGATAGTCCTTTTTCTTTGTCAACCTCATTAATAAATGAAACAAGGATCCATGAGGATAGTTCTTTTACTATGTCAGCCTCATTAAAAAATGAAACATGTCTTCATGAGGATGGTTCTTCCACTGTGTCTAACTCATTAAAAAAATAAAGAGGTCACTATGAGAATAGTTCTTTTCCCATGTCAAGCTCATTAAAAATGAAACAAATCCCCCCCTAATTGAGTCGAGTCTTTAATTAGATATCGTAAATGTTCAGTCGAGTCTTTCATCTCATCTCATAAATGAACTTTCATTCCATCCAACTATTAGTAACTAGTATTCTACTTAAGTGAATGAAATGAAGCTCGGGGGGACATGTGCCCTTGCATGTTATTCTTGGGGGGAATTAAAACTTACCTCAAGCACAGTTCTTTCTCTGTTTCAAGCTTGTGTAAAAATGAAAGAAACCACTCTCAAGAATAGTTTTCCTATGTTTCAAGATTGTGTAAAAATGAAACCACTCTCAATCATAGTTTTTCTCTGTTTCAAGCTTGTATAAAAATGAAACTATCTCATGTCCATTTTGATTCTTATTTTCAAGACTCGTTAAACTCCTAAAAATCCCTAGCTTCTTTTTTTATTATTTTCATGTTCGTAAAATGTACATGAAAATGTCAAGTTATTTATGTATTTTCCTGCTCGTTAATTAAATTGAAAGTCGGCCATATGAGTGGAATTTTATTACTTTTCAGACTCGTTAAGAATTATGAAAAAGGGAAACTCTAGAGTTCCCTTTTAAGCCCTTTTCAGACTCTCTAAACATGAAAATATTGCTGAGTACTTGACTATTCAAACTCGTAAAAGTAAATGAACAATCGTCTATTCAGTATAAGTTTAACCCTTTTCCGGAATGAACTAGGATATTTACGAAAAAGTTATATGTTGACTAAGCATGGCCAATAGAGTTCTCTCCTGCATTATTTTATCTTTTTTCAAGCTTGAGGGGCTAAATTTATGAAAAAGAAAATTGTGGAGTTTACTTATGTTTTTCTCCTGACTCCCTAAAAATGGAAAACACCTACCTTTACCTTCTCTGGGATCATTAAAAATATACATTGAAATAATTGATTGAGTTTTATTTTCATGTCTTTTCAAACGCTTTAAAAATTAAAATGACATTGATTTAACCCTACACTAGACTCGTAAAAAGAAATAGTGTAGTACTCGTTAATCATGACAAGACTAAACCACTCCTTCCTAGGGTTCATAAAAAATACTTCAGAGGACTCGTACAAAGGATGAACTTATATGACAAGAATATCTTATCCTCCTCAATTTTTTGTAAAAAATAAAGAGGTAATTTCCATTAATGGTGGGGGAAATTGGGAAAGAACATTTTTTTTTGTATTGGAAAAGGTAGTATGTCGCTCTTGAACATGACACTCTATCACATTTTTGTCTGGCTTGGGAAATACATTGGTCTCATAGTTAATAAAACCTCATTGAAAGTATTCAGTTCGTTTTTGGTATTATCATTGAGTCAAATGATTCCAATTCTAAGTGTCGTGTCGCCAATATGTTCAATAGAATTCCAACCTCAGTCAAAATTACCTTGCATATCATAACCTTCAATTGCGTCGATATTCCCGAAGTCGGTCCTGAATTACTCCAATTTTTTCTTCAAAACTTGACATGCATTTGTGTCTTAGGACCTCCTATGAAGGATCGCTTCCTATCAACTTCATCTCATTATATAGGAAGTTGATCTAGAAACCATTTTCAAAACCTTGAGATTTGCATGCCTTAATGGCAGGTTTATCGCTTTCAATGGTAAGTTCTCATAATTTTCCTTCCATCGAATGATTCTATGAGTGTTTGACTTCAAAAAATTTAATATCACTTCATAGATTGTACTAGAGTACCTTTAGGAGCATTTTAATTATTGGTGATTTCTCTCGCACCTGTTAACAGTTTACATCATTGACCGGTAATCAGGTGGTTTCTACCATGTTTGACTTCAAGACATTTACTCACATGGTTATATTTGTATGATCGAGAGATGGAGATCAAGACCCTGGATCTATTTTAATCCATCCAGGCTACATGGATTTATTAAATATTCATGATTGTAAATATATATCCATTTATGGTTGCATCCATACTGTGTCTTATGTTGACATGGATCTTCGGATGTATTTCGATACTGATTCTTTGAGATAAATTTTACTCTTATGTGAATTCCTACCTTAGTGATTTTTATATGAAAGCATGATATGGTAAGCCTTGATTGTTTGTTTTAGGTCCTCAACCAATTGGTCTCTAATCCGAACCTTTGACATGATAAAGTGCTTTAGTCATCAAACATATTTTATGGATTTTCACTTTAGGGGGAAATATGTTACACTAAATTTTGTCACCATGACTTTCAATTCAGATCCTTTTCCATCCGATCACTAGTACATATGGTCAATTTTCTAACACTTTAGTTTCGACAGTTTTGACGTATTTTCGGAAAGTTCCCAACTTTTTCTCAATTTTTTTAATCCCGCCAAATTTTTTCGAAAAAGCAACGAAATGCTCCCAATGTCGGAAAAGCGATGAAAATTCCCCATGATGTCGGAATGGTGATGAAAGCACTCCATGCATTGGAATAGTGATGAAAGGATCACAACATCAAAATTGCGACGATCGGCCCACAATGTTGAAATTGCGACAAAAAAATTTACAATGTCAGAATAGCGACGACACATCGGGTTAGGTCATGCCGTGTGATAGTTGGGTCGGGTCATGTAAAGTTGAGTCAGGTCGTGCTGTGTGAGGGTCAGGTTGGGTCATGTACTTATTTCGGGTCATGTCATGTCGTGTGAGGGTCAGGTCGGGTCAGGTCGGATTATGTCAGGTCGGGTAAGGTCATGTCATGTCATGTCGGGTCGTGTTAAGTCGGGTCAGTTCGGGTCGTGTCAGGTCATTCATGTAAGATTGAGGTGTGTCAGGTCGAGTCATGTGAGGGCACCCAAGGAAATGCATTCGGGTGGGTCGGGTCGGGTCCTGTGGTGTGATGGCGACCAAGGAAACGCGTTCGGGCGGGTCGGGTCAGATTGTCTCATGTCGTGTGAGGGATACCAAGGAAACACATTCGTGTAGGTCAGTTTGGGTCAGGTCGTGTGAAGGCACCCAAGGAAATGCATTCGGGTAGGCCGGGTCAGTTCGGGTTAGGTCGTGCCCTGCGAGGGTGCCCAAGGAAATGCGTTTGGGTGGGTCAGTTTAGGTCATGTCGTGTGAGGGCACCCAAGGAAAAGCGTTTAGGCAGGTCGAGTCGGTTCAAGTCGGCTCTTGTGAGGGCACCCAAAGAAACACGTTCGTGCAGGTCGGGTTGGGTCATGTGAGGGCACCTAAGAAAATGCATTTGGGCGGGTCAGGTCAGGTCGTGCCGTGTGAGGGAACCTAAGAAAATGCATTTGGGCAGGTCAGTGATGGTCGGGTCGGGTCGTGTGAAACACGTTCAGGCATGTCAGGTTGGTTCTTCTCGTGTGAGGGTGCCTACGAAAATGTGTTTGGGTGGGTCGTGTCGGGTCGAGTCAGGTCGAGTCAGGTCGTGTGACGGTGGTCGATTAAAAATTTCTACGTTTTGACCACCCATTTGCATTGTGCATGTTCATGTGGACTGTTTTTCATTTGATCCCTCATGCCTTCGACGTTCAGGCAGGTCCGATCAGGTCATGTTGTGTCATACAATGTCGGAATAGCAACGACACGTCGGGTCAAGTTGGGTTGTGTCAGGTCAGGTCAGGTTGTGCCGTGTGAGGGTCAGGTCAGGTCATGTCAGGTTGAGTCAGGCCATGCCATGTGAGGGTCAGGTCAGGACGTGTCTAGTCAGGTCAGGTGGGATCGTGTCAGGTCGGGTCCTGTCAGGTCGAGTCAGGTCGGGTCCTATCAGGTCGGGTGGTGTCAGGCCGGGTAAAGCTGAGTCGTGTCAGCTCAGGTCGTGTGAGGTTGAGTCATGTCAGGTCGGGTCCTATGAGGGAAACCAAGGAAACACATTCGGGCAGGTCGTTCCATTTGAGGGCTTCCAAGGAAATGTGTTTGGGTGGGTCGGGTCGGGTCGTGCCATGTGAGGGTGCCTAAGGAAACACGTTCGGGTGGGTCGGGTCATGTGAGGATGCCTAAGGAAACACGTTCGTGTGGGTTAGGTCATGTCGGGTCGGTTCAGGTCAAGTCGTGTGAGGGCATCCAAGGAAACGCGTTTGTGTGGATCAGGTTGGGTCGTGTGAGGGCACCTAAGGAAACACATTTGGGTTGGTCAGTTCGGCTTGTGACGTGTGAGGGCGCCTAAGGAAATGCATTCGAGCGAGTCGGTGTGGGTCGTGTGAGGGCGCCAAGGGAAAATCATTCGTGTGGGTCGGGTCAAGTCCGATCGTTTGTGGGCACCCACGAAAACACGTTTGGGCAGGTCAGGTCAGGTCGAGTTGGGTCGTGTGAGGGTAGTCATATAAAAAATGCTATGTTTTTACCACTCGTGTGCCTTGTGCATGTTTTTGCAACCCTCTTTCCATTTGATCCCTCGTGCCTTTGATGTTCGGGCAGGTCAGGTTGAGTCATGTCGTGTGATGGCGCCCAAAAAAACGCATTCGCGTCAGATCGGTTTGGGTCGTGTCGTGTGATGGTGCCCAAGGAAACGCATTCGGGGCGGGTCGGTTCGGGTCGTTCCATGCAATGTCGGAATAGCGACGACACGTCGGGTTAGGTTGTACCATGTGAGGGTCAGGGCAAGTCATGTCAGGTATGGTCAGGTCGTGTTGTGTGAGGGTCAGGTTGGGTCATGTACTCAAATCAGGTCAAGTCCTACTGTGTGAGGGTCAAGTCGGGTCAGTTAGGATCATGTCAAGTCGAATCATTTCAGGTCGGGTAAAGTCAGGTCATGTTAGGTCGAGTCGTGTCAGTTCGGGTTAAGTCAGGTCGTGTCAGGTTGGGTCATGTGAGGGCTTCTAAGGAAACACATTCGGTTGGGTCAAGTTGGGTTGTGTCGTGTGAGGGCGACCAAAGAAATGAATTCGGGCGGGTCAAGTCGAGTCAGGTCGTGCCGTATGAGGGCACCGGATGAAACACGTTCGGGTGGGTCGGGTCGAGTCAATTCATGTAAGGGAACCCAAGGAAATGCATTCGGGTGGGCGGGTTGGTTCGGGTCGGATCATGTCAGGGCACCCAAGGACCTGACCCGAACTGATCCTTGTGAAATTTCCTTGTGAAATTTATCTACCTAGGGTAGATCAGCTTCATTTCCTAAGTGTGATGCTTGCCATTGAATGTATTCATTGATTTTCTTCTCAATTTTCTCAAAATCAAGTTTCTAGATAGCCACTTACTAGATCAGGATTTCACTTGAATCATAATAAGAGCTAGTAATAGAAGCTTGTTGGCTAAATACTTCTTGTTGCTGCTTTAGTTTAGCATTCACTTCCAACACTTATTTTTTGAATTTCTCTACCTGTGGCTGGCTTTTTATTTTGTTCATTTCTGCTTCTAGTTGTGTTTTCTTTTCTGTAAGTTGCAATTGATGCTGTAAGGTTAACTTGTCAAAATCCATTTAAAACTGAGACAGTTTCAATTCCATTTTCCTGCTGGAGTTAGACTTTTATTTCTCTAATAGTATTTCTAAATCTTGTATTTTATCTTCTCTCTGCTTCAGTAAAAATTGAAATTCATTCGCCTTATCAATATTGGTAGTAGCATATGCCCCTGCAAAATATGATAGCTTGGTTAAATGTTCAGTAGGATCAGCTAGAGGATCCTTCCATAAAACTTCAATAGATTCATTTGTAATATTTGAGACTATATCATCAATTCTCCTCCTTTTTCTTCTCTTGACTACAACCTTATGATTAGGACTGTACAAGACATCCAGTGAAGAAATTTCCTTAATTTGTAAAACTATCTTCTCTGTTGGGTATGCAGGAACTTGTTGTAGTGGAGTAGCAGTTTCCAATAATTTTAGAGAATGTTATATTGTCTGAAAACTTGTAGTTTGATCAGTATTAGGATTTTTTTGAGATGTTTGTCATGCCTTAGAAAACTCATCCCATTCACTCTTCAAATCCTTTGGCTGAGATTTTTCTGTCTGATCAAATATAATTTGGTTGTGCTAAACTTCTTGGGAAGATGATTCAATTCCATTAATTCCTCCTTTCTCTTGCATCTCAATCTCTTTAATTAATTTATCAATTACCTTTTCTGGGCTCTCATTTTTGTTTTCGGATTCATTATCAAAATTATCTGAATTCTGAGAATTATTTTCTTTTTTCCCTGATTCATTTTTAGACATGTCTTTAGCTTCATTATCTAAGCTAATACTCGAATTTGGTCTGTTGACATCTTCAATATTCAATAAATCCAGAGGAATCCTTTCCAGTCTCTTGTTTCTGTATGCTTGGAAGGCTTCTAAGTCATCTTGATTGAGCTGACTGGATGCAAACTTTAGTACATCTGAAAAAATTTGAACACCTTGAAAGAAATCATCAAATATATCAATATCTTTCACAAAAGGCTTCACTTTGAGATCAGTGATGTAATTTTTAATTACATAATTGTGTTCATATGACCGCTTTGGAATTACAACCAAATTCAACAAATTAACATTTACAACTTCCTTGAAGGCATGACCAATATCAAAAAGTGCAAAAGTACCGCACTATAAAGGGAAATTAGGCCAAATGGCCTTCTTAGCGTCTTTGAGATGTTTTGAAATACCATTTACCACAAGTTGGTAAGAGATATCTCTAGCAAGTAGCTTGTTGTCAGGAACATAATATGGCAGGACATGGGGAGAAGCATAACTCTCAAAAACTCTGACATAGGTGAAACTTTCTTCAGCAAACCATCTGGAAACGGGAAAAATTTCTGTACTAGCCTCTTTGGAAATTCTAAGGGCTTTCTCATTGAATATAATCTGGTGCATAGGAAATATGACTCTATGGAAAATTTTGTAAAAATGAAGATGAAAATATAACTCCCAAAGTGCTATGTGGTAAGTGTGGATTGGAGTAGGGTCTTAGGTCATCCATTTCCATACCATGGTTGGAAAATTCGAACAAAATAAAATAGCATCCATGACATAGGCACTCATGTAAAAGGGGGGTATTACCCTAGAGTAAACACTTCTTTTAATCCATGATACTTCTGGCCAAATTATCAGAGAGGATATTTTCCCAATTTAGAATTAAAGAATTGATGATTGCATCAATTAATGGGACCCAATCTATAGAAAACATAGTAGTATCAGGCTTTGCAAACAATCTACACAAAATTCCAGTAGCATAGCAATAAGGAGAAGGAATTTTTGCTATTGGGTACATATCAAGTTTGTCCCTTTTAATCTTGCCTTGGTCATCCTTCCATTCCTTTATAACTTTCATCAAGTCTGGATGTTTCTTTGTAAAGATTTGAGAAAAATATTTGTCGTAGTTCTGTTGCGAGACGGGTAAGTGGTACATTGTCCTCAAATCTTCTGCCCTGAATGAACCGATATTCTTGTCCTTTGAATCCTTAAATGTTCTATCTTCTATTTTCAAGTGTGCAATTACCCACTTAACTATATATGTATAAGGGAGTATCTTGGGCCTTGCTACTACTTTATTAATGAATGAGCATGCAACGTCAAAATAGGTTGGGTCTAAAGGAACCGATGCGCCTGCTGTAGAAAATTTGATTATTATCCTTGGTATTTAATTCTCAAAGAATTGATAAATTTCCTCCCACAAGGAACTGTTGCAATCCTTGTTGCAGGTGGTATCTGAGAATAAGGGAGACATATATGAGTCTTTAGTAGATGATGCTTGGGAAATTTCCTTGACTTTCCTGCTCATCCCTGTTATCCTTTCTCCGTTAAGTGGTTCTTTGTATTCAAGTAAACAGAGTGAACTTAAGTTCTAATATAAAAGGAGAGAAGGATAGATTTAAAACTTATATAATCATATATTCGGCTTTCAATCATTCAATACATGCTTGAAGTAGATATGAATCTTTCAAAACTTATTCTTATTAAATGCCGTTAATTATCCATAATTCTTTCAATCAAATCTCTTACACACGTTTACGTGAAACTTTTATCGATCAATTTAAGACTTTAGATCTTATATCTGGTTGATCATATATGAATAATTTCGCATATCGCAACTCAAAACCTTTTCTATTAGTTATTTTTTATGTTACCGATGAATTTCGCAAAGTGAAATATGCACAAATCGCAGATTGTAGTTTCCATATTACGATAATAAAACTTGGATTTGGTTATTTTCTTTGAAATGTGAAGTGCGCTTAAGGAATCATGTCGATGCGCGTTATCGGATGCTTGAAATTTTATGATAATTTCTTTATTAATTCGTCAGGTCTAATTTATCGCAACCCTTACCGAATTGTTATAAGTTGATCGTTTTTAAAAGGTGCGATGCGATTTTCTTTTAAAGCGGTGTTTAGAGATTTTTTAATGAGTGTTTTATATAACTTCGGAAAAGGTTTAGCGCATATTGCAGCTCACAAGAATTAATATGTTTCAATTTTTTAGGCTTTTAAGCTATGCGATTTGCGATGCACACTAAAAAATCAAAGCGAAAAGGGAAAAACTTTATTTCCTAAAGTTTCAAAGCTTAGGCTAAGATCAAATCAAACTAATAAATTTCCAATTTATTTTATAGGGCCTGCATTTGGTAGAAATAAATGGGGGGTTTTGTATAGTACAATAGGTTATTTCTTAAGGATTTCAGTCTAAGCCTGGGTTTTTGAGTAGAAAGGCTCCTGCTCGCTCTGTGCACAAAGAACTAAGTATTGGTTATGTGTGGACTCTGTCGGATGTGTGCACAGAAGGATAAGGGTAAATGGTATTGAAGGACTATATGTATTTGAACCGTTAGATCTCTGAATAAAGAAGCAGTGTTTTGGTGAAATCTGGATTGATTGTTGTTACTTATCTATTATTTGCCTTGAGATCAGAATTTGTACTGTGATTGCATATTTACTTCTATGCATCTGCATGAATAAGTAAACTATATTACGCATGAATATTAATTTATGAATAAGTGCGATTGAATTAAATCTATTTACTGTGCGCGAATATATATTTCATTTTGTGATAATATGCGATGACTTGATCTGTTGTTCTATTGAACTATTGATGTATGCATCTATATATCACTCTTTAGAGTTATATTACAATTTGGTTAGGGCCATCGCATTAAATTCTTCCTCAAGGTGTGGAAACCTGGTTCCAACACCCCCCCATACTTCTTTGGGTGATACTTTGATCTGCGCAAGAAGTTCATTGCCAAAAGGGCCAGCAGTTGGGGGGTTTGTTGGTTATGCAATAAATCCGAACCTGGGTCATCACTCGTTAAGCCAACCCTAATCACTTTAGAATATATGAACGATTTTCCTTAATATTACCCACATATGTATTTGAATATTATACATGAAACCAACATATAGATATCAAATCAAAATTCACCAACCATGCTTACTACAAAAAAAAAAACTTCTATATACAATTGATTCTGCAATAAGTGTATTAGGATGCAAAAATAATTCAAAGCCTCTTTGCAATAATTTTATCAATATGGAAAATCCCAAGTCAACAATTCTCCTCTACCATCCATATAATCATAAGTTAGTGGGGAAAAAATTGTCAATTAAACATTTTCATGCATCATAATGACTACATTCAACCAAAACCAACAATAAATAACTAATTTAATCAACCAAAATTAACTCAGATAGGATACATGACTATGATGAAGCATATCGGAAAATAACTGATCTGAATCAAGTGCCCAAATAACTGAATCAAATCATCTCTGCAAACACAATGCATGTCAAGTACAGATATTTTTATGCACACCGTCAAAAATCACATATCTTAGCAAATGTATTAAAATCATAGCCCCATTATATCCACATATTTGTTAGCAAATCAATCAATCATATCCATTATATTTAAATACACTTTCATATCTTTTCAAATATGAGCCTTATCCTTGCTTCCTAGTGCACAATTATTCTACATCATATCACATATGAATAATCCTTAAAATTCACACACTACTCCTCGATCTCCTTCTCCTTTTATAGTTTTTTTCCTTTCGAATACCACATGAAAATCATTTGGCAATTGTTGTCGGTAATTTTTGACAAGATCAAATTGACATTTTCGTCACAATATTGTGTGCGATTACCATGGGAAAATCTCTTGGTTTTGTATTTTCCATAGGTAGGATCATATACATGACTTTTGTTCACTAAACCTACATATGTATGTGGCTCTTCTTCACGGGGGTTGCATATACTTTTCAAACTTCACACTTTCCATGCATCCCATTACTAAATATTCAATACTCTTCCTTATCCTTTGCCATTCCTCTACCATCATTCATATCATCATTGGAATTTCTATAACACAAAATATTATAACCAAGTTGAAATCAAGGACATATTTTTCACACACATTTCCATCAAGGACAACATATTAGCCATAATGTCAACAAAAGGATGTGGCTGAGTGTACTATAAAATGATTAGAATGTCAACCGGTAAAGGAGAATGCAGACATCTAGTTGGATTTCTGCAGTCAATCCCCATCCCAAAATGGAAATGGGAGGTCATTTCCATGGACTTTATCACAATTTTTCCAAAGACATCTAGGAAACATGATGCCATTGCATTTATGGTGGACACGTTTAGAAATACAACTCACTTTGTGGCTATAAATTCCACCCATACAACAAGCGATATTTTGGAAAGAATTGTTAGTTAGTTAGGGGGGAAAATGGATTTTTTCATAGCCTAGCATCAAAAAAAATATGGATGGACTGAGTAAACAAACAGAGTGTTGGAGGACATGCTTAGGATGTATGCCATGCACTGGCCAAGGAATTTGGAAGAGTTTATTCTACTGGTGGAGTTTACTTACAATAATGGATACCAAGATTCACTAAAGATGAGTCAATTTGAGGAAATTTAAGGCAAAAAGTGAAATAATCCAACTAGAGTGATATAATGAATAGGGTCCATATCAAGCCTGATATGATAAAAGAGATGGAACAAGAAATGATAATCATTAGGTCAAATTTGAAGATAGCTCAAGATACGCAAAAGATCTATGCATACCAACATAGAGTGCACAAGGAATTTAAAGTGGGATATCATGTGTATCTCCATATTAGACCAAAGAAAAGATTATTGAGGATTGGGTCTTGTGCCAAGTTGGTACCACAATTTTGTGGGCCATTCCAAATTCAAGAAATATTGTGGTTATTGGTCTATAGATTGGCATTGCCACCCACAATGAAGGAACATGATGTATTCCATATTTATTTTCTTAAAAACTATTTGCATGATGTTAATCATGTTGTTGATCATTCTGTGATACATGTAGAATCCGAGGGAGAATTCTAGGAAGAGCCACTATGCATTCTAAATTGAATGCGGATTGTGTTGTGGAATCAAGAAATAGAGAAGGTCAAGGTGTAGTGGAGAAAATTTAGACTAGAGGAAGCCACATGGGATATGGATCAGAAAATGAGAGTATTATACCCATTTTTGTTTTTTATTAAGTAAATGTGAATATGAATGTAAATTTAATTTATATGTAAATGAATGGGAACAACTATGTATATAAATCTCTTGTAAATAGTATATGTTTGAATGTAGAATACCTAGGACAATATTCCTCTAAGGGGGTGGGGTTCGTGACAACCCTTATACCTAACCATCTTGTAAATATCATTATGAATTTTAATTCATGTAAATTATGTGGATTTATAACACATTTTCTGGCTGAGAAGTGGAAATGGATTCATAGGACTAAGGAGGAGGAGATTTCTTCTAAACCCAAGCCTTGAATTTATTTCAACACCTAAATCCCTATTGGTTTAATTAATTTTTGTTGTTGTCATTGAATGGAGAATATGGTCCTCCTTAATAAAGGATGATTCAATGAATTTTCCCTGATAGGTTGTGTTGATAGGGTTAACACACAGGAGAAAAGTTGCAGAAGAAAATCTCGGTAGGGAGACAAGATGGGAATCATGAGTTTATCATTTGAGGGTAGATGATTCAAGGATTGGTGAATTCTTCGATGGATGACCACGTCTCCAAATGGAATGCTTGAGAATAAGAGGAAGAACACAAAATGAGTCTAGTAGCTTGTGTGGCAACTCGAAAGACTCGAACTCTCTGAGAACCTATGTTCTATGCTCGAGAGATGGATTCCATGAGTTTCCTAAGGCCTAGGTTGTGCTTGGGTGTCGTTATTATGAGGTGTGTGTGTGTGTTTTAATAATTCTAGTGTATATACATGTATTTTTCATGCGATAAAGAGTTCAGTGGCGTGGTGACACTCAAGTTATTACTAAAATGATAAACCCATGATGGCTTAATTTTTGATAAAACACCTGTGTAGTGGCTTGCCTCGGGGCTGATAAACCATTGGGAACTTATTTGGTTGAAAAACTACTAGCTAGGTTGAGGAACTCTAATACTAACTAGGCCTGATAAACACCAATTGTAGTCTTGGGGATGATAACACTAGGGTTAAAACCCATTGATAAACTACCTGGATGAGTGTGCTCTTTACTCCTACAGTTGCTATTATAGCTTATAAACCTCTCGTTATGCATATGTAATCAATATCCAAAGTTGAACTGTGACTCTTTATGCCTTTCTTGAAACATAGTGGTTGTTGTTTGATTGGTTGAGGTCCATGTGGTGTTTTAACATGAAGCAATAGAAAGAGAGAGAGAGGTCACCTAATAAATGGAACCTTGACACATGTGACTGGTTGATAACTACTAATAAATTTACCTCCTCATACTCGGAAACCATCTCGAGGGTGGTTGTCTACAACAAAGATTGTAGTGTAGTTGGACTATGGTTGGGTGGAGAGTTCAAGTTCCACTCTCATTTGCTAGTCATTTGAAGATAATAAGATAAGTCCTTACTTGTGTACTTTGTGCATTGAAAATATGAGTATTGTTGCTATATGATATATATATGCATCAACATTGTTAATGGAGAAGTATCTTATTCTTTTTTTTCTACGATGAGGTGATTTATGTATATGTATAAATATGATGTTTAAGATGGGCTTGGATGCCTTCGTAATAGTTAATATTCTCATGAAGTGCAGATATATCATATATTTCTGGGTGATTGTGGGATCTGGTTGAATAAGATGTTACAATATGTGAATTCCATTGGTCAGTATGTCATGGATATTTCATATCTCTACATATTCGAGACCATGAATTTATTTTCTCATTAGGGATTGAGTAAAATGCATCATATGGTATATTCATCAAATCTCATCAATAGGAATCTAGTCAATGAGAAATCCAGGTCGATATTTGATCAAGAGGGTTGGTTGTTACATTACCATAATTTCATGGAAAGAGGCTAAGGTATAATTTAATCATGGGGAAATCCAATGTAGCTTCACCTTGAATTGACCAAAGGGCGCTATAATTTTATAGACTAACAAGTCTCAAGTTGAGTCGATGTCACACGTTGCTCATAGTTATAAAGGTGTCGTATTTCCACAAGACATGCATAGTAGCCTAAATGGGGCCCATTATGGGAAGACATGGATTTTTGGGGAACTCAATTCATCCAAGGTTACCAAATGATGATGTTTTAGCTTATACATTTCTTATGTGTATAAGGTTGACAACATAGATCAGGGGTCCCTGAAGAGCATGGGACATATTCATTATTTTTTACCTACGCCAAAGTTATGAGGCCATTGTTCAATTATATGTGTTAATCTTACTAATTGATTCCATAGAAAAAGGTTTTTACTGGCTGTCAGCATTGAGTTTCTGTCAGGCTATATTAGGGTCTTAACTACTCATGTTGAGTCGCTTGCTTTTGTTAGTTCATCTAGTCATGTTAAGTCAATTGGTGGGATCATTTGGACTGATACTGTCTAGTCATGCTAAGACAACTAGTTGGGTTATTTCAACTGATCCTATAGAGTCATATTAAATCGATTGCTTGTTTCAGGTCGGCTAGTCATGTCAATTCGAATTCTTGTGTTAGGTCAACTAGTCATTGTAAGTCGAAGAGTTGGATCATTTTGACGGATCATGTCTAGTCGTGCTAAGTTGACTGGTTAGGTAATTTCAACTAATCATGTATAGCCATGCTAAGTTGATTGGTTGGGTCATTTCGACTGGTCCTCTAATGTTTACTGGTCATGTTTTGTCGAATAGTTGGGTTATTGTTGAAAGGAAATTGACAAGATGAGTACAATGGTGTATTTTACAACTCATTCTGCAAACTTTATAGAAGTGGTAATTTTATAACCCAAATTCCATAATGATACAATAGAGGTTGGGTTAGGATAAATTTACACCTCCCATTCGACCTAAAAGGAACTAGGGGGTGGGAGGGGGTGTTACATTCACTACATAGGCCTTCTATACAAACTGAAACCAACTAGAAGGATTCCAAGGATAAAGTACATATTCCTTCAAACTTCCTATCATGGATAAGATTTTCAATTGTTGGCTAAAGTAATTCATATCTCAATTTACTTAAACATGAATACAAACTTCTACTATATAGATTATAACATGATCAAGAACATTTATCCTTAAATTACAACTCATTTAAAAATAATTTTATTTACAAGCATCAATAACAAACCAAAACTAAATAGAAAGAAAACTATGATAAATTTCATTACACTAAGCATATGATAAAACATGTTGGCTAAAATTAAGCAAAGAAAAAGTTTAATGAAAATGTATACATTTAAATAACTTCAATTATTTTTCTAAAAATGATTTTTCACAAAACAATTTCCAAGGGAAAACATTAGAAAGCTAAGTTTTGTCATCTTTCCCTCTCATCCATTAAATTCCTTTTTGTATAGCCAACAAGTTAACTTTTATTAAAAAAATAAAGAGAAAAGATGAAACTAATTGTAAATCGACATCTGAAACTATGTTAATTAATCTATTGAAAGGAAACTAATTCAACAAGAACCAAAATAAAACCTACAATTGCAACTAAGAGAAAGAAATTAACTAATATAATATATCTTACTCCTATCCTACACTACACTGGCTAAAAATAAACTAAGTAAAACCAAAATTCCATTGCAACTATTTATGTAACTCCAAACCTCCAATCACATGTACATCACAAATTGTTATTATAAATTGGAATAATAACAAACTAAAGGTAGGAAAAAATAATACTTTCAAACCTCTATCCATTGTGTGTAATATAACCACATTATTATTTATAGTAAATCTTATCGACAAAGAGTCCTCCAACCATGTTTATATTCTATCATGAAATTTATTTTGGTAAACAAACTATTGGGAGTAAACATGGGTGGATAAAATATCTATTGAGAAGCATCTCAAGAAACCCTAAGTATTGTATCCTATGAATTTTTTTATTTTTTTGTACTAAAGGAATCAACAACTAGGAAGGTCTCATACTCGTGTAACACGGGGTTGATTCCAAACGTTACCACTATAAACCCTAGGTGAACCATGTTTCCCCTAGAATGCAACCCAAGGGTAAACATAGGGGATTCCAACCCAAAATCTCGTGGTAAATAGTACTTCATTTTCACGGCCATCACTAATTGAGTTGATCTCATGGGGCTGAAAAAATTTCAGTGTTAATGGTATTATCAATTTTATTTGTGACAAAAGAAGTATTAAAATTATTATATTGTATGGATTTATTCAAGAATTATTCTTCCAACCAAGTCAAAATTTGGTAATTAACATTAATTTGGAAGTTTGTTAAGAATTTTGAAGGGGTCATGAATGGATAGTGTAGCTGGCAAGAATTATGTGTAGCAATTTCAAGTATTGGACTTTGTGGGAAGACATTAAAGTTAATGGAAGAATTAGTCCTTGAAGGCGGAGCAAGATGAAGAACAATAATTTATTAAATAGGAAATCCTCCATTCTCTATATAAGTATTCCAAGATTCATTTTCCAAAATGTTTACATTCTAAAATAAATCATTAAACAAAAGTAATGTGAAATATTGACCTTCTATTAAAACATAAGGTTTATTCCAAGTATTGAAAGAATTGATAAATGAGCATAACCTTAAGTTTATGTTTTTATTTACATAAAATTCATTAAAATTATAGGTCAACGCAAAAGTATTCCTTGAAAATTGTTCCAAACAAGTATCATTAAAGAATAAGAACTAGTGATTTTATTATTGAAGACATGAGAGGATATTAAAGAATCCACATACCTCATAAATATAACAATTTGAGACTTCTGAGTTATATTCTGAAGTAATTTTTTGTTGTTGAACGATGGAGTCATTTCTAAAATTAATAAAATAACATATACATAAATTTAATTCCCTACTATGCAATGACTCATCTTGTAAAACATATCCCCATTGAGAATTGATGACATGAGAGCCTGACATAACCATTTCCATCTTGTACAACATATTCCCATTGAGAATTGATGACATGAGAGCATGATAGAACCATTTCCATGGGGTGAAATGTATAAATAATGTCCAATTGGTCATCATAAATGACTTCTTTTTCTTTTAGATCACAAAAGAAATAAAATTTAAATCGACAGAACAATCAAAGATATGTGACTAAGAATTTTCAATGTTATCCATAAAATGATTTGTAATTGAGTCATAATCTTGAGATGAACTATAAGAAAATTCATAAATACTCTATTCTATGAGAATGTTCCCATTACCTATATATTCATTAGTATATAAGGGAACCCCTATATCTAAATTTAATATTAATTACCATATTGACTACAATTAAAATAATAAATCATGATTCATTGTGATTCGAAAATTGTCATGGATATTCCACTAGAAAATTTGTTGCATCATATCTACTAACATACATTAGAAAATCTAAAACCTATACCATCGGGGTCTATTTCTCCATATATTTATGGATCTGTTAATTATTTTTATTATGTATGAATGCAAATTATAATTATGCATTAAATAGAGAATAAGGAAATAAAAACTCACATACCACAATTGACACAAGATATATCCTGGGAAATCCCTTAAGGAGAAAACCATGTTGGAAGGTGAGTTCTCTCATCTCTTATTCTTGAAATAAAAAATGGATTAAAGTACGATGAATCAAGGCCTATGGCCAATGGGATACTATAGTGCACAAATCCTATATATGTTCTCTCTCCCTATACCTCTTGGATACTCTACTTGTCTATGGAACCATATTTATAGAAATTGACAAGATATTTCCATTAAATTCATAGGGATGAAAGGAGTTACAAACTTCTAATCTTAAACTTAAAATTCAAAGTCAAAATATCACACTAGATATGAACACCTCAGAATTATTCATGGGAGAAATTTCAATGTCTATAAAAGTAAAATGTATTTTTCAAAATGGACTAAATTGGGATCCCATGGATAATGTAAATTCAAACTATATTAAAAGAGGGTTCTCTCCCTCTTTCTAAATGTTCTTCATATTTTTTTAATAATAATCCTTTCTTCATGTTCTTGTAATTTCTTCACAATTAGGGATTTTCACTTTGTGCTGACTAGATTAACTCCCTTTGCAAAATATAAACATTAATATTTCTTCCCCAAAGAAAAACTTACATTAAACATTGAAAATTCCTTTAAATTGTTCATTTTCTAAAATATAATTTTCTACCAAGTCATGAATGGTAATGACTGTAATTTATTTTGTAAGAGATTAAAACCATCTCAAATGTGTTCTTCACATCACTAGCTTTCCAAAAAGCCCATGTTTTCCCAATTCGGACATCAAGAAATCAAGTTATGCCTTTTAGAAGTTAGTGACTCAACAATTTTTTATTTTCTCCACATAAATCTTGTCCTTTGATTTATAAATCCACCCTATTTATCCCACATGCAATGTGGGAGGGAATTTGTGACAATTTATAAGGAAATAGGCTCCCCTTATAAATTATGAATGAAGTAGAAATAGCCACGGAACCTTGTGTAGCTAGTGTGTAGTGTAAACTTTTAATCACCACCTTAATGCCTAGTCATCATGCCAAGTTATTTGTGTCCAACCAATACTTCCAAGTGTCACTTAGATATATTTCTACATGTTATTGGATGGTGTGTCCAAGAAAAATGGGAAAATCTAAATATATGAAAATGGATGAAAAATTTATAAGTCTAAAGGAGATGTGCCTAAGAAAATGGGGGGGGGCTTTAGGGAGGAGAGTAATGTGGGAGGAAAGTAAACGAATGAAGTGAAAAATGACTAAGTATAAGGAATTAATGACCAAATAAACTAAGTGATGGAGTAAAATTAAAAATGACTTAGTAAAAGGAAGTAATGACCAAGTATAAGGGAGTAAAATGACAAAGCAAAATGACTAAGCATAAGGAAGTAATGACCAAGTATAAGTAAGTAAACTAAGTGAGGGAGTAAAATGAGTAAAATGAAAAAGCAGAAAAATCATCAAGTATAAGGAAGTAAGGAAGTAGACTAAGTATAAGGAAGTAATGACAAAGTATAAGGAAGTAAACTAAGTGAGGGAGTAAAATTAAGAAAAGTAGAAAAATGACCAAGTATAAGTAAGTAGACTAAGTATAAGGAAGTAAGGAAGTAGACTTAGTATAAGGACGTAATGACCAAGTATGAGGTAAAATAAGTGAGGGAGTAAAATGACTAAGCATAGTGCCCAATAAAAGGGGAGGAGAGTAATGTGGGAGGAAATTAATGGAATGAAGTGAAAATTGACTAAGTAAATAAGTAATGCAAACAATCACTTAGTAAAAATTCATAAAATAGATGGGAAAATGGATAATAAAAATAATAATGATAAATAGAAAAATGATAAAATGGATAATTGAGAATGAAGAGGACATGGGTAAGTTAACTCTATGGTTCTTGGACCAAATTAACAATATCTTAGGCAAATCACCATCATTTTTTATTTCATATAATGTTGGATGAAGCTAACATAGAGAGATATCCAATGAGAGGATGATTACGAAAAATTCCCTTCTTTTTGACGAGTCCTCCATATAGTAGTATTTTGCTTATCAAAACTCTCATTCTGCCTATACATATCTTCCATATTTTACCCTTGATCACCTATAATATCATTATTTATATATAAGGGTATATATGTGCTTATTCTATTAAGTGATTTATCTCTTTTGTGCGAATTAAAGGTTGAAAGAATTGTTAAATAAGTACTTATGTGTGTATGGTTAAATAGAAGTGCATGCATATATTATGGTTTGAATTATGTTTTGTGTTATATATATATATCTATATATATATATATATATATATATATATATATATATATATAATGGTTTGTGACAAATAAAGGTTCAACAATTGATCAACATTTGAGATTCCTTATCTATAGGATGGTTTTTTCTTATATATATCAAGGCCATGTTTTGATAGAGCAGCCTTCACATTATCTTTGTGATGCAAGGGTATTGCCACCTTGACCAAGCTCATAAATCTTTTACGATTGAGTATGAATTATAGGTGGATGTGTTACATATCTACATGAAGCAAGTTCATAAAGATTTATGGACAAGGCCTAGTTGGTTGTGGACTCCTCAATATTTTGGCCTATTGGTTCAACCACTTGTGCACAAAACATTTCCATATAAAGAGTTTGTTATATTTTTAAAGGTCGTTGTTTTAAAGAAAAATTAACACCTCTGATATTCCGACCAGTATCTAGTATCTCAGATGGTTGCAACCAAATTTTTTACGTAACTCTAAATAATATACTTGTTCCTGAGAGTTTGTAGGATTATGTTAGATCTAAGACTTTTGTGATCAATAATGTAGATAGAAAATCTTTTGAATTAATCACATCATTAGGATTTGGTCGAAGTTTCGAACCATCTAATGTGGTTCATCCTCGGGACAAGGTGAAGAATGAAATCGATCTCAATGAATAAATAGTAAGGATGCATCATTGCCCAGAGTTAGTTGTTAAAACTAGCCGTTATTTAGTTAATTGGTTAGAAAATTAAAAGTTTTTTAATTATTTAATTAGTTAGAAAATTTAAAAAAAATTAATTTATTTAATTAATTAGTTAGAAAATTAAAAGTTTTAATTATTTTTAAATAATTAAAACTTTTGATTTTCTAACTAATTAAATAATTAAAAAAAAATACAATTTTCTAACTAATTAACTAAATAACGACTAGTTTTTAACAACTAATTTTAATAGCTAACTCTGAGAAATGATGCATCCTTACTACTTATTCGTTGAGATCGATTTACTTCTTCACCTTGTCCTAAGGATGAACCACATTAGATGGTTCGAAACGTCGACCAAATCCTAATGATGTGATTAATCTGAAAGATTTTCTATCTAGTTTGTAGGATTGTTGGGTTGATTTAGATCCACTTGATATGAGTACTTTAGAGAATCTACATGACTATCGAGCAAAACATATACACTAAATTCCAATAATAGTAGATTCTATTTAAACAATGATCGAAACTAGTAGATAGTTGTTAACAAATTTGTATTTGTATTGTTGATCAGTTCGCTCAGAAAACAATATTGTTATGTTTTTAAATATAGAACTTAAGAATTTTTATTTAAATGTGTAAGCACTTGAAATAACAGGGATAGGGGAGACACTTTGATACTTTTGTTTTAATAATACATAAATATTGTTGTGTGTGATTCATTTGAGCCCTTATACGTTATCCTACAATATTTTATGAATCTTGGAGCTTAATAGTGTGTCTGTGTTGAATGATTAAAAAATGTAGAGTCACGAATCTTCCTTGAGTATGGGCCCACTCAAGGTATGCTCTTGTGCCAATATTTATTCTCTGTAAATTTGTAAGCAGTTAATTGTATTTTAGTTTTTACTTAATTTACATCACAAGTGTGTGTTGTTGCATTACTTTTACATTTAAGTGTGAACCTTTAAATTTTAGTGTTGTTTCTTTAATTTTCCATTTAAGTGTGAACCTTTAATTTTTAGCCTATGTGAAGTTTTCTTTTTATATGAATGCATGGTTTCCACTACTTCAGTAGCTTAGGGGATTTAGTGGCTTGCATGACGTGCAAGGACTGAAAAATCAAGTGTTGTAAAATTTCCCAATTTACACTCAATGACATTGATCTCGCCCTTAGAAGAACGGGTTGACTATAGCACCATGTAATTATGTTCTGTTGATAGGTGTATTCTCTCATTTGATCCCAAATCCGCATACACCTCTTCTAGGTCGGTGATGTATTTTCGCTTTTGTATATAGCACAGATAACCTCAAAAGTTTGCAAACCCTAGTTGACAATTAAAATAGACCGTATATCCCAACCAATACCAAAGTCGTTCCACGTATCAATACACTATAATTTTTGGATCCTTTGTCAGGGAGGCACTTGAAGGAGTCAAGTTTTCTAAAACAAATATCATAAAATATATTAGGGATAGAAGGAACCAAAGGGGTCATAATTACCCATTTTAGTAAACTTGATCCCCCCAATATTTTGCACTATATCATGATAAATGCATTAAAACATCATAGGTAGGAAACATAAAAAGTTTGTTAAAACCCTAATATGTGGTGTGGTAGGTGTTATCACCTAAAATGTGAACACCTAGCCATTTTCCACTAGGATGGTCGAAATATGCCATGTAGTATGGGTTTTACACATTAATACCCACTTTCACCTCAGGAAATAATTTAGAGAACCATTTTTCCTAAATTATTTTTGAAAATAACTGAGAAACCCATATGAATAATTAAAATATCACTATTTATTAATTATTTCTAACCCATTTAGATTGTATTATGAAGGAATAATTAAATAAAACATTATTTATTTATTATTCCTTAATCCTTATGCAATTCTCCTATGAAATAATTATTAAAGCATTATTTAGTGATTTTGTCTAACTCACTTTGACCATATCTCCTTAAAATCATTAATAAATCAATTTTGTTTATTAATTAATTTAACCACTTTTCTTAATTAACTCAATCAATCATTTTTTTGAGTTAGTTCACTGAATAAATATTTTTTACCCTTTCATTAATCTTTTCCTCTCCTAAATATAAAAAAATACTCATAACAGTTAGATCTTGATTTGGTCTACTTTTTTTTATTGTTTGACTAGATCTAGATCTATCCTAGCATTTTATTATAAATATAGAGGTTTTCCCTCAATCTCTAAGTGTGATCATTAGCATCATTGTCACTTTGTTCTCCTTACTCATGAGCTCTCCACATTGAGTTCAACCATTCTTCTTCTTTGTTCATTTGTAACCAAGAAGAGAGAAAGAATCAAGCTACAAGAACTGTAGGGACTCAAAAGGACCCTCCCATAGAGTATGAAATCAAAGAACCAAGTCTATTTTCTAATCCACCAGGTGTTATTATTAATAAGTATTGATTAGTTTCCAATGGGTTTCTTGTTATGATTTTTGGCTTGAGCTTTTAGTATTTGTAAGTTGTTTTTGGAAGGTTTTTCTAACATTAAAGGGTGTATCTCTTTGTTGATTTATGGGATTAGGGGTCTATCTGGTCTTGGGATTTTTTGGGTGTGTGTTATATTATTTCCATGACTAGTTGCACATGCGAGTGTTCACAAGGGGGTGATAGACCCACCTAGTTTTTGCGCCAGGAGTAGCAAGGGTGTCACAGGGGGTGCATAGCCCCCCACCCCCAATTGGGAGTTTGTAGGGGGGTGAGAGCTCCCCTACATGAGGTCTGGGGCAAAACCTCGAGAAAAAAAAATTGACCCTATAATGGGTGGGCAGACCTACCTATGGTTTTTTGCATGGGTTTTGCACATGGTTTTGGGCATGATGGTTTTTTTCGCATAGTATTTTATAGATCCAGTTAAGGGAACTACAAATATGTTCTAATCTAGGGTTAATGGATTGGTGTTTATGAATTCTTCGACATGTATAAATATATGTATTGCAACATTGAAAGGAATATAATGAAAAATCAATCTGGTAGTCTTGGTTTTGGGATCTAGGAGAAAATATTTGTGTATATTTGTTTTATGTTCTCGCCACTATTTATTTTATGTTTTTAGAATTTGTCTGTAGGTAATTTCTGTATAGTTTTAAAACCTATAGGGATTACATGAAAAATAAATAAAAATATATATACCAAGAATATTGTAAAGTTGAAGATATCAAGGAAGAAATATTCAAGATGTCTTAATCAGACAATGAGAGTCTAGAAGACTACGTCGAAAGATTCAAGTACAATTTGAAAAGGAAAAAAAAAAAAACACTTTGGACACTGAACCTTACATATCCTTTTCCTCAAAGGTCTATGAGAAGAATTCTTGGAGTAGGGTATGTCTCTCAATTGGCTTATGAGGATATTTTTGAATTGTGTAAATGATACTCTAGAGGGAGTGAAAAGTATGGAAAGATTGTTGAAGATTGCAACAAGAAGCAGTGAAAGTGTCATTCGGAAACATCATCCTTGATCCTAGTGAAAAATAATCATCTAAACTAGGTGGGGACCACACAGACTATTTTTAGGTGTATGTCTATTTTTAGACATGTTAAGAAAAATCTAAAATCAACAGGATGATGATTCTAGATGATTGAGAAAAATCTATTTTTGTATGAGTTTCTATTTTTAGAAGATGGGCGAAGTCTATTTATAGATAGCTAATCTAAAAATAGAATGCATGTCGATTATTATTATCCCTTAATAATAATCAAACAATAAATAGTAACTTATTCTCTTGGAGCACTTTATTTCAGTTAACTGATGTGGAAAACCAGTGATTGAAGGAATTTCAAATTCCTAGGGTGGTTGGTGACTCATGCATGGAGGACTTAGTTATAATTGATTGTGGCAAGTTGTAACAGAGTTGGAAGCGTAGTTATGGAAGTTTTTATTTAGTTTAACTCAGTTCAACGAGTTAAAATCAGTTGTGTTAGTTGTAACTGAACATACACTATGAATTAATTATTTAATTAATTCACAAGTAGTGTCTTACTTGCAACTAAACAAATACAACAGTTAACTACTTGCATGTTAGATCCAGTGGAGACCCAGTGGAGAGATAGGTGAAAGGGTGAGATGGACTATCAGTTGTGACTATAGTGATGCATTCAATGCATCTACACACACATTGGAGATGCTTATGAGGATTGCGCATTGCAAGCAAGGTAAGGTCAAATTCATTCAGGGGTCTTCTTCAGCAGGGATTGCGCAGTGGAGGCAGGCTGTCAAGAGGCAAGAAATTGGTGCATAGATATGCAAATTTCTGCATGACAGTGTGTGATGATTGTATATTGTACTGAGAGGTCTATGAGCTGAGATTTGTATGATATTGTTAGATGTTCCATTGACATACATAATATATGATAGTTGGGGTTTTTTAGATTTAAGCTTTCCTGGTCAAAAAACTTGTTATGTGCGATTGATTTGCTTCATATGTGTTTTTCAATTGGAGATTTAATTTCCACAAAGAATTAAGTGGAAGGATTATGTATTTAACATAAGGTTAATTTTTTAGATCAGGCGGATTCGGAAATATATTATTGTGTTTATAAATTTCTACATGGTATCGAAACAGTCTTAATCACTAGGGATTGCAATATTGAAGTGGTGTTGAGTTTTGTGCTGGTGGAACAATTCGAAATTGCTACAAGAATTTCTTGGTGTGACAGTTGATTAGACATTAAAATGGTTTTCAATGGGTTGCGGTTGGATTATGCACTCGAGGGTAGCTAGAACTACATAGCTTGGAAGGACAGGATGGAGGCTATGCTTGAAGATAATGGCTTGAAGGAGTTCATCAATAGCAATGTTCCTAAGCCCACTTCGGCGGATGATGCAGTACTTGACCCATGGCAAAAGAAAGTAGCAAGGGTGAGGAGGATTTTGTTGGAAGGTGTGAAAGACCATATTGTGTCAAGCCTTCATGGGAAAGCCACTCCATTTGCAACGTGGAAGCCTTTGATAGATCTTTTCCAAAGCAGTAGCGACCATAGGGAATTGGCGCTAAAGGATAAACTTAGAAAAATCAATATGGAGAAGAAAGACACTATTCCAGTATACTTCACAAAGTTTTTCCAATGCAGGGATGAGCTTGGGAGTGTGGGAGTCAGTGTCGTGGATGATGACTTGGTGAGCTTGGCTCTCCTTGGGCTTCTGAAGAGTTGGCATAGTTATCAATAATTTGTCAATGGATGGGAGAAACTGCCAGATTAGGAGCAACCGTGGTCAGATATAGTGCAAGAGGAGATAATACGGAACACCAGGGATGGCTCTTCATCAATGCATGATAATGAAGAAGATTGTGCTTTGGCTTCCAAGGCAAAGAAGAAGAAGGGGAAGAAATTCCATTCTATATCTAAGGCCGAAGAAGATGGCAAGGAGCACAACATGTCCAAAGTGAAGTGTTTTCACTGTCACGAGTTTGGACATATTGCCACAAATTGTCCACATAAGAAGAAGAACAAGATGGTTGCTAGAGCTGCAGCTGGTGAGGCCCTTGCCTCGCAATTTGAGTTTGACTTCTCATTGATTGCATGCATGGTGTCTAGTGCAATAGGATTGGGATGGTACTTTGATAGTGGTGCTTCCTTTCACATGACAGGAGATGAGAAACTTTTCAGTGACTTGGTGGAGAAAGATCTCCATATGCATGTTAATTTGGGCGACGATGGACAATACAATGTGACCGACATTGGCACCATTACCTTTCATAGGGCATTAGGTAAACTCTTTCATCTAAAATATGTTGTGCATGTTCCAGGTTTAAAGAAGAATTTAATCTCAGTCGCAATGTTAGAGGATAGAGGCTATGATGGTGTCTTTAGTGAAGGAAAATTTCTCCTGTAACAGGGCAAGCCAAGAAGGTTGGGATTCGAGTTAAGACTCTCTACAAACTTGAAGTATATGGGACTGCTACGGATCTTCCTACTGTTGGGAAGTGTGAGAAAGCCATGTAGTTGAAGCTTGAGAGGGAGCAGGATTTGCATGCAGGTAAGAGTGAACCTCGGGATGTGGAGCAGCTACAAGATGAGGATCATGGAGTGGGTGAAACCACTCATGCAGAGAAATTTCATGCCAAATGGGCAGAGGGAGTGCATTCAGATATACCAGTAGGTAAGAGGTGGGGCGACATGCATGAGTAATCCCAAGAAGAGATTTCTAAGCAGGATTCATTGAGATGGTGTAGATCTCATGAATTGAACCTAGCTATGAGGCGCCCACAGAGCAGTAGTAGCATGACCAATTGGATTGGTGCAGTCAGATCAAAGTGACAGTGTCAGATACTGGAGCGCGGATCAGAGTTGACAGCAAGTGCAGAGTGCATGGGTGCAGAGTTCAACATCGCAGTGGTTCCTGAAGAAATGTGCACTTGGTACCAACAGAAGTCAGAAGACTTTGATGACAGATGCATTATACTGATTCATTTGTTTGGAGGTTATTCAGTTTTGGAAGTGTTGCATGCAAGTATTGCAGGGTGGATGCATGGAATTGTAGGGCGCATGCAAAGACATTCCTTTCTTGTTGAGAGGGAGTGTTGAAGATTGCAAAAAGAAACAGTGAAATTGGCATCCGGAAAAATAATCCTTGATCCTAGTGAAAAATAATCACCTAAACTAGGTGGGGACCACACAGGCTATTTTTAGGTGTATGTCTATTTTTAGACATGTTGAGAAAAATCTAAAATTAGCAGGAGGTTGATTCTAGATGATTGAGCAAAATCTATGTTTAGATGAGTTTCTATTTTTAGAAGATGGGAGAAGTCTATTTATAGATCTCTAATCTAAAAATAGAATGCATGTCGATTATTATTAGCCCTTAATAATAATCCGAAAATAAATAGCAACTTATTCTCTTGGAGCACTTTATTTCAGTTAACTGATGTGTAAACCAATTGATTGAAGGAATTTCGAATTCCTAGGGTGGTTGGTGACTCATGCATGGAAGATTCAGTTATAATTGATTGTGGCAAGTTGTAACAGAGTTGGAAGAGTAGTTATGGGAGTTGTTATTTAGTTTAACTCAGTTCAGTGAGTTAAACTCAGTTGTGCTAGTTGTAACCGAACGTACACTAGTGAAAGATGATTGAATTAACTATTTAATTAATTCACAAGCAGTGTCTTACTTGCAACTAAACAAATACAATAGTTAACTACTTGCATGTTAGATCCAGTGGAGACCCAGTGGAGAGATAGGTGAAAGGGTGAGATGGACTATCATTTTTGACTATAGTGATGCATTCAATGCATCTACAGACACATTGGAGATGCTTATGAGGATTGCAAAGTGAAATAAAGGTAAGGTTGAATTCATTCAGGGGTATTATTCAACAGGGATTGCACAGTGGAGGCAGGTTGTCAGGAGGCAAGAAATTGGTGCATAGATATGAAAATTTCTGCATGACAGTGTGTGACGATTGTATATTGTACTGAGAGCTCTATGAGCTGAGATTTGTATGAGATTGTTACATGTTACATTGATATACATAATATATGATAGTTGGGGTTTTTTAGCTTTAATATTTCCCAGTAAAACATCTTGTTATGTGTGATTGATTTTCTTAATATGTTTTTCGTAATTGGCGATTTAATTTACACAAGGAATTAAGTGGAAGGATTCTGTATTTAACATAAGATTAATTTTTTAGATCAAGAGGATCCAAAAGTTCATTATTGTGTTTATAAATTTCTACATGGTATTGGAGCAATGTTAATCACTGGAGATTGCAATACTGAAGCAGTGTTGATTTTTGTGTTGGTGGAACAATTCAAAATTACTGCAAGAATTTCTTGGTGCGACAGTTGAGTAAACATTGAAATGGCTTTCAATGGGTTGCGGTTGGAGTATGCACTTGAGGGTAGCTTGATCTACATATCCTGGAAGGATAGGATGGAGGCAGTGCTTGAAGATAATGGCTTGAAGGATTTCATCGATAGCGATGTTCCTAAGCCCACTTCGGCGGATGCTGCAATACTTAACACATGGAAAAAGAAAGTAGCAAGGGCGAGGAGGATTCTGTTGGAAGGTGTGAAATACCATATTGTGTCAATACTTCATGGGAAAGCCACTCCATTTGCAATGTGGAAGGCTTTGACATATCTTTTCCAAAGCAGTAGCGACCATAGGAAATTGGTGCTGAAGTGTAAACTCAGAAAAATCAAGATGGAGAAGAACGAAACTATTCTAGTATACTTGACAAAGTTTTTCCAATGCAGGGATGAGATTGGGAGTGTAGGAGTCAGTGTTGCGGATGATGAATTGGTGAGCTTGGATCTCCTTGGGCTTCTGAAGAGTTGGCACAGTTATCAAGACTTTGTCAATGGATGAGAGTAACTGCCGGATTGGGGGCAATTATGGTCGGATATAGTGCAGGAGGAGATAAGGCAAAAAATTAGGGATGCCTCTTCGTCAATGCATGATGATGAAGAGGATTGTGCTTTGGCTGCCAAGGCGAAGAAGAATAAGGGGAAGAAATTCCATTCTAGATTTGAGGTCAGAGAAGATGGCAAGGAGCACAACATGTCCAAAGTGAAGTGTTTTCACTGTCACGAGTTTGGACATATTGCCACAAATTGTCCACATAAGAAGAAGAACAAGATGGTTGTTGGAGCTGCAGCTGGTGAGGCCCTTGCCTCACAATTTGAGCTTGAATTCTCATTTATCACATGCATTGTGTCTAGTGCATTGGTATCGAGGTGGTACTTTGATAGTGGTGCTTCCTTTCACATGACGGGAGATGAGAAACTTTTCTTTGACTTGGTGGAGAAATATCTCCATATGCATGTTGATTTGGGCGATGATGGACGATACAATGCGATCGAAATTGGCACCATTACCTTTAAGAGGGTGTTAGGTAAACTCTTTCATATAAAATATGTTGTGCATGTTCCAAGTTTAAAGAAGAATTTAATGTCAGTCACAATGTTAGAGGATAGAGGCTATGATGTTGTATTTAGTGAAGGAAAAGTTTTCCTGCAACACAAAGCAACAGGGCAAGCCAAGAAGGTTGGGATTTGAGTTAAGAATCTCTATAGACTTGAAGTAGATGGGATTTCTATGGAGCTTCCTACTGTTGGGAAGTGTGAGAAATCCATGCAATTGAAGCTTGAGAGGGAGCAGGATTTGCATGCAGGTAAGAGTGAACCTCGAGATGTGGAGCAACCACAATATGAGGATCATGGAGTGGGTGCAACCACTCATGCAGAGAAATTTCATGCCAGATGGGCAGAGGGAGTGCATGCAGATATACCACCAGGTAAGAGGTGTGGCGACATACATAAGTAATCCCAAGAAGCAATTTCTGGGCAGGATTCATTGAGATGGTGTGGATATCATGAATTGAACCTGGCTACGAGGCACCCACAGAGCAGCAGTAGCATGATTAGTTGGATTGATGCAATCAGATCAAAGTGACAGTGTCAGATACTGGAGCACAAATCAGAGTTGAAAACAAGTGCAGAGTGCATGGGTGTAGATTTCAACAGCGCAGTGGTTCTAGAAGACATGTGCAGTTGGTACTAGAAGAATTCAAAATACTTTGATGACAGATGCATTATACTGATTCATTTGTTTGGAGGCTATTCAGTTTCGGAAGTGTTGCATGCAAGTATTGCAGGGTGGACGCATGGAGTTGCAGGGCACATGCAAAGACAATCCTTTCTTGTTAAGAGGGAGTGTTGAATATTGCAACAAGAAATAGTGAAAGTGGCATCTGAAAAAATCATCCTTGATCCTAGTGAAAAATATTCACCTAAACTAGGTGGGGACCACACAGGATATTTTTAGGTGTACGTCAATTTTTAGACATGTTGAGAAAAATCTAAAATTAGCAGGAGGCTGATTCTAGATGATTGAGAAAAATCTATTTTTAGATGAGTTTCTATTTTTAGAAGATGGGAGAAGTCTATTTATAGATCTCTAATCTAAAAATAGAATGTAGGTCGATTATTATTAGCCCTTAATAATAATCAGACAGTAAATAGTAACTTATTCTCTTTGAGCACTTTATTTCAATTAACTGATGTGGAAAACTAGTTGATTGAAGGAATTTTGAATTCATAGGGTGGTTGGTGACTCATGCATTGAGGACTTAGTTATAGCTCATTGTGGCAAGTTGTAACGGAGTCGAAGAGTAGTTATGGGAGTTGTTATTTAGTTTAAATCAGTCCAGTGAGTTAAACTCGGTTGTGCTAGTTGTAACTGAACATACAATAGTGAAATATGAGTGACTTAATTATTTAATTAATTCACAAGTAGTGTCTTACTTGCAAATTAACAAATACAATAGTTAACTACTTGCATGTCAGATCCAGTGGAGACTCAGTGGAGAGATAGGTGAAAGGGTGAGATGGACTATTAGTTGTGACTATAGTGATGCATTTAATGCATCTACACACACATTGGATATTCTTATGAGGATTTCGTAGTGCAAGCAAGGTAAGGTCGAATTCATCCAGGGGTCTTCTTCAACAGGGATTGCGCAGTGGAGGCAGGCTGTTAGGAGGCAAGAAATTGGTGCATAGATATGCAAATTTCTGCATGACAGTGTGTGACGATTGTATATTGTACTGAGAGCTCTATGAGCTGAGCTTTGTATGAGATTGTTACATGTTCCATTGATATACATAATATATGATAGTTGAGGTTTTTTAGCTTTAAGATTTCCCGGTAAAACATCTTGTTATGTGCGATTGATTTGCTTCATATGTGTTTTGCAATTGGCGATTTAATTTCTGCAAAGAATTAAGTGGAAGGATTTTGTATTTAACATAAGATTAATTTGTTAGATTAGGAGGATTCAGAAATACATTATTGTGTTTATAAATTTCTACAAAGATCCTTTGAGATATGATATCTTGAATTAGTAATCCAAATGGGGTAGGTGCAAATAAGGTTTAGCTAGGTAATTTACTGGGTAATCTAAAAATCAGTATTCTTAGCACACACAAATCATATTTATATACCCTACAAGCCCAAAAGAAGAAGGAAAAGGTTGAATTATCATTAGCTATATTTTGATCCAAATTTTATAAGAAGCACCCACTTAGGGATTTCCCTTTGAATAATATAAAAGTATGTAACATTTGTGAAAAAAAAAACATTCCGCTCGGGAATTTCCTTCTCTACCAAAGCTTACGGCTATGTTCCAAGAACCTAATGAGTAAACTGAACATATTTTTCTTTTGTGGCTCAAAATAAACCATTTTCTCCTTGAACATCTGGGCCTACATCTCCCAATCCTTCCCAATATTTTACTCCTAATTTTGGATGGTACCCTCTTGTGCCTTCTCCACATTTCCCCCCTCAAATACAAGGTTAAGTATCAAACCCATATTGGAGAGGTCCTTCCTCTTTTGGAAATATGATGCCACTAGTTAAACCTCAACCACATCTGCAGTAGCTTCAGTTTCCTTCCAACCAACCTATTCAAACTCAATAGAGGCCTCAATTTCCTACTCATCATATTCCTAATCCAAATAATAATTTAATCCATCCCACCTACAATGTTGAAAAATATCTTTTTCCTACCTATCTTCTTTCATCTGTGGACTATAAAAACATTCATTTACGCTATGGGAAGGTAATTAAAAATGAAAAATCTATTATTATTCAAGAACAAGATGAATAGGATAACCCATCATAGCCATAATTTATTTATCCAAAATCTCAAGATATCTCAAAATAGCATTCTTCTGAAAATGAGCTTGATCCTATTCCTTATCGAGAAAGACTATGCCTTGAAAAACCTCTTGTAAAACCTTAATTCTATTTTTTGGGAGAACTAAGGATGTATGTGTAAATATCTCGTTGTTCCAAAATATTAAGGATGTCCCTATCTATGGAAAGGAAGTCCAAGAACATTTCTTAAAGAAACTAGGAAGGAATAAAATAGATCCTAAAATAGTACAAGTAATTGGGAAATCACAAACCTAATGTTGGGTAAAGTGTTTACAGAAATGTATGGGGATCATCGGAGCCCCATCGATACTGGTAATATTAATAATATCCCTATATCCAATACCTTGATAGGATTAGGGGTATCTATAAATGTGATGACCAAAGAGAATGTGGAGAAAATCAAGTTTCCTAGCCTTTGACCTACCCAAATTTCCTTCAAATGGTCAATAGGTCTACCATAAAGCCAAAGGGAATAGTAGAAGACATTGTTGTTTCCATAGGAAATAACGAGTTGACTTTATGATCCTCCAACCTAATTCTAATCTCGAAGCCCACCCCTTAATCCTTGAGAGGCATTTTCTTAGTCTTTATCCTACTATTAAAACTTTCTTGGATTTTGAGAACCCCCTCTGGTTTAAAGAGAGTGGAGAAGAATATTCCCAACCCTTCTTTACCATTGATCAAGCCTCAATCTTCAAAGAACATATCGAGGATTTGTACCCTTATAACATTTCTGCATATTAACAAAAATACATCACTCAATCTATTTTTAGGGA
The DNA here is from genome assembly GCA_034641835.2 of Pinus albicaulis. NCBI lineage: Eukaryota > Viridiplantae > Streptophyta > Pinopsida > Pinales > Pinaceae > Pinus > Pinus albicaulis. The sequence goes on along the minus strand of CM076577.1, from coordinate 851,046,056 downwards.
AAAAATCCCAAGAGACAGGTTCACCCATCAAGATAGCAATACAAAAACTAAATTTATATATTTTTGTTGATTATGAGGAATTGAACAAGGATACCTTAATAGAATATTTTCCTTTCTCCTTAATTGATCAAGTCTTAGAAACCTTAGTAGGGAATAGATTTCTCTCCTTTCTTGACATATACAACGACTACAACCATATTAAAGTAGCCCCTCAAGATCAGGAGAAAACCAACTTCACTTTCCCTTTGGGAACTTATACTTACTAAGCACTCTCGTTTGGATTATGTAATGCCTTGATAATGTTTCAACAGGTTATTCTCAAAATATTTTCTAACCTTACCAATTATTGTGTTGAGATATACATATATGATGTCATAGTATATGGTGAAATTTTTTGGAAAGCTCTGAAAATTATTGGAAAGGTACTAATTTGGTTTCAAGAAACCAATCACTCTCTTAGCAATGAAAAAATCCATATGCTTCTCTTTAAAGGGATTGTGCTAGGACACCATATCTCTCCTGAATGACTTCGGGTGGACCTTGCCAAAATAGAGGTAATCATTAAGTTATGAACCCCAACTACATAAAAACATGATCGCAGTTTCTTAGGTTACACAGGATAACACCAGAGGTTTATATAAAATTTTATATAGGTAGCTTCTCCATTATTTCATATTTTTACAAAAAAATCCAAAATTCCATTAGGATGATTAATGTCAATTGGAATTTAATGCCCTTAAATAAAAATGATATTATGTCCCTATTTTGCAAGTTCTTAATTGGTCCTTAACCTTCCATATTCATACCAATGCCTCACATATATCCATTGGAGTTGTGATAGGTTAGAAAGAGGAACAAAAACCTTACACCATGTATTACATCTATAAAAAGTTAAACCCAACCGAACTAAATTATACAATAACTGAAAAGGAATTCCCTGCCGTGGTTCCTACCATAAATAAATTTCATTACTATATTAATGGATATCCTATATTCATGCATATTGATCACTCTTCCATATGATATCTTATGAATAAACCTATTACACCTAGTATAGTGAAAAGGTGGCCTCTCCTCCTACAAGAATTTGATATTACAATTATTGATAAACAAGGGAAGGAGGATGTTGTTGCTAATTTCTTATCTCGACTTCATCATACAGAGAATTCTAGTCCTATAGAACATGTTTTCCCTGACAAATATTTATTTTCCATGTCAACTAATAGACCTTGGTTTGCATATATTGTTAATTATTTGGCTATAGGTAAACTGTCACAACATTGGTTGCCTAAAGAGCGGCATAAGATTGTTAAAAGTGGTGTTATGTACTCTTGGATTCAAGGGTACTTGTTCTGAACTTGGCCCAATCATATAATAAGGTTGTTTGTTCGAGAGGATGAAATATATGACATCCTAAAATCATGTCATGCTGAACCTTGTGGGGGCCACTTTATGGATAAAAGGATTTTGAATAAAGTTCTACGACAAGGGTACTATTGGCTAACAATTTTTTGGATGCTAAAAAGTATTTTAGAAATTATTATAAGTTTCAAAGAATGAGAAGGCCAATACAGATTGACAAAATGGAACCGCAACCCCAAGTTATGATTGATCCTTTTGAAAAATGGTCCCTTGACTTTGTAGTGCCAATAAACCCACCACCAAGATAAAAGGCATACATTCTGTTATGCATTGATTATGTAACTAAGTGGGTTGAATCCTACACACTACTAAAGGCAACAAAACAGGAATTTGTTTATTTATTATATGAATAAATATTTGTCTGTTTTGGTGTACCATAGGAGATTGTCACCAATAAAGGGATTCAATTCACTTCTAAATTGGTCCAATCCATCATTAAGAAATTTAAAATAAATCATCGGATGTCCACTCCATACCACCCTTGGGAAAATAGACTAGTGGAAGTCACCAAAAACATTTTGCAGACTATCTTGACAAAGAAAATACAGTAGCATCATAAATTTTGGGTCAAAAAACTTTCAGAAGATTTGTGGGCCTATAGGGTCACTTGTAAGAATGGCATCATTTTCATGCCTTATGAGTTAGTATAGGGGAAGCAGGTTATCATCCCTATTGAGTTTGAAGTCAAGACATTAAGGAAAATCTTACAAGTTGGAATGGACCTCTATGAGGCTCAAAATCATTGATTTGACCAACTTAACGAGCTTAGTGAAATGCATCAAGATGTCATTCCACAAACAACTATTATTCAGCAATGAGCTAAATGGCATGATAAAATCAACAAGAAGAAGTAGTTTAAAGAAGTGGATTTGTCCATGTTTTTTGATTCAAGGTTTAAGTAATTACAAGGGAAGTTTCATAGAAAATGGCTAGGGCCATATGAAGTTGAAATCGTATTATAAAATGGATCTATAATGCTTCATACTATTTATGGTGCATAGAGACCATTAATGGCCAACGAACATCGACTAAGGATATACTGTAAGCCCAAATATAAGGAGGAATTTACTAAATAATTAATGAAGCAATCTAATAAATAAGTCAGAGATAATATGGAAAATCTATCCTCTCTTATGACCTTTTGATTTTCGAGTCCTATTTTGAAAAAAAAGGAAAAAACTATAACTATACATTTACAAATAAAATTATATTTAGTTATCCATACCTATCTTTTCATAAAGGAACCTAATGATGTAAATATTATTTTTCTAGACAATATGCGAGATTACATCAGAGAATGTGGGCATAATAATTGAGAAAACATGGAATTATTATGATTCCTCCAACCACCCAAGTGTTTTTTTCTCAATATTTTGATTTTTGTTTAAAAAAATACTTTAAAATTACTTAACAAGAAATACATATACTTGGATATTTATCACGCAACCTAACCTATTCAAAAATATTTTTGATGTTCCTAGACTACCTAATCACTATCCTAACTCCCTTCATCTGCTTTGGACTAAAGATCTTGCTTAAAATCCTTTATTTCCTTATCATTACATTTACCCTAAGACTTTGGCTCAAACACTCCTGTACTATCCTAGTGTCTAAACATGTGATAAATTCCCTTGCCTAACTCACACCCTCATGCACATTGTAAATACCCATTTTCCATTATATATTTCAAACCCTAATATATATTTCATTAAGGCTTGTATATGTGAATGGGGACATGGGATATCTGAGCAATTTTGATTGTCGGGGTGACCCATCATCATCCGACTCAACACTAGAGAGAAACTTATCAAGAGATACTTGACTTGAAATATCGTCATCTTCACGTGACAAGGACCTCACTCATATCCATTCAGGGGGGAGGCATGCAAATATCATGCGTAATAATGGAGGTTTGTCACCTCACATCATTCTACAGTAGGAAAATTCTCGTTTCCATACCCTGAAAAATCTGAGGTTCATTCCAGTGATCAGCCATCATATTTTATTCATTCAAAATGGTATGGTCATATAGTTAATTGTATGAGGGTTCACTGATTTGGGTTGGAAAAAGAAACCGGGGGATACCCTTAGATATTTTTCCTGCATAATATATAAATATCATTTTGTGTCTGATCATATGAACTTTTATACTTTGTCCTGCTATCGTGTATGAATCTTGGAGCTTAATAAAGTGTTTGTGTTGAATGATTAAAAATTTTAGAGGCGCACGCTAGCCTTGAGTAGGGTCCCACTCAAGGTACAGTCATGTGCTAATATTATTTACATTTGGGCATAAATTCCGACGACGTTATCCGATGAAATAGATCCAATCGGAAAAAGTGTCAGAAGTTAAGTATTTTTTTCGTGTTTTTTTCTAAAATCTTGACTACCGTCAAATCTTCGACGACACTTTTTTACCATTGGAATTCCCTATCTTATCTATTATCGGACATTTTTCTATAATCCTTCTTATCATCGAAAAATTGATGGGAGTTCTTTTACCACGCTATATCCAATATGAAAATGTGTTATCTAATTTCTTACAAATTGTAAATAAGCATATTGTTCAATTCCAACATTAATGATTTTTGGGCTAAAAATGTCTAATATAGAATAACTTTATATTGATTAATTTTACTAATTAAAATAAATATAACATTAATATTATAATTAAATATTATATATATATATATATATATAGTATTAATAGAATATTATATGATTATAAATCAAATTATATATAAATTTATTAAATATATTATTATTATTATAATAAATATAAATATGTGTGTGGAGGCCTTAACATCATATAACTTTGATATAGTTGTTATTGTTTTTAAAGGTTGTAGGGTTATTTTGAGGTTAATTTTTGAACAAATCACCACTGAAAGTTTGGTGACAAAAAATGTCACATAACATTCCTCAAGGAGACCAAGGATACATGGGATCGACATCGAGGGCTTCTTAGAATGGAAAATGACATTTCCCTTGTTGAAATTGAAAGGGCTTGAGTCCAAGGAGAATTCTAATAAAAGCAGCTAAAGAGCATTGTAGAGATTATGGACACGTTGAAGGCGGACATGAATATCATCCATGTGTAAGTTATTTATTATATGTATTTGTATTGTAGATTGTTTTTCTAAATGTTTATATGTATATTGTATTTTAAATTGTATGCCTTTGTATTGTATTTCTATTGTAAATGTATTATATAATATTTTTTTAGGAGGTGTTTGAACTATGTTTTCATCTTGATGTGGACCAGAAATATTATTTGATTATTTTTGTTAGGGTCGTTTAAAGGGATAGGTCGAGATAGGGGTTAATTAATTTATGGGCTTAGGGATAAGAGGTTATTGTTCAAGGGTTTAGGTGTTAGGGGTTAAGGGCTTAGGGGTTAGGGGTGTTAGCATAGTTCTATGCTAAGTCATGAGTGTGTTTTAATCTCTTTTTTTTAGGATAAAAATTTGTAAATTTCAAAAAAAAATTGAACGTTACCAAAAGTTTTCGTAGCATCTGTTTTAGCCTTATCAGACAATATATTTTAAATTTGTCTTATGTCTATTTTTCCTTTACCCGATGCTACCGAAAATTCCAGTAACCTCCCCTCTTTTTTTTTAAAATAAAAAGTGCATCCGCTTTTGTGTTAGTCGCGTTTTCCTGCTATCAACTAAGGTTTAAACTTTTTATCATGAGTTACATCACGTGATAGGAAAGTTCTACTTTGAGTGATGTCGAGTTAAGTTGTGGTTATACATGGAAGAAGCTAGGTGTCACTCTGTAGTTAAGAAAATTCAACCATTGTTTGTCCTCTATCAGTCTGAGTCGTTATATCCACATGTCAAGGTACATATCTAGTGTCAATGTAGATCGTGGATCTGCAATTTAATGTGATGAACATTTGGTTTGATCACGCATGAATGCTGCCAGAATTTTAGGCCTGTCATAAGGATACAATGGAGGTGACTGCCAGCTCCAACTCCGTTCGGCTCCAGCCATCTGTAGCCTATAATCTGAAATACAACAGCCAACTAAAGTTGATCATGACTACCACAAGGTGTGTTATACAGTCCAGAATATTTCCCATTATGAAAAATCTCATGCATGGAAAGTTGAACCAACATATCTTTTTAAATCACCAAAAGAAATGGAAAACCATTAGTTTAGAATTTAGTTGTTGGTGAATGAGAAATTCCATTGAGAAACTTGGAGAGGGAGACCCAGTTTTCAGACAGTTTGCATTCAAGATACACCAACACCTATTAGGTGAGCTCCCCTAATCTTGACACCTATCATACTATAGTAGAAAACTTTATTTATTGCTAAATATGACTAAGAAAGGAGGAAAACTAAAACGCATTTAACCTTAAGGAGTTGACTTAGTTGATGTTAATCCGAACGTGAGAAGGTTCTTTTTTTAGGCACGGTGGTATCCAATTTGTTCAAGACTAGGAAGCTCTCATCTAGGAGTAGCTAAGGAATTTTCTCTCTCATTTGATGGGTAAGAATAAAATATCTATGGCCTTAGATTGAAGGCATCAATAGAGTCTATTACTGAAGCTTTTCACCATCCACATGAAGGAGAAAAATGGTTCAAAATCTAGGTCATCGCTGGAGGATACCTCAACAGTTTCATCAAAGATGAATACAGAAACCCTAATCGGGCTAAGGGGATTCCTAGAAGTTATCTCAAGAATGAAGGGGCTGAAACTGACAAGCTCCTCAAGATTTACCTTACCTATTAGAGGATGTAAAATTTTGTTCTTCTTTATCACATGAGGTTTTTGTTTCACATTGCAAGTATGAAGACCCTCAACCTACCTTTCTTTCTGATGAAAATATTGACTAAGATGTCAGCTAGGATACAAACCCATGCAAAAACATCAGAGTGTAGCTTATATCATCATGATATTATCAAGGTATTGGTTGTTGAATAAATCAAGAAAAGAAACCATTCATGGGAGCACTTTCTATTTTACAGGGCAGGCCAACCTGCACCTACACAAGATATTCCTGCTCATCTATCTCCAGCTTCACAACAAAATTCTCAACCTGCCAAGGAGAAGGGAAAAATTCATAAGCCAAATACTTCATCAGTTGGTAAGAGGACTAAAAGAAAAGCTAAGGAGAACATCTAGAAAAAGACTAAAGGCAGGAAGGAAAAGGCTCCCTCAACCAAAGTTGAAAATAAGTTGGAGAAATGAGAAGGTTCATCGACCAGCAAACCCAAATCAATGAAGATTGTACCTCCTATCTCTCATTTTCCCAAGTTTTATACCAGAGCACGAAGAGGAAAGTCTGTAGCTACAGAAAAATCCAAAGAACAAGTGCTACCAGAAGTTTCGAAAATAGACATTAGCAAAAGACTCAAAAGGAATATCAGCCCAGCAAGTCATGTGAGGATCTCTTGAAGGATGCAGGGTTTTATATTAGCAGCAAAAGAAGACAAAAATATGCAAAACAAGTTGCTGGTAGTAGGAAAAGACATACAAGAGACAGAAACACGTTTAGGCTAAAATTTAAAGCCCTGCATAATCTTGCTAGCAGAATTCAAAGATGTAGAGAGGCAATCTAAAGGGTTACAGACTGTAACTCCTTCAATTGTAGAGTCTAGTGGGTCCAAGAAGAAAGATAAGGGTAAATCCCCTTCAAACCAGCAAACAAGATCCTCTAAAAGAAGAAAATTCCATAAGAGTTCATAATAGAAAAATACCATTATAAAAGAGATAGTCACCTGGACCACAAGGTCAAAATCAGAAGTAAAAAAAAAAACAGATTTGGACAAGCTTTCAGAAGTTGCAGCTCATATGGGGGAGAGGTAAAAATATGTCCCATTGAAATGCCTTTTTGCCTACTAGTTACATTTTTTAACAACTCAATCTTCAGAATCTTTAAGTCTACACATAATTTTTCAAGTATTTTGATGTGCATTTTTTAAAAGGAAATAGATTGTTACCTGAATTTCCGGTAGCATTACAGTTTTTGTGCAGTTACAGGTTTTTATTGGAAGTTCCGATAGCATCTATTTTAAATGATTTTTGACAGTCGTCATGAGAACTCTTGAGCTAGTTCAAGGATGATAAGGACTCCTAACGATATGGATATATCAAGTGATGGTTGAAAAGTGGTTTTTAGGTTGTTAAAGTCACATCTAATGAAGACACATGGTTGTTAAAGAACCAAGTTCACGGAGAGACAAATGAGCATAAAAGGGGGTAGCATGCCAGGACACTCAGTAGCACATTTCAAATTGTCTTCTTTCTTCTTAGCTACATATGTCTTGTTAGTTATATTTCGATAGGATATTCTTTTAATGTCATATAGCTCCTATGCAATGTGAGGAAGAGTGGATCCTTCTATAGTATCATCCCCCTTGGGCATCGCTCGAAGAGGAAGACATGGTTGTAGTACAAGTGATTTTTCAAGGATACAGAGCGATTAATATCGAGGATCAAGTTAATTTACTCAAACATGCTCAATTATACCTTATAATTATGCCTTATAATTTTTTGTATTTACTCATAGTAGTAGTATTTATGTATTATTTGTTCAATCAATTAGGTAAGTACTAGGTCAAATATATGAATGTATATATCGAGCCTCTTATCGATGACTTAGTGGATTTATGGATATGTGTCACTATGTATGATATCTCTAGACCATTAGTTTCACAAAGGGAATTTTAATTCCATGCAATGCTTGTATGGTCAATTCATGATGCCCCAGGGCTAACATATTTATCTAGTATGTTATAACGTTACCCTGCACTTTAATAATGTTTAATTTTATAAAGTTCAATTCAAGTATGTTTTTTAAATAGTTTAACCTTCAATGTAAATATTTAAAATAATTGATCTAAAAATTATTCCACCTCTTGTAGTTCTCCAAAGAAAGGGTGAATTTTCATGCCCAGTTTGTGGTCCCAAGATTAAATCTCATCGTTGAAGAAGCTTAGGAAAGTATTTGTTTGATGAGTATAGGAACTTTCTTTCTAAGAACCATAGGTACTGAAGTACTCAATAACATATTTTAAATGATAATTAAGAGACTAGAGTATGACCATGGAGAATGACACATTATGCATGGAAGTTGCAATATAATAGAGTCACTCAAGATATGGATCGAATTGTCTATGTATCAATATACATTACATGTTTCGATTATTTTATCTTTTTATGGTATTTTCTTCACTGTATTAATTGGCAATTTATATTGTTGTTATAATATATTTATCTGTAATTCACGTTGTAGGTTGTGAAGGCATTAATAACAGGGCACTTCCATGAGAATGAAAAGTTATCCCGAGCAATTCAATATACTCCCCTACTATGAGCACTTAGAAATTATTCATTTTTTTGATACAATGCACATCGGGAAGAATGTAACAGAGACCTTATAGCGAATATTAGATGGAAGGATAGATAAAGAAAAAAAATTATAGATTTGCAATGACATTAAGGAGTTTTACTGTGCATTTCAAAGTGTGATTCATTCAAATAGCAATGGAGATAGCCAAAATATAAGCACCCTTCCATGCTTATTGACAGAGCAACAAAGCAAGCATGTTAAAGAGGTTATTGAAAAAAATTTCCAACAATATTTTCGTCAAACATAAAGAATATCCTAACAAAGAAAGGTGAATTAGGTGGGGTAAAAAATCATGATGGCATACGTTCATTATGCCAATTATTTTGGTGTATATATATTTTATAGATTGATTAAACATCTTGTTAATTAATGTTTTTTTCTACTAATTTGGGAAAAATATTGATCAACGATTATTTTTGTTACAATATGTTATGCCTTTATCTCTCCCGAAAAACTTCGACAACAATGTCAAATAGTTATATATCATCTTGGAAAATACATGAGTTAAGTGGGGATTTATGTATAAAGTGTAATTTGTTCAATAAGTTGTTGTGTCGCATATTTTTCACTACATGTGTTTTTCTTGACATCATGTACTATATTAATCTTCTTCTTTTCTAACTTTTGATTTTCTTGCTTCATTTGTAGATGGTTGTCATCTAAGAAATTGATAAAGAAGATATAAAGTATTGGAGAAAACATATTCATCATCTAATGGGTGAAATGAAAAAGTATCTACCTCTGACATTTTCCAATGCACAAGAACACTACCTCATACACCAAGTCGAGGAGATTGAAAAGTGTGGAACTCTACACACTAGATCAATATGGATGGTTGAGAGGCACTTGAATCACTGAAGGCTTTTTTCAAACAAAGAGAATGTCTTGAGGATTTTATGGTATAGGGATATATGGTATATCAAACCATGGCTTATATTCATCAATATAGTGATGAAATAGGAAAAAGTATTAATGTACTAGATCGCATTTGGGATGTCAACTCCATGGAATGTTTTTAAGGGGAGCACCTATTTGGGAAAGGTAGAATGAGAAAAGTGAGATGTAAGTAGATAATGGAGATTCATAGCACATTTGACTTATTTTTTCTTATGTATATAGTACTTATTTAATTGTTAGTCTTCCTGCATTATGAAGGTATAACATGGTGACTAATTATATATGTGTGTGTGTGTATGTGAATTGTTTTATTTTAATACAGCCGGTAGAGAGTGGGATGAAATACATTTATACATTGCAAACAATAAATATTGGATGAAGGTATGGATTGAACGATGCAAACAAGCTAATAAAGGTAGGTTATCATGGTATGGTGTGTCGTCATCGATCAAATAAGCTCAATGTAGTGGAGATATAAATATTACACAAAGGGAAATTGATTTAGCATATGGTTTAAAATATTAGCAGGCAAGCATATTCACCAATACTAAGTTTTTTTACAATTATATTGATGCATATGGAGTGTTTTTTTCTTGATTTTAAAATTTTGCAAGTACAAATATGCATGCTTATCAATTGACAATGGATTTTTTATGTGTTTGATGTATAAAGTGAAACACCACAACAAAATGTGGTGCAATGGCCACAAATTTCGGATCAAAAGGTTGGATGAAAAGATCAAAACTTCTGATAGTGGGATAACTACAGTGTTTAAAGTTATCAATGTTTTGTCTAGAGGTGAAATACATCCAGAACTCTCTAAGAATATATACTATGGGTATATGCATGATATACTTGAGTGTGACTTTGAATCCTTAAAAATAGTTGAGTTCGATGTCAAATGGTTTAGGCTACGAATCCATGAACGTGACCCTGATAGAACTATTATTGAGCATGCTAAAATATTTACCATGGTTGATACAAGGAATCATGAGCGAGGATCAAAGCGATAGGTTCTTCCCAGCCAATGTGAACATTTATTTTATGTACATGTTCCACGTAAAGCGGGTTGGCCATATGTTGTTAGATATGATCCTAGAGAAAGGCTCGTAAAGTATAATGTAGCGGAAGAAGATGAAATTGAAGAAGAAGACGATGTAAAGGATCAGGGGTTTTGTGCAGTGTTAGACAAATATGTCAAAGAAGTTAAAGGAATGTATGTTAATTGAGACAATGTTAATTTGGATGGATCAGACGATATTGACATTGTGTTAGATGAATAAATTGAAGAAGTTGAACCAAATGTAGAAGATCATATTCTAGATGATGATATAGATGATAATGATGATGATGATGATGGTGTTGATGCTAATATGGTGAATCCTTTGTAAATTAATTCTGAATTGGATGATATAGATGATGAGATGGACAAGGAAGAATATTAATGATATCAAAATTTTGAAAAGTATGAGGCGTGTTCAGTTCGTTTTTTCTCTTTCGTTCACCTTAAATTTTATTTTCCTAGTTTTTATGTTTGAATGTTATTTTGTTTCTTTCAAATAGATTATAGTATATAGATCATGTATTGGGAATTGACAGTGATGTGAGGTTGGGGGGGGGGGGGGGGGATCAGGGGTCATACGAGATTACACCTTCACATGGTTGGACTTGTTAATTAGATAATATATTATTCTTCAAATGAAGAGAAGCTCATTTACATTTATCCCATAATTTTGAATTTTCACTTTAATGGTTCGTTAAGTAGATGTACCAAATGAGTTTGGCGACAGGTGAACCGAGTGACATGGAAGTCGGGAAAACATTCAAAGTAAGGGTGGCCCATAACTACCCATGAATTGAGTTCCCACCAGGTGTCTCATAATGATCTTTAGAAAATTGACTAAAATAATGTTTAGGTGTTAGAATCTAGTTTATAATTGATTGATTATGCAACCTGGACGTACTAACAAATGATAATATTTTTTTTGCATTGATGAGATAATGAATTGTGTCAACTTACCTTCACAGTAGGGTGAACGCCCACACCCTAGAGGCACCCATACAAAGGCAAAGCTTCTGGGTTCCCCTAGGGGCGTCGCGAATTGATCACATCAGGATGTCTGCCCAGTAGGGGCACCCATGTGATGAGCTCTTGGGTCATCGCGACTCGGCAAGGTGAATTCACATAAAATAAGTAAGGTCATCCCATGACTTCCCATGAACATATTTCCCACTAATGGGTCTCATAATGATTTTTAGAAAATTGAGTAAAGTAATGTCTGGGTGTTAAAAATTGGCTTATAATTGATTGATTATGCAACATGGTACTAACAATTATAATATTTTTATTTTCATTGATGAGCGAACGAAGGCAGGGCGCTCGAGCGCCCATGGGGGCATCGCGTGCTAGGAACACTAGGGCACCTAGCGCCCATGGGGACGTCATGTGATATTCATGCCAAGGTGCCCAGCGCTCATGGGGGCATCGCATTTTGGGCATGCTAGAGTGCCCCACGTCCATGGGGGCATGGCGTGATGGGCACACTAGGTCACCTACCTAGCAGGGGTGCCTGTGAGGCGAGTTGGTGGGTCAGGTTGACTTAGCAAGGTGCACCCACAAAAAATAATTAATGTTGGCCCATGACTTCCCATGAACAGAGTTCCCACAAGGGGGTCTCATAATGATTTTCAGAAAATTAAGTAAATTAATGTTTCAATGTTAAAAGTCGGTATATGTATATTTTAGGCTCTTAGTGTCAATATTATTGTTACTTGTTGTGGGCCTACCCCTAAGTACCAATCAACCACATAATATTTATCAATTAGTTTAAATTATGCTTTAATTAATTGACCCCACACAGACTGACCTGTGAAAGGGGCCAACGTAGAATTTTTTTTGGTTTGCGCTTTTATGCATTGAAATTTGACATGGCTATAGCAGATACATGCACTGGAATTATGGGATGGTTTGAATACTCATATATGAATATTGGATTGTTTAGAAAAGTGTATAAGTTAGTAATATGTTTTGAATTATTATTTTATAATATGTTTTGAATTATTATTATCACCCTAGCCTGAGCCCCCCTCCGCCCACCTCTGAGTTGCAAGAGTAAAGCCTTCCTCCACCATTTCCCTAGCCTGAGCTCACCTTTGCTCACCTCTAAGCTACAAGAGAAAATATACAATAGATAGTATCGGTCCATATTATTCTATAATAGATAGTACCATGAGGAGGCCCGACCTTTTTTGGAAAAAAAAAGTGTGGTAGAGACCCACCCATATATGTCAACACCTATGGGACATTATATTTTCTTCCAAGGTATTTAAAACTTTGAAGAGACGCTTTTCATGGATGCTTCTAGTGGCCTAACTTCCCTACCTTGGGTATGTATTGTACCTTTGTCATTTGAAAGCCTTCACTATCGGTTCATAGTACTAATGTTAACTAACTTCTATGATATTTTTTTTGGTAGGTTGATATGTGTATGTGCAACTCACTATGAAAATAATATTTTTGAGTTTTTATGGTTTTTACTATTACTTATGGTGATTTTCTTGAAGGATTGCACTTTTCTAGTGTTAAAGCTACACGCATATTATTAATAATGATTAAAGTAATATTTAATGTCAAAATATAAGAGAGAGAAAAGAGTTTAACTTATGTCCACATTTGTGTAATTAGTGCTCTCAAAATCTAGATTACTCCACAAATTAAATCATAATTGTTTTCCATTTAATTTTAATTTTTATTTCTTAATCATTTATATTTTTTTATATTACATATTTAATAAAGAATAAGAACGGGTCAAGTGATAAATAGGTGCAACATTTAATCATTGACCTCATGTATATCAATTGAAGATAATCTTTACAATGTTCCTTATATATATGTGATGTAAGGCATGCATGGACCTAGTCAAACTCAGTGAATCCTTTGCTTAGGTGATTTTATCCTCTAGGTTGTTGTTGGATATGGGATCCCCTCAAAGAAAGCACTAGAGAAAGACTTCGGAGAACAAGGAGCAGAGTGCACAGTGCAGAATCCATTTTGAGTCTTAGGGGCTTTGGGGCAGGTCAAAGCCCCTTATTATGTAATGTAATGGGAATATTTTGTTAACGTTGAAATTCGCCCATGGTTTCGGACCATGGTATTGTAAATGAAAAATATGTATAAGGAGTTTAGATAGAAGTCATAGGGAGGCTAAGAAATGATAGATCAAATCAAATTTATTTGGATGTAAGACTGTTTTGAGTCAGAGTATGTGTTTCGTTTAGAGGAAAGGCTCCTACATCTGAGTGCGTGGAGACCTTTTGAAGTATGCAGTTGTGTGGGCAGATCTTTGTAGCTTAGTACGCAGGGTGAAAGTGAATGTATGAGAAATATCTTAATATGAATGAAAGACCTTTGAAGATAGATCTAAGTTTCTATTGATGTTTTTTACTTTACTGTTGTTTATGCTTATATGTGCTAAGTAAGGGTTTTGATATGCAATCACATAGTGAAGTCTAGTTTATGATTATTTATGTTATTTTATGCATGATTAAGCAAGATCGTGTAGTCCGGTAGTAAGTTCAATAGATGCATTGAAAAACTCTTATATAAGTAATACATATGTTTTGTGAAGCTCTGCTAAGGAATAAAATCCATAAAACCATGGTCCATTGTCCCTCTCGATGCAGAAGTGTGGTTCTAGCATCCCCATATATTGCCTCGGGTGAGACTTCGATCTACGCAAGAAGAATGTTGCTGAAAGGGCTGGTAATAGTTGGTTTTGTTGGTTCGTGCAATGACATTTGAACCTAGTTATAGGCCCTATTAATCCATCAAATGGTTTTGTTGCTAGGACCGGGATCTGACTGAGGGATTGTTGGATGTGGAATCTGTCTAAGTAAGATATTGAAGATTGGGTAGATCTAAAAGAACATGAGCTTGTTGTGCAAGAAAATAGAAGTCCGTGCATCTCTACTGAACATCGGGTACAAAAGTATATTTATACATATCAGTATGAGATATTTTTCACATCGTTTTCTACCAAGATATATGAGTGGATATCAAGACTAGCTACACAGATAAGTCATTTCAATGATAGCCAATTGCATGGACCCCAAATCTAATTAAGAAGTTGAAAAGGATTGATAATGAGATCATGAGGGTTTTTTATTATTGGATTGATAGTATCATTGGAGGGTTTATTACTGAGTTCACGACCGAGACTTTTGTGTCTTATAGCAAAGTAGAGCGTAATTTCTTTAAAGGCCATAGAGGCAAGTACCTAAATTCCCTGAAGTTCTGGATTAGAATGTTATTGTGTGAAAAGGGTATATTATGGATGCGCTCAGATTGATGTTCATAGAAAGAGAACTTGGTGCTACGCGGAGCGGTAAAATATTCAGAAAAAATTGGGGTACTTACGTTGAAACTGAATATCACCTGTTTATTGGGTCTGAAGAAAGAGAAAGAAACACTGCTATCTCGAGAAGTTTGTCGTTGAGATCTGAAAGTTAGCAAAGCACTGTGGAGATTCCCTAGCCTTCCACCCCCATCATCACCCAGTCCCATTGTGTTCCTCCACCTCCTCCATTCACCATGGTCCAACCCCCAAAGATGCATGTGTTCAAGGGATCAGATGATCCGAAATAGTTTTGGTTTGCTGCACAAGTGATATGGAGGTCGCAGAATATTACAGATGAATATATGATGAAAGCACAGTTGGTTACCGTGTTGCAATATAGAGCATTGCTCTGGTACATGAAATATGTTACGACAAATTCAAATGATAAATTGGCTGAGACGAAGACCGCACTAAATGTTGAATTCAAGAAACCAAAGTCACAACCCTAGTGTATCATAGAAATCATAGAGATTAAGCAACTCGCTACTAAGACCGTGTGGGAGGTAGATCAAAGATTTAAGACACTGTTGAGCCAAATTAGCTTCAAGATATCAGATGAATAGCATAGAGAATGGTTCATTATTGTGTTGTTGCCTAATCTTATTTTTGCATTATCACAACAGAAGATTGCAACTTAGGCTGAAGCACTGGAAATCGAGATGAAGCTTGAAGCTTCACCAGTAGCTGATACAAGCATAGGAGTGCAACACATTCATACCTAGTTGTCCAGCTTGCACATGGAATTCCAGAATATAAAGAAGGGAAGGGAGGTTAGATCTTATATAAGTTTGGAATTTTGTTGTATCAAGTGCAAAGCAGAGGGTCACTATAAAGAGAAATGCCCTGTTTATAGAGACTATTTAGGCGTTGGGATGCCATGTCCATTAAATCCTGGATCGAGTGTTGGGCTAAGTGTAGGGCCCCATGTATGGTGTAGCATATGCGAAGTTACAAGCCAACATTCCATGGACTGTTGTCACCTTCTGCAAAAGTTTGTCAGATAGTCAAAGAAATTGTTCTGCAATTTCTAAAGTTCGGTGGGACATGATGAATAACATTGTAATAGTTATGATATAATGATGCAGAACAGTCATGGTGCATATAGAATGCAGGTAGAAGGGCACGAATATTTGGGTTCGTCGACTGCGCAAGGAGGTTTCCTAGGTCGAGGGGGTGGCTGAGGAGGAGGCACTAGTCATGGACAAGGGAAGATCATATATTACAACCAGGATAACCATGGACATTTTTCTAGGGATTTTCAGAATCCTACTACAGCTTCCTATAAGTATTGTCAAGAATTTTGTCATGAAATCAAAAATTGTCCCATTTTGTTAGCTAAAATGCAGAAGTACAACCAGTAACCGACTCAAAATATATAAATGATGAGGGTTGAACTGTGCCAGGAAGATCCAACCGTTAATGTAGTAATGTGTAGTGGTGCGAATACCAGAGGAAACCGCACGGAGGAAAAGAGTACAGTGACAAAGACATGGGGAAGGAAAGCTTAAGATAATAATGTTAGGTTTAATGTGCAACACGAGAAAGAGACATTCATGGAAGAAAAGAAGAAATTTATGACTCCTAAAGCTTTGAAATCAACCAAACATAGACAACTATTTCCATTGAGGGATAAACCTAGGGAGGATATTTAAGTAAAGGAAGTTGATCGGTCTATCTTGGCATCCTTCTTGTAGACGTGTATAAAATTAATAAGGGACTAGAAGGTTGTAGAAGGGTTACAGGAGCTGATAGATAACTAAGGTGGTAATGAAAATTTTTGCCTGGAACAACGTGCAGTAAATAAAGTGTAAAAGAACTATAAAAGAACCAGTCAGGAGATGTGGTTGACTACGCATATTGATGACTATGAGATGGACCAAGTCATTCTATACCTGGGATCAAATTCCAACGTTATTTCGAAATAGACATGGGATCGAATGGGAAGGCCTAAGCTGAAATGGTCACCAATTCAGCTAATGATGGAAAATTAACAGAATTTTATTCCTATAGGGCAATTGCAGAGGACCATCATAGATATCAATGGAGCTAGCATGTTAGACGACTTCAAATTTATTGAGATTGTTGATGATAGAAATCCTTATCCTACGTTGTTGGGATTTGACTGAGCTTATGACATGAATGCTATAATCAACCTAAAGAAGAGGTAGATGATCTTTGAAAATAATGGTACCCAAGTTGTTGTACCCTTAGACCCTTCTGAAGGTGTGTGCTATGTAGAGCCTATCCAGCATGAGTATGGGGATGCTGATATTGACCAGATCTATAAGCTTACTATGTAGGATGAAGGCTAGATTAATCTCACCATGGATGGCACAATATGTCGGGAGTGTGATAGTTCATGCATTTTATATTTCAATGAAGATCTAGAGCATTGGTAGAATCATTTGCATGTAATCACTATTAACCATTGTAACAGAGTCACCAAATATCTACATTGTGTTCGGTCGAAAGTATGTGAATTATCATTTTATGATGGAATGGGGAATGTTGTCTTGTTTTTGGAAGAATTTGATAAAAAGGTGCTCGAGGACCAGAGATACGAAGCTTTGGACTTCACATTGAGGTCTACTCCATCCCAATGGTGGGTGCGCACAGAGAAAGCTTAGGAGGATGGAATGAGTTTTGAAAATTGATAAGGTTGATATTTTTTCATGTAGATATGAATATCACAGAGAAGTATGATGGTAAGAAATATCCTCGTGAGCATTTATCTTGCTAGACACTAGCTTTGGGTCTAAAATCTCAACCAGAATGGGTGCACATGTTCTTTCATTCCTTGGATATGATACCTCAGTAGTGGTATCGAAAAACAGAGTTGTGCCATGGCACTATGGATTTGGACGAGATGATAGAAGGATTCTTGTTAACTTATAGCTCCGTTGATGGTTGGGAGTGCATTCATGAGGCTCTTCAAGAAGTCAAAGTGGGAGTGTTCTGTATTACCAAGGAGCCAAGGATGTTGGTACAACCTGATTGGGATGCGCAGTTGGAACAAGCCCATGAATGTTAAAATTTGACCACAGAGGAAGGTTAGGAGGATCTGTGCGATATTAATATTCCCGAGTCATAAGGAAAGTGCACAGTTGCAGGGCCCAAGATAGCAATGTAAGACATAGCACAACCTGTGAGGACTCAACAAGTCAACATAGATTCAGAGGCGGAACCAAAATTTGCAAATATTGGGGACTATTTGGATGATGACACATTAAGAAATGTCACTAAACTGTTGCATGAATACTAGGACCTATTCCCAACGAAGTTCTCCGATTTAAAAGGAATTGTGGGTGATTTAGGATTTATGCACGTCACTTTGAAGCCTGATGCAAAGCTAGTCAATAATCACCCATTTGGCTGAACCCAAAGTACAAAGAGAAAATGAGGGAAGAACTCGACAAGATGCTTGAACTTGGCATCATTGAACCAGTTGAGGAGTCTAAGTGTGTTAGCCCTATGGTGGTCCAAGAAAAGAATACTAAGGGTGAGATAAGGATTTTTGTTGATATCCACAAGTTGAATGCATGTGTCCATGATCTATTTCTAACACTATTCACAGGAGAAGTATTTGAGAATGTTCGTGGGAAGTGATATTAATCATTTACTAATGGGTTCTTAGCATATCATCATATCAGGATTGCATTGGAAGACAGGAGAAAGACCACCTTCTCTACTGAGTGGGGGTCCTTTTAGTACATTGTCATGCCATTTGGTTTAAAGAACACGCCAGCTATATTTTCTAGAGTTGTTCTTGAAACTTTCAAATAATATATACACAAGTTCCCAGACGTATATTTTGACGATTGGATAGTTTTTGGCCTATTAAAGAAGCATGTCTCTAGTCTTTGTTTTATTTTGGATACCTACAGGAAGTATCAAATCTCCTTAAACCTGAAGAAGTGCATTTTCTATGTACCATGTGGTATTTGGTTGGGACGTATTGTGTGTAAACAAGGATTGTTGGTAGACCCTGTGAATATTGTTGTGATTATCAATTTGGAACCCCCAATAGGTGTAAAACGACTATGCAGGACGCTTGGACATACAAGATATTATAGGAAGTTCATTAAGGTGTATGCGCTGATCACTATGCCAATGGATAAATATTAAATAAATATACCAAGTTATGTTGGGACAACGATTGTCAGAAGAGCCTCGATATCCTAAAAGAAAATATGGTGACTGCGCCTATCCTCATATTCCTATATTTGAAGAAATAATTTCATGTACACATAGATGCGTCATACATAGCTTTGGGATTTATGTTAGCGCATGCAAGGGAAGGAGATATTGATCACCGTCTCGCTTTTTCCAATAGGAAGTTGTCTAAAGTGGAGAGGAACTGCTCCACCATAGAGTGCGAAAGGTTGGCAATATTTTATGTGCTGCAAAAATTCATACACTATCTATTGGGTGTGCACTTCAAAATGTTCATGGATCATTCTAATTTGCAGTAAATGGTCAACAAGCTTGTGTTGGGGGGGGGGGAGGGGGGGGGGGATATTTGCTGGTTGTTACTATTGTTCCAAGGGTATGATTTTGAAGTAATTTTCAAGCTGAGAATTTTAAATGTCGCACCAAACCATTTGTCCAGGATCGAGACAGGCGAGGAACCGACAAATCTTGAGCAAGGATAACCTGATGTGCAGTTGTTCGATATCAAGGATTCAAATGATAATTTCCTAGATATAATTCAGTTTCTCTCGACAAGAATTGCACCTACAGAATACACTACGCAGAAGAGGAAGGAGTTGGTCGTAAGGGTGACATATTTTACTCTGATTGCAGGACATTTGTATAAAATTGGGGTGATGAGATTCTGCGAAGATATGTTCCTAAGCATGAACAACTCATGATATTGGTTGAAGGACATGGCAGAGTAGCTGGAGGTCACTATGCAAGAAAAAATATTGTGTAGAATATTCTGCGCACTAGATTATGGTGGCCTACGGTACATAAATATTCAAAGGAGTATTGTAGCACATGTGATGTTTGTTAAAGGGCGAGAAAACCATCGCAAAGAGATGAAATGGTGTTGCATCCCCAAGTCACATTGCAAGATTTTGATAAATGGGTGATTGAATTTGTGGGACCAATTGATCTATCAGGAAAGAAAGCATGTGTGTGGTACATTATTACTACAACCGATTATCTCACTCAGTGGGCTAAAGTGAAACCAGTGAAGATTTGTACTGTAAACATGGTGAAAAATTTAATCTTCGAGCATATTGTGTCACGATTTTGATGTCCAAAAATATTGATGAATGACTGGGGTACCCATTTTCTAAATAACAATATTGAAACCTTGACCGAAGAATTCCAAGTGGGTCACCAAAAGAGCATGCCATATCACTCCCAAGCGAATGGCACGGTGGATGCCTCAAAAAAATATTGGATAATGCGCTGACAAAGGTGTGCAATGTTAACAAAAATGACTAGGATATGTGCATTCCCGATGTTGTATGGGCCTACTAGACTACCTGTAAGAAGTTGATAGGTCAGACCCCATTCTGATTAGTATATGGCTAGGAAGCAATGATGCCAATGGAGTATATTTTACCTAGTCTCTACATCGTAGCAGTGACGAATATGGCAGGCAACGAAATTATGGAGTAGAAATTGGTGCAACTGCTTAAATTGGAAGAGGATCGGTGCATCGCTGGGTTTCATCACCAGGTTCAAAAGGAGAGGGAGAAGGCTTGGCATGACCAAAATATTAAGCAAAATATATTCAAGGATGGAGATCTAGTTCTTTTATATGACATCAATTTTGCAAAGTTCCGGGGAAAGTTGCAAATTCACTAGTTAGGTCCGTATGTTGTCCAGAATGTGTCGAGGGGAGGCGCAAGTTCAGCTCGCGAAGCTGAATGGATAATTTTTCCCTGGTCGTACGAATGGAAGTCAGCTAAAGTTGTACAAATATGATTGTATCCCTAGAAATTCACAATGAATATATGGCCAGTGTAGAGACTTAATGCACCTCGTAGTTAATGGAGAGCATAAGACTATAAATGAGTTGTAGGCAAGCGTGAGGCATGCAAGAGGGCTTCAGGATAACATGGCTCAAGTGAGCGAGGTCCAAGAATTTGGAATGAAAGTAGTGTGCCGAAGAAGTTCCACCATTGAAGGATGCCCTGAGTGTAATCAAGACGAAGATCGATGGTGCACTGCCTTTGTGTCTTGGGACGAATCACAGTTAGTTGATTAGGGTCTGTTGAACATCGAATCCCCTCAAATAAAGCAGTAGAGAAATAATCTACAGATCAAGGAGTGGATCACGAAGCATAGTTTCCATTTTGAGTCTTAGGGGCTTTGGGGTGGGTCAAAGCCCCTTATTATGTAATTTAATGGGAATATTTTTTGAATGTTGAACTTTGTCCATGGTTTCAGACCATGGTATTGTAAATGTAAAATCTATATAAGAAATCTAGATAGAAGTCATAAGGAGGCTAAGAAATTGCAGATCTAATGAAATTCATTTGGATGTAAGATTGTTTTGAGTTAGATTATTTTTTTGGGTTAGAGGAAAGGATCCTACAGCTGAGTGCGCAAAGGCCTTAAGAAATATGCAAATGTGTGCATAGACCCTTGCAGCTGAGTGTGCATGGTGAATGTGAATGTATGAGAAATATATGAATATGAATGAAATACATTTAAAGATAGATCTGAGTTTTTGTTGATTTTTTTTACTTTATTGTTGTTTATTCTTGATCTGCAATTACATAACCAAGTCTGGTTTATGATTATTTATGTTATTTTATGCATGACTAAGCAAGATCATGTATTCTGGTAGTAAGTTCGACAGATATGTTAAACATCGCTTACATAAGTAATATATATGTTCTGCGAAGCTCTGCTAAGGAAGAAAATCCCAAAAGCCACAGTCCATTGTCCCTCTTGATGTAGAAAATTGGTTCTAGCATGCCCTTATATTGCCTTGGGTGAGACTTCGATCTGCGCAAGCAGATCATTGCCGAAAGGGCCAGTAATAGTGGGTTTTTTTAGGTTCGTGCATCGACATTTGAACCTGGTTCTAGGTCCTATCAAGCTAACAGTTGTGACATGGAATTGATTGAAACGATGAGCCGTAATTGAGGTGGCTCCATGGAAAATCATGGGTATTTACCTTTTCAATTGTGTTAGCACCACATGGATTGAATATTGGAGCTACATTAATGTTACATTAGAGATGTAGAAGTGAAATTTCTTATAACATAAAAAATAATGTTTGTAAAAGAAAAATTTTGTTCTGTAGACATGAGTATTGAAACCTCACTTAATGTAAATAACTAATATTCCGTAATACCCTTGGAGAGCTTTTAGTCTTATGGTGCTCATGTATTGAATTTTGGGGTATTTTTGATCAATGGTTCACATGATGTAGTGGCCTAATTAAGAATTAGAGGATTATATGGTCATGGTAAATGTCCACCACTTAACATTTACCAATTAGCTGAAATTATGCTTTAATTAATTGACCGCAAACAGAGTGACCTGTGAAAGGGGCCAACGTTGAATTTTTTTATTTTGTGCTTGTATGCATTGAAATTCGACATGGTTATAGTAGATACATGTGTTGATGGTATGGAAGGCTTTGAAGACTAAAATATGACTTACACAAAGAATTCGAAAACGAATGGTAAAATTATAACATAAATGTCAAGGAGATGAAATTATCCATCTAAAATATCCATGTTATTGGGTGCTTACCATGTTATATCTTTAGACCTATTCTTGGTTCATAAATAACCTATTCATGGTGGAAATATCCCTCCTGGATGTGAATTTTAAGCTAAAATAATCATATGTGTTGGTTCAATGAATTGTCGATGGTTATTGAGACTAAAAATAAATTATTATCCTACCTGTCTAAAGCTTTTGTATTTTGTTAAGCAACCAGATCCCTTTGTGGTCTATCCCTTTGAATTTTTTCCTATAAAAAATTGAATTTTGTGGGGTTCACCTTTGCAACATATACTTTTATGGAGTCCCCTATTGTGGAACCTATGATTGGACACTATGAGTGCTCTATTTGAACTATGAATGTGCCAAAGTAAGATGACATGTGATGTATCCTTCCCCTATAATTGGAAATTAGCATGAAACATTTTCCATTGTTCTGATCAATAATACATAAGTTGCCACATTTTTATAAGTAAATAATAGTTCCCTGTAAATTGTTGTATGGTTTTCATAAATTTATACACTGATTACTAGAGTGGAACATCATGTGCATCATTTAGTGGTTTTGACAACTCTTCGGAAGTATGAGTGGGTTAGAAGTTCCACTAAACTATAGAAAACATGACTATTTCTACTACATATACTCGTCATAAGAAGATTATCCATTTTACTAGTAAAATACATGAAGGGGATCATCTCACCCACCATTTTCCATTCAATGATGACATACACAAGTACTTAGCTCAACAAGGTTCCACATCGCATGAACCTACTATTCTAAAAAAAATGCTTCCTCCACTATGTCAAAAAATTGTGGTAGCTAGTAAACCACCCCTGCGGGGGGGAAATGTGGAAATATCTCAAAATTGGAGTTCTCCCTCAAGTGAATTTGTTTATTTATGTGACAAAGGTACCAATTCGCAAACTCAATCTTGCAATTATGATGCATTAGGAAAGATTCCTATTACAAATAATCCATTGACTTCACAAACTAGATCCCTCTCCACATAGAGAAGCCACATGTTAACCCTATTCCATGTGTCCTTCATGCATTTTGAAGGAGTCCTCCAAAATTTTATTTTACAAAGGGAGGCATTGTTGAATGAAATTAGTGGCGTCAACATATCCATCACATTTCATTTGACTTGGACCAAGAAATACTCGGGATTAATTTAAATAAAAATTTATTGTTGTGTTGATGATGAAGGAGCCTTGATTTGTGTCATGTCTTCATCTTATTGTAAAGATTTTTGTTCTCCCTCTTTGATTTCCTCATGCACCATGTTGTAGCCATTTGATAGTCATTCATTTAATCCGAAGGGAGTCATATCATCATTTCCCTTTGAGTTAGGAGGAAAATATATCAATGTAGAAGTAGAGGTTGTGGATTCAACTTTGGATTACAACATTATATTGGTAGGAAATTGGACATATTCCATGGTTGTAGGAGTCTCATAGTTAGTAGTCTCACCGTGTCGACAAAACCAAACTTTCTAGGCAAGTTTTTCCCTTCATTACACCATGTCTTAGCTAAATTAAATAAAAAAATTAACAATAAATAAATATAAATAATTATTATTATGATTTTAATTATTATTAAAATTTAATTAATATTAATATTATTAAAATTATTATTAGTAGTAATTATTAAAAATTATAATAATTAAAATAATGAAAAAAATTGAAAACAAATACCAAATAAAAAGTAAAAACATAACATATTATTAATTAAACCAATCAATCCATCTACCTCTAGCTCTTGAGCCCTCCTACATCTTGCCTTCGACTCTCAAACCCCGCTACGTCACACCTTCGAATCTTGAAGATATAAATCAATATATTGTTATTCAACCATGCTACCTCGTGCCTCCAGCTCTCAAACCCTACTATGTCGCACCTTCAGATCTTGAAGATCTGAATTTATATCTCGCTCTTGAACCCTCCTACGTCACACCTCTAGATCTTGAACCCTCCTATGCCATGCCTCCAACTTTCAAATATCTGAATCTATATCTTGCTCTCATACTCAATCTCACTCATCAAACTCTTTAGAAGACATAACACTAAAAGAAATACCTGAGTAAATTGATTAAGTCATTCCTTGGTCCTTCCAACAAATCATGAACGAAGGGGTTCGCTCTCCTAATTTGTGGGCCTTAAAGGTATTTTATAATTTTTTATTTTTTAAGAAAACACATCATATTTGAATCATAAAGCATAATCATACATGGGTGTTTATCATATTTGTGGAGATGATATGCAATCCTCAAAAACCCACCGATGGTTTGAGAGACGATAGAATATCACCACTTCTTTGCGCCTATTAGACAGATTTGGAAAATTGAGGAGGGGACTTGGTTGCTTTCCCCTCATGTAAAGAGTATCAACTAATGCCTAGATACCCATAACTACGTGCTTATCTCTCGTCTAAGGATGTCCACAGGTCTATGTCAACCTTCAGTAAAGTCTTTATTTTACTAGAGGTATTGGTTCATGCAAATAAAAAGAGAAACAAATTTTCCCAAAAGCGCAACTCTTCTAGTTTTATTTCCATCAAACTTTATTATTATTAATTGCCTCCATTTTCTTGCTGACACTTTGGAATTGGGTCAAATAAGTGAGAAGAAACGGACGGTTTCTGGGAAAAATTACTATGCATTCCATCGACGAATAAATATATGCTGAAGGAAATGAGAGAGATTAGAAGCCCTAGAGTCATGTTACATATGTTGTTAGTGAGCATTGGATGCTTCCTCCACTTTTCCCTCTTCTTGAAAATTTTTCTTGTAAATTCTCCCATGTTTTTTTAGCTTCCCACTCATTTTCGTACTCATGCGATCACCAACAAATCCTACACCTCCTTTTCAACAAATGGATTTAGGTTTTTACAAAAAATTTAGCTTTGAATTCTTATGGAGGTCGCATATATTTTTGGTCCATTTTCTCTTAGCCACAAGTCTAAAAAGGTATGCCTTCGTTGCTGGTGTGAAAATATTTCCTTACTCAGACATTTTACAGTTGAATCATTAAATTTTGAGGCTTTTAAGCTTGAATTGGGATGTTGTAATTTAAATTTTACCCCCATCGCCATGGTGCAGGTCATCACTGTAATTTTCATCTAGCTTGGATATTATTTCAAACCCCATTGTGGTAATATAATTTGGGTTAACATATTGCATAAAGCTTGGATTTTAATTTAAGGGTTTTCTTTATATTCATTTTTTCTATTGTATTTTATAGGAGGCTACACAACCCCACTTGCAAATCCATCCAAGGATAAGCTGACTACAATGATGGGCCTCTAAATTAGACATAAATTAAGGCCCATATAACTTTTCTTAAGCCCATTTACCTTTCTTATGTGCATGAAAAGATATATTAAATATATCCTTCTGTACTTAATAGTGTTTTCTTATGCTTTAATATTTTCTTAGGAAGGTTTAAAGGTTATTTCATATTTGTGCCTAATATTGGTTATTTTTGTAGAATATTCTGAGAATATTGGGTAGATTATACAGATTTGGAGAAGGAGATAATTTAGGGACTTGCTCCCTGCTACTAGAAGATCAAGAGTAAAGAATAAATAAGCACAATATCAAGAAATTAGGGAGAAATATTGGAGAGATTCAAGGGGGTTGTCTACCCTCCTTAAATCTCAAAGGCAGGCAAAGGATCCTCATGAGATCCCTCCATCAATTTTAATTCCAGAGGCAGCCAAGCAACTAAAGACCAAGTGCACTCAAGCCATACTTCACTTGGAGTCAAGTGGACTCATTACCTATTTTTTAGGAGTTATTGGTAGCTGCCCTTGAGGATAAATAAAGATGATCAAGAGCTAATGAGGGTTGATTACAGTGGATTCTGGTCCATTCGATGCATTCCATTCCATTCCATCCCATGCCATTAATTTTTCATTATATTAGAGGCTTTTGCTGTTTAAGACCTTTGGGATGTAATAAGATTGTATTTTTAATGCAATGAGTATTCAGATGAATTTTTATTGATCTAGTTCCAGAGAGTTGGGCTCGTGGGTTAGGGCCCAACCCATGTGCCTTAGCTTCTTTGTTGTTTTCATTCTTTACTTTATGTCATTTAGCTAGTTTTGTTTCTGTCATTTAGTTAGTTCTGCTTCTGATAGTTTCATTGTTGTTTAGTTTTTTCTTTCACTTTGTTGTTGTAGTTCTTCATTCACTTACGAGAGTAATAGAGTAGAGAAAAAACTCTAAAATTTGTGGATCTATACTTCCCTTTGCATCTCTGTCAATAGATCTCAAGAGGGGTAGACTTTCCACAGGCCAAAAAACTACTTTTTGTTCACTGTTTTTATCACACACTTGTGTGTTTTTTTTTTTTTTGCATAAGTAGGCAGGGTTGATTGCAAGTACAAGAATCTTTGCCCGGAAGAAGTTCATTGACACCTCCTCGCTCCATTTCCAATCTCCATTCCATATTTGTTGTTACGCTTCTATTCCCTTCTATTTCACTTATTGCAGCTGGCACACCCTTTTTATTCACAAAAACCATTAAAGTTGGACCTCTGCCCTTGCTCCTCGAACTTCTCGATACCGTAATTCGCCTTTTCACAAATTGCACTTAGCATCTTTTTCCTTTTTCCTTTTAATACTTACCGCTTCTACCTGTTGATTACGATATTGGTATCGCACTCCACCACTGGTCCCACTGCCACGTTGTCTAACTCATCACAACCTTTGGCCTTTTTGCAAATCACACTTCACAACATTTTTCCCTTTTTTAAGACTTACCGCTCCAAACACCATTTTGCAATAACTTTTCGTACTCTGCCACATCGCACATTGCAAATCGCATCTTTTACTTAGTTCTCATAACACGTTCCGCTCCCAATGCCGATTGCGATATCAGTATCATGCTCCAACACTGGTCCCACCACCACGTTATCCCATTGCATTTCGCAGTCTTTATCCCATCGCAAATCGTATTTCGTAATATTTATCCACTCCTTGTTAACACTTACCACTCCTGTCTTCCGATTGTGATATTGTGATATCACATATCACAGATCACAACCTTTTCCATTTTTGCAAATGGAATTTCGCTCCCACTCCCGAACTGTACTCTCGCTTTTCTGCCTTTGCACTTTTCAAAGCATACTGCTCCAAAGAATTTTTTGCACTATAATAAAGTTTTAGTAAGGTTTAAACCCCCTCCTTCCACTTCTAAACCTTTCTTCATGTGGTAAGCCCTCCATTAGCCTCTTTAGCCCTTTTTCCTCCAAGCTACAAATCGACACTTTTTCAATTAGAATTAAGTCATGGATATCTTAGCTGCATGGATAGAAGCATGGTAGATAAAGCATAAAATAAATTGTTTTCCTTCCTATCATTTCCTTTCTGCAATTTAAATGAGTTTCCTTTCTGCCATTTATTTTCAACAAGTTAAATTAGTTTCCTTTGTTTCATTTCCTTTCTGCAATCAAAATTAGTTTCTTTTCTGCCATTTCTTTTCAGCAAGTTAAATTATCTTCCTTTCCTGTTATTTCTTTTCAGCAATTTAGTTCATTTTCATTTCTGTTATTTCCTTTTTGCAATTTATTTTAGTTTCATTGAAGTGTGACAGACTTCACTGAGAACCCCTAGAAGTAGCAACCTTTCATAGAGCAGAAAAGGATGACATGAGTAGAATGCATCTTTTGTGTATATAGCACTGTCACCTCCAATTTTGTACGAATCCTGGGTTGATAAAGTAAAGTAGGGTAGCCCCTTGGAGTTGCAGCACTATTGGTGCAATACCAGGGCCCACCAAACACCTACACTGTGGAGGAGTGATTAACATACTCAAAATGGTAATTTTAAGTAATTTTATTCCATGTTTTTTTTTTAATTTGAATTTCAGTTATTATTTGGATGCTTCTAAAAATCAACTTATTTCTCTTCTAAATGATATCAATGGGTGATAAAAATTGACATTTACTAAAAGTATATATTTCACTTAAAATATTGTTTATCTTCCTGCCACATATAGCATAACCACTAAGAAATTTAAAGGATTCTTCGATCCCATATAAATTCATGAATTTTTTTTTGGTCCTTCAAGTGCTAATGCAAGTTAAACTCTTCAAAACTTTCGCCAAGGTTTGAAGTAATTTTCCCTCTAATCAGTGCCAACTTAACCCTACATTAGCATATTTCATTTGGATTCTATTATATTAATTATATTTTCCAAAATAAGATGATAATCCTAATGTTCTCAATAGTCGCATGGATCTACTTAAATATACTCCAAAGGAGAATCCATTGCATATTAGAGAAACCAACAAATTGTTGATACAAGTGGAGATCTAAGCAATGAAACCTAGATTAAACCCAAATTTCTAAAGGAATCCAAACAAGAAGCTATGCTTGAAATAATTAAAGAAAATTTCCATATCCAACTTAAGGATCATCCACTTTTCCTCATTATTCCTACTAAAAGGGATAGCTTCATGTATAAGGATGATATTTTCCACAATTTGTCTCTTCCTCACAAAACCACCTTAGTTTTCTAAGATAATATTATGTAGTATACTTTTTGATATATTATCAATGATTTTATACATAATCTTGTAAGACACATTTATCTATTATATCATCTTGAATGTAAAAAGGATGATGGAATTACCTCTTTTGGGACTGTACTTAAGAAATATTAATTTGTCCATCCTCTCATGTGCAAGGAATGATGAACATATTGAACAATTCACACCATCCACACCCACTCAAACTTAATAATATTCTAAAAATAGTCAGAAAAATGAATGTTGAATTCATCTAGACTTGATACCTTAACAAGTTCAAAATGATTGATTATGTCCAAGATTTCCTCTTCTGATATAACCTACATTAGACAAGCATTGTCTTTGTTTCTTATAATACATGGATTATTTTATTGCATAATATTTGTATTCAATATATATTTGCTCCTAGTTTTAGTATATATGGTGGCATAGGGGTTATATTCTACATCTTTGATTTTTGGATTTATACTTAGTGTCTCTCCTTCAATGGTGGTGATTTCCTTGACATTGTTACACTAGTGTTGTACTTCAGCTTGTTTGTGAAAAAAATATTGTTTATATCCCTGAATTATAGCCAAAAATTCTTGGAATTTTACCTCCATTTTTATTCTTCTTCCCTAATCGTAGATTTGTAGCACTAGAAGGTTTCTTTTACTTCAATATTTAAAGGAGTGAATTATTCCTACTCCGTGATCCTTTGAGTTCCCCCTGGTTTATATTTGAGGTATTTTATATCTTTACTCACTAATTGATATCAATCCCTCATCCCAACCTTTAGAGTGAGATTCATATTTTTAAGTTTTTTTTTTCCTAGATGTGCACCAATGAACCAAACACCCACTTGCTCCAAACTCAAGAAACAAGGTTAAGAAGGAGGGGGCTTAGAGCCAAAAAAATTTGAAATGAAAAAAAGAGAGGACCATAATCATCTTGTTTAATCATAAAAAAGGTGATGTTTCAATGATCTCATCCAATATAAAATATATTTTGAGAGGAAAGAGAGATGTTAGGCTTTCTCTGAAGGAACTATATATCAATAATCGATCTAGCCTAATGTTTCTAGGGTTGAGAAATCTATTGGTCCATGTAATTTTCCCTTTTTCAACCAAGATATTCACTGAATCAAGCAATGAATTGTGTTTCTCCATTCTTTATATGATTGAATCTTGTTGTGCCCTATAATTTATAAGATTTGCGAGAATAAACTAAAGGAAAACATCAAACCACTTTGCAATCCAGGACCTAGCCTTCCTAGACTCAGAGAGGGCTCTCTCTATTTATGATTTAATTTTTCCTTAATATTATGAATGCTGATGTTAGGCTAGTTACACTGATGGTGGTATTGGTTTTTTTGATTGATTGTGTTGGTTGGATAAACAGGTCTGCTGAAACTAATCAATTGGGATATGGAGTCAAAGGGCTGGTTTAATGGCATCAACCTTTCAAGAGCATCATAGGGCAAGCTAACTGTACTAATTGGATCTCTAAGGCAGTATGAATTATGATATGGAGAAAATTGTGATATCTAGTAATGATTAAAGAGAAGTTTAAAATTATTTAACCAGACTTCAGAATAAAACATTCAAATGGTGATTAGAAACATAATTAAGGTGCTCCGATAGCAAATCTTAATCTAAAATTTGTGTTTTACAATCAGATGGATAAATGCATAGCTAATAAAAAAATGGAAACAGTTAACAAAGAGAAGTATTACATCACCATTTAAAACATCTCAAGTATCCTGTAAACGGTCTTTTATTATTGATGCCCAGCTCCAAAAATTATAGCGCTCCAATACAATAGTCCTTACAATGCAGGGTCCAACAAGGTCCAACCCTTGATACTAATGCATGCAGTATTTAACTAAAAACTACATTGGTTGCCCTGTCTACTTCAGAAACTTTTCATTAATTACAATTAAGCAAAAACTAGACAAGTGTGGCCTTGCAAGGCCCAGACAAAATATCTCTAACAAAAAACCACCTGTGGAATTAATCTCGGTAGCTCTTCATGAATCCAAAAACTTTGGAAACTCTTCTTGAATCCAAAAACTTCAGCAACTCTTCGTGAATCCAAAAGTAAACTAAAAGTGTTGAGGTGGTCACGAAGAGGCAACGATGGGTGGCTCTGACATCTGGCTCTAATTTTGGGCTGTCTTTGCTGATCATTAAATATGATGCGGTGCTAGCACTTCTCATCGATTGGTGGTTGTGTTGATGTGTTCGTTGTGCCTTTTCAATATTGGTACATGCAAAATTTGGCCCACCCCTTCTTACCTGGAATTTTTATCCCTATGACCTATCGATATACTTCATCCACCTCTGTGTATTTGCTAAAGTGGGCCTAGTGAGGAAGACATGCTTCAGCTCATGTTGAATAAAGATGCCATTACTGAAGAGATCCAGAACAAATTTATCGGTCACGTTTTCTTTGATGCTGGAGAATTTGGTGGTGTATTTAGCTATTTCCCTGAGCTTAGCCATATAATCTCCCTTTTGTACCATTTTGTTATTAACCACATATAGTGAAGGCAACCCCTTTTCCCTCAATGGGTCAATTTTGTTTAACAATCTGTTGATGGCTATGTCCAATTCATGACACTTCTCCTCTAGTTGTCTCACCAAATTCTTCTTAGTGGGGAACCTTTTCACCTCTAATATGGTCATTTTTCGATCCTTCACGTCCAACTCTTCAAGTTCATAACAGATTTTGGAGTTCAAGAATTTTATTATTTTAGGGGTTGTGATTGGCATATTTCCTAATTCCCAATTTGCTTTTCCAATAGTCGTTGTGAACTTTTCAATGAACTCTTTCTATTAAAAAATGATGTGGATGGAGTGCCAGATTTCATCCAACGACTCTATGATATTGCCCCAAATTATCAGCTTCATTTGGCCCAGAATGCTACTGGCTGAAAATTCCTTCTGTGCCCTTTCCAACCTCTCAATCTTCTTTTTGGATATTTCATGGGTAGTTTTAGATCTTGCCTTTTGATGCCTTAGGATGCCTATCTGTGCCTCTAATTTCTTGATTTATTATGACTACAGGGTCATACTTTCCATGGCCTTTGACATCTTATCTGTCCCACTGGATGATCCAACAGTTGCTGGAATAGCTGATGGAATTGATGAAATGGGCACTGCTTCCAATGGGATGAGTGCCACTCGAGCT
The DNA here is from genome assembly GCA_034641835.2 of Pinus albicaulis. Taxonomy (NCBI): domain Eukaryota; kingdom Viridiplantae; phylum Streptophyta; class Pinopsida; order Pinales; family Pinaceae; genus Pinus; species Pinus albicaulis. Next base: position 851,013,572 of record CM076577.1, on the reverse strand, counting down.
GCTTCTTCTTTCTCCTTCAACAACATCTCTAGCTTGGTCTCCATTTGCTTGATTTGGGCACACTATTACATAAATAACTTCATTAATTTTGCCTTCTGTGACTTCTCTTCCTCAATGCCTTTAGCCAAGGGGTCTTCTGTTGGTGACATCTTGTGTTGTTTCCTGAGTGCTGCTATGTCCATATTATTTTTCTTCAAAATATCCTTAATAGCTTGGACATTGGTTGGGTCATACCCAAGCTTCACTATCAAATATTATAAATATTTGATTCTTGAATCTTTAGCCATAGCAGATATTTTATCCATCTTGTGCTGCGATTGAGTATTGGATAAAGATACATGAAGTTTTGACAAGCTTATGGCAATACTTGTCAAGGTGGAGGCCACCATTTCTCTGGTCTTCTTGTGTAATTCCATTTGGTCAATAGGATGGATTTCCTTGCTACTAAACTCGAATGATAACTTCTTATAAACTCCTCCTCCTTGAGGATGTGTGACCAGGGCTTCTAGAAATGCCATCTCTATCCTCCCTTTTTCAGTGTCAAAGGCAGACAACAACCTACTTTGTGAACTTGAGGTTTGCTTCCAGAATTAATTAAAGGTGTTAGTATTCAGCATCTCATTCCTCAAATTTATCTCTCTGAATGTGTCAAAAACTCATTTTTCTTGCCTTTCTATGACAGGCTTGGAAGTAGATGTCTGTAGACCCTATTGTTGTATCGACATTGTGGCTACGGATGTAGGAGAGGTTGTTGTTTGACCACCTACTAGAGATGACCTGGGGGTGTCCATGTTGTGAATTACTGTTTGTTTCTCTAATTCACGTCCTTGATCGATATCCATGTGAATTATGACCCTCTTCCTATATTTCAGTTTGAACTCTTTACTAGAGGTATCAGTCATTGAAGGTGATAGATCCTGTCTTGGCTTATTTCTTCCTATCTCTTTCTCTTGCTCTTTCCCCTTGTATTCCTTCTCTTCAGTAGTATTCATTTCTTGTGGGGTTTGGGTTTGGATGCCTGAGGTGGAAATCACCTGCTCTTCATCCTCTTGCAGGGTGTTGGTCACCCATTCTGCTTTATTTTCATACTGCTCAATTGCGGGCCTGTGTGTGTGGACATAGGTTTTGGACTTGTTTTCCACCCTTTTGTTGGAGATAATCCCTACAGGGTCATAAGAAAAAGTGAAAATGTGGCTAAAACCCATCCCCTTCAGTATCTTATATCCCTCCTCCCCTGTTGCACTACTATTACAGATGAAAGTCCCAATTTGCACCTTTATTTTGAATTGGGACTTCTTCTTTGCAGAAACAAAGTGAAGCTCATCTACATGTATCATTTGCCTTATATACTCCAGTGCAAAGACCCTCATGGAGAGGAAATTTGGAAATTTGTAGGGGGCTAGCTCACACCCAGAGACTCAAATTTATGTGTAATTCTGGTACAAGTACTAATCTGATGTCTTTACTTGATCCGTTAGCTGCATGGTTTTCCTGATTTCTTCATTTATCCTTGGCTCTACTGCACTGGTGAGTGTGCTAATGGCTGGGTGCACAAATAAATCCATAAAATCCATGTATGTATATTTATTTTGATCCTTTAATAGCAGAGTGGTCTAGAAGATGACAGATTGAGGCTCAACATCTTTATCTAACTTGGTCATCTGAAATTGAAGCCTGCTAGACTGGAAATAGACAAAAATATATACCAATACAGAGGTGTATTTGAATACCTCCTCTGTATTGAACTTTAAAAATTAGTCATGTATAGCATCAGCTAGGAATTGGGCATAATTAAACATGGCTGAGGGCTTGGAATTTGATGAAAGGATGGAAAAAAAACCTACCATAGCCTTATCAACCCACTAATCTGTCTGATACCCTAGCAGATATGACAAGACAGTGATTATATGTTGGGTCCTATTAGGTAAAATAGAAGAAGGATATGGAGGGTTATTTGTAGGAATTGGGGAATCAGTGGCAATGAAAATTTGCAAAGTTTTGGCTCTATTGGCAAAGTCAAGATTTTGATAAAAATCCCTAAGCTCTTCATAATATAAAGGAACTGTTTGTTCAGGATTGGGGGCCTACATAATTTGTTGGAGGGATTGGGCACTGATGGTGAACCATATTTCTCCTGTTGGGGTGACTATGGTTCTTCGATTAATGTCATAACAAGCTTGGCACTTCCTGAAGAACTCTAGGCAACTATGGGTTTTGGGAAAGATGTAAAGAGGCAATTGGGTCTCCCACAAACCTATATCATCAACTTATTCAAGGAATTTATCCTCGAGCCTGCAGTAGACATCGAATAAATGGAAGTCTGACTCTGTCTCATGGATTTTTTAATCCCGGTCTGCTAGAGCCAAGTAATCCAGGTTCACTTGTGGGTAGACCATAGGATTAAATGGCTGTTGATCTAGCTTCAGAGGCATTTTTGTCTTCTATAGCTTATTTCTCTTTGTATAGTGGAGAATGGGATGAAAGAATGAGGGAATATATATAGGATTTGTTACTGATCAGCATTGGGAAGGGATATAATTTAAAGGTAAACGTGAACATAGATGAAGGATTGAGAAAGAACCATAACCGGAATTGTCGAGAGTTGACAAATTTTCTTTGACGAAAAATGGATTCTCTTCAACCATAGCTCTCTGTGTTTCTCTGCGAATTCAGTACCTATAGTTTTAGAATAACATTAGCAAAGTAAAATCTACTTCGGGAGTGAATTCGGATTTTAACTGTGATTAGTGGACCATTGAGTTGGCATGGTTCTGTTGGATAACAGCCTGACCATTTATTGTGCAATGCGTGGTTGGTGGGAATTAATGTGATTGGATGGAGGGGACAGGTAGGTGGGGACGTGGCGAGACGGCCTAGGGCAACGAATAGTCCAATTGTTAAATGCGTGATGGTTTCTGTAAACAGTGGAAATCGCTTTCGAAGCAGTGTGATGGAGTTTAGCAATATCGGGGGGGGGCTGCAAATTAACATGGGCGTGACACGTAGCAAAATCAACGGTAATGCATATTGCTCACTTTGTAACCCCCCCACCTTATCGTTGAATTTTGGAGGGTGAAGGGGGGGGGGGGGCAAAGGTAATGTGGGCCATCGAATGTGTAGTGGTGAGTGGAGATGATGGGGAGTTGTGGGTTAATTAACACGGATGGGATGTGTGATGTGATGGTGGGGTCAGAGGATAAATGAACATCGAGGGTAGTGTAAAACTTATGATAAAGAGAATATGAGTGGGGTGGAGATAAGGGAAAATTAATATTGTCGAGACTTAGGATAAGATATAGAACATAAAGTCCCTAATCTTTATAGGATCACCTTTTTCCGAACCTTAGAGTATAAACACCCTCTTATTTTGGTTTTTTCTTCTTCCACCATAGGAAAACAAAAATGCCATTTTTAAGTTGTGCCTCATGGAATAATTTTCATATTTTCTTCCATTTCTCTCCTTCAACAAATCTACCTACCCGAACTACAAATCTAACATTTTTTCTTCTTTTTTAAGGTGCATTTAGACTTGCAGACCCTTAAACTTATTTTGAAATTCTAACCTAACCCCTATCCCTTATTTCTCCCATTGGTTCAGATTAAATTGTTGAACCAATTTCATTCTCTACCTATCTACTGATATGCCAAGATTAAACAGTTTGGAAAAGCCTCATTTTCTAACCTATCAACAAAAATTGAAAATTGTACAATCATGATTAAACTGTATGATTAAACAAACCTTTCTAAAGAGTAGCGGAATTTTGATTTACAACACTTTTAGAGCTATTTCTCTTTTTTGTGGGGTTTTATTTTCCTTTTTTTACACCCTCTTTTTCTTCTTCTTTTTAATTATTTTTTCTATTCTTTGGAATTGCTTTGAATATTGAAATATATATATATATATATATATATATATATGAAAATCTACAAGGAATAAATATTCAGTCACCTTGTGATATTGTAAATTATAGGACTCTAACAGTGGCTCCAACTGGGGATAAAACTTCTTCTTAGGGAAGTGTCAAGAACACTAAGACCAGTAGCCTTGTATACTTCTTCTCTACAATGTTTTCCATGAATCTTCTCTTGTTTTTTTTCATGAATTTCTTTTGTTGTTTTTTGGCACAAAAAGGTAGCCTTCAAAAAGGATTTGAACCAAAAATTTTGGTATTTACAATGGAATGGGGAGTTTCTCTATACTTAGGAGAAGCAATGCTTCAACATAATTCCATTGACAGGACCTCTAGGTAGCTCTGTTCCATCCATCTCTTGCAGAAAAAATGCATTATTTCCCCTATAAGAATGAACAATATATGGGCCTTTCCATAGGTTATCAAACTTGCAATGTTTCCCTTTATCTTCTCTTCTGGAATCCCATCTCAGTACTTTATATCCAATATTAAAATCATTTTCCTTTTTTCTTTTGTCAAATATCTTCTTTATATTTTCTTGCACAACCTGAGTTCTGTTGTAAACTTTGTCTCTGGACTATTGTAGCTGAATGGTTTGGTTTATCTTTCTTTGTACATCATTCTCCTCAACGTGTATCTCTTGAATAATCTTCATGGCTGGTACTCCTAATGATGTTGGGAAAATTGCATCCATCCCATAGACCAACTAGTATGGTGACATGCCAATTGATTTCTTAGTTTTCAGTCTGTCATCCCATAATTCATGCACCAATTTGTTATGACAAGATTTCTTGTTGTTTTCTAGTAGCTTCTTGATGATATTAACAAAACTCTTGTTGGAGGATTCAACCAATCCATTACCTTGAGGGTAATAGGCTGTTGAATGTCCCAAGGAGATGTGGTATTTGTGACAAACATCAACCATTTTCTTGGACTTAAAAGTAGCATCATTATCTATAATTATTTTTCTAGGACAACCGAATATGGACATGATATTGCTTTCAAGGAATTTGATAATCATTGAGTCAGTAGCAATTCTAGAAGGGATGGCTTCTATCCATTTTGTAAAGTATTTTGTGGCAGTGAGGATCCATTTATGTTGGGCAAAGGATGAGGGGTGAATTTCTCCAATGAATTCTAAACCCCATTGTTGAAAAGGAGCCTCAACAGAAATTGGTTGTAAGGGCAAGGGCAACAACTTTCTTTTTCCCTCAAAAATTTGACATTTGTTACAGGTAGCTACCATTTTTTGGATATTTGGGAAGAGAGTAGGCCAATAAAAACCAGCTCTAAGGATCTTGTTAGCATTGGTTTTACAATAGAGATGACCTCCACAATCCCCTTCATGGAATTCCTTCATAACCCTATTTGCATCCTCCTTAAGCAAACATTTAAGCAATATGCCCCCAAAATCTTTCCAGTATACGACATTTTCTAGGATGCAAAATTTGATAGATTTCAATTTCAAGAACCTAGCTTTAGTTTTGGACAAACCGGGAGGGGAATTTAAATTGAATAGAACATATAATATATCTATGTACTAAGGAGAGTTTAGGAATGCTTCCTCAATAGGTGGAGTCGCCATCTCCTCTTGTTCATCCAGTGAATGGATCACGTTGATATCTAATGCTTGAAAATTGGTTTCAACCATTAATTTGGCTAATCCTTGTCCTCTGATCAGTTTGGTGGGCCTTATCACTAAATCATACTCCAGGATCACAAAAATCCATTTGCCTCTCTTTCCATCAAGATTCTCCATTAGGATGTCCTTGACAATGGTGTTGGGAACAAAAGCAATGACATGTGAATGTAAAATGTAAACTCTGAAATCCTTCATTGCTTTGACCAAAGCAAAGGCCTATTTTTACATAATATTGTACGTTAAAGGTGCATCTCTCAAATCCTGACTGGAAAATTCTATGGGTTGTTCTTGTCCTTCCTTGTTTTTTTGCAATAATATAGCATCAATAGTGTGTTCTGATGCAAAGGAAAAGATGATGAAATCCTTGGTGAAATCAGAGTTGATTAGAACTGGTGCTTTGGTGAGAGCCTTCTTTACCAATTCAAAGTATTGTTTAGCCTCCATGCTCCATTTAACTCCTAAATCTCTCTTGAGCATGTTGGTGAATGTTTCTTAGCAGCTCTGCAAGGTTTGGTATAAACCTTCTCAAAAAAATTATCTTACCAATGAAAGATTGAAGCTCTTTGATGTTTCTGGGATGACTGATTTGAACTATGCCCTCAATCCTTCTGGGGTCAATTTTGATTCCCTCTTCAGATATGATGTGGCCCAGAAGCTTCCATTCTTCAAGAATAAATAATGATTTCTTGGGGTTTAGAGATAGTCCAAACCTTTCACACTTTCCAAAAAATCTTCTTAAATGGGACAAATATTCTTCATTCGAATATATTGTAATATCATCAAGGTATATCACAATGAAAAGGTTGATCTCTTTTGAAAAGGAAATTTCAATTTCTCTCTAGAAAGTGGCACCAACTTTAATTAATCTGAAAGGAATTTTCACATACATGAAGGTCCCCCAAGGAGTAGTAAAAGTTGTTTTGCGCGAATCATCAGAATGCACCAACACTTGATTATACCCTGAAAAACCATCTAAAAAATAAATCCTTTTGGAGCCCACTACCCTTTGCAATATATGGTCCATATTTGGTAAAGGGTAGTTATCTTTAAGTGATATGGAGAAAATTGTGATATCTAGTAATGATTAAAGAGAAGTTTAAAATTATTTAACCAGACTTCAGAATAAAACATTCAAATGGTGATTAGAAACATAATTAAGGTGCTCCGATAGCAAATCTTAATCTAAAATTTGTGTTTTACAATCAGATGGATAAATGCATAGCTAATAAAAAAATGGAAACAGTTAACAAAGAGAAGTATTACATCACCATTTAAAACATCTCAAGTATCCTGTAAACGGTCTTTTATTATTGATGCCCAGCTCCAAAAATTATAGCGCTCCAATACAATAGTCCTTACAATGCAGGGTCCAACAAGGTCCAACCCTTGATACTAATGCATGCAGTATTTAACTAAAAACTACATTGGTTGCCCTGTCTACTTCAGAAACTTTTCATTAATTACAATTAAGCAAAAACTAGACAAGTGTGGCCTTGCAAGGCCCAGACAAAATATCTCTAACAAAAAACCACCTGTGGAATTAATCTCGATAGCTCTTCATGAATCCAAAAACTTTGGAAACTCTTCTTGAATCCAAAAACTTCAGCAACTCTTCGTGAATCCAAAAGTAAACTAAAAGTGTTGAGGTGGTCACGAAGAGGCAACGATGGGTGGCTCTGACATCTGGCTCTAATTTTGGGCTGTCTTTGCTGATCATTAAATATGATGCGGTGCTAGCACTTCTCATCGATTGGTGGTTGTGTTGATGTGTTCGTTGTGCCTTTTCAATATTGGTACATGCAAAATTTGGCCCACCCCTTCTTACCTGGAATTTTTATCCCTATGACCTATCGATATACTTCATCCACCTCTGTGTATTTGCTAAAGTGGGCCTAGTGAGGAAGACATGCTTCAGCTCATGTTGAATAAAGATGCCATTACTGAAGAGATCCAGAACAAATTTATCGGTCACGTTTTCTTTGATGCTGGAGAATTTGGTGGTGTATTTAGCTATTTCACTGAGCTTAGCCATATAATCTCCCTTTTGTACCATTTTTTTATTAACCACATATAGTGAAGGCAACCCCTTTTCCCTCAATGGGTCAATTTTGTTTAACAATCTGTTGATGGCTATGTCCAATTCATGACACTTCTCCTCTAGTTGTCTCACCAAATTCTTCTTAGTGGGGAACCTTTTCACCTCTAATATGGTCATTTTTCGATCCTTCACGTCCAACTCTTCAAGTTCATAACAGATTTTGGAGTTCAAGAATTTTATTATTTTAGGGGTTGTGATTGGCATATTTCCTAATTCCCAATTTTCTTTTCCAATAGTCGTTGTGAACTTTTCAATGAACTCTTTCTATTAAAAAATGATGTGGATGGAGTGCCAGATTTCATCCAACGACTCTATGATATTGCCCCAAATTATCAGCTTCATTTGGCCCAGAATGCTACTGGCTGAAAATTCCTTCTGTGCCCTTTCCAACCTCTCAATCTTCTTTTTGGATATTTCATGGGTAGTTTTAGATCTTGCCTTTTGATGCCTTAGGATGCCTATCTGTGCCTCTAATTTCTTGATTTATTATGACTACAGGGTCATACTTTCCATGGCCTTTGACATCTTATCTGTCCCACTGGATGATCCAACAGTTGCTGGAATAGCTGATGGAATTGATGAAATGGGCACTGCTTCCAATGGGATGAGTGCCACTCGAGCTGCTTCTTCTTTCTCCTTCAATATATTGTCCACCTCAATCTCCATTTGCTTGATTTGGGCAGACTGTTCCATGACTAACTTCATTAACTCAACCTTCTGTGACTCATCTTCCTCAATGCGTTTAGCCAAGGGATGTTATGTTGCTGACATCTTGAGTTGTTTCTCGAGGGTTTCTATGTCAACATTCCTTTTATTCAATATCTCCTCCACAACTTCAAAATTACTATAAAATCTTCCAACGCTTTGATTCTTGAGTGCTTAGCGATGGCAGAGATCTTCTCCATCTTGAGCTATGATTGGGTATTGGATAAAGATACTTGAAGTTTTTTCAAGCTCATGGCAATACTTGTCAAAGTGGAGGCCACCATATCTCCAGTCTGCTTGTGTAATTCCATTTGGTCAATAGGATGGATGTCCTTGGTACTGAACTTGAATGATGCCTTCTTATAATCTCCTTCTCCTTGAGGTTGTGGGACCAGGGCTTCTAGAAATGTCATCTGCATCATCCCTATTTCAGTGATAAAGGCAAACAATAGTCTACTTTGCGAACTTGAGGTCTAATTCTAGACTTGGTTATAGGTGTTAGTCTTCAACAACTCATTCCTCAAATTTATCTCCCTAAATGTGTCATAAACTGATTTTTCTTGGCCTTCTATGGCAGGCTTGGAAGTAGATATCTACAGACCCTGTTACTACATAGATATGGTGGCTAAGGATGTAGGGGAGGCTATTGTTTGACCACCTACTGGAGATAACCTAGGGGTGTCCATGATGTGAATTACTGTTTACTGCTTTGATTCACCTCCTTGATCGATATCCATGTGAAATTTGGCCCTCTTCCTAGATTTTATTTTGAACTCTTTACTAGAGGTATCAGTCACCGAAGGTGACTGATCCTCTCTTGGCCTCTTGCTTCATATCTCCTTCTATTTATCTTTCCCCTTGTCTTATTTATCTTCCTTTCTTGTGGTCTTGGGGTCTGGATGCCTAAGGTGGAAATCACCTGCTCTTCATCTTCTTGTATGGTGTTGGTCACCCATTCTGCTTGATTTTCATACTGCTCAATTGTAGGCCCATGTGTGTGGACATAGGGTGTAGAACTATTTTCCACCCTTTTCTTAGAGATAATCCCTGTAGGGTCATAAGACTAAGTGAAATTGTGGCTGAAACCCATCCCATTCAGTATCTTATATCCCTCCTCCCCTGTTGCACTACTATTACAGATGAAAGTCCCAATTTGCACCTTTATTTTGAATTGGGACTTCTTCTTTGCAGAAACAAAGTGAAGCTCATCTACATGTATCATTTGCCTTATATACTCCAGTGCAAAGACCCTCATGGAGAGGAAATTTGGAAATTTGTAGGGGGCTAGCTCACACCCAGAGACTCAAATTTATGTGTAATTCTGGTACAAGTACTAATCTGATGTCTTTACTTGATCCGTTAGCTGCATGGTTTTCCTGATTTCTTCATTTATCCTTGGCTCTACTGCACTGGTGAGTGTGCTAATGGCTGGGTGCACAAATAAATCCATAAAATCCATGTATGTATATTTATTTTGATCCTTTAATAGCAGAGTGGTCTAGAAGATGACAGATTGAGGCTCAACATCTTTATCTAACTTGGTCATCTGAAATTGAAGCCTGCTAGACTGGAAATAGACAAAAATATATACCAATACAGAGGTGTATTTGAATACCTCCTCTGTATTGAACTTTAAAAATTAGTCATGTATAGCATCAGCTAGGAATTGGGCATAATTAAACATGGCTGAGGGCTTGGAATTTGATGAAAGGATGGAAAAAAAACCTACCATAGCCTTATCAACCCACTAATCTGTCTGATACCCTAGCAGATATGACAAGACAGTGATTATATGTTGGGTCCTATTAGGTAAAATAGAAGAAGGATATGGAGGGTTATTTGTAGGAATTGGGGAATCAGTGGCAATGAAAATTTGCAAAGTTTTGGCTCTATTGGAAAAGTCAAGATTTTGATAAAAATCCCTAAGCTCTTCATAATATAAAGGAACTGTTTGTTCAGGATTGGGGGCCTACATCATTTGTTGGAGGGATTGGGCATTGATGGTGAACCATATTTCTCCTGTTGGGGTGACTATGGTTCTTCGATTAATGTCATAACAAGCTTGGCACTTCCTGAAGAACTCTAGGCAACTATGGGTTTTGGGAAAGATGTAAAGAGGCAATTGGGTCTCCCACAAACCTATATCATCAACTTATTCAAGGAATTTATCCTCGAGCCTGCAGTAGACATCGAATAAATGGAAGTCTGACTCTGTCTCATGGATTTTTTAATCCCGGTCTGCTAGAGCCAAGTAATCCAGGTTCACTTGTGGGTAGACCATAGGGTTAAATGGCTGTTGATCTAGCTTCAGAGGCATTTTTGTCTTCTATAGCTTATTTCTCTTTATACAGTGGAGAATGGGATGAAAGAATGAGGGAATATATATAGGATTTGTTACTGATCAGCATTGGGAAGGGATATAATTTAAAGGTAAACGTGAACATAGATGAAGGATTGAGAAAGAACCATAACCGGAATTGTCGAGAGTTGACAAATTTTCTTTGACGAAAAATGGATTCTCTTCAACCATAGCTCTCTGTGTTTCTCTGCGAATTCAGTACCTATAGTTTTAGAATAACATTAGCAAAGTAAAATCTACTTCGGGAGTGAATTCGGATTTTAACTGTGATTAGTGGACCATTGAGTTGGCATGGTTCTGTTGGATAACAGCCTGACCATTTATTGTGCAATGCGTGGTTGGTGGGAATTAATGTGATTGGATGGAGGGGACAGGTAGGTGGGGACGTGGCGAGACGGCCTAGGGCAACGAATAGTCCAATTGTTAAATGCACGATGGTTTCTGTAAACGATGGAAATCGCTTTCGAAGTAGTGTGATGGAGTTGTAATATCGGGGGGGGGGCTGCAAATTAACATGGGCGCGTGAGCAGAAATGGCAAAATCAACGGTAATGCATATTGCTCACTTTGTAACCCCACCTTATCGTTGAATTTTTGGAGGTGAAGGGGGGGGGAAGGTAAGAGGTAATGTAGGCCGGGCCATCGAATGTGTAGTGGTGAGTGGAGATGATGGGGAGTTTGAGGGACAATTAGCACGGATGGGATGTGTGATGTGATGGTGGGGTCGGAGGATAAAGTGAACATCGAGGGTAATGTAAAACTTTAGGATAAAGAAAATATGGGTGGGGTGGAGATAAGGGAAAAATAATATTGTCGGAACTTAGGATAAGAAATATAACATAAAGTCCCTAATATTTATAGAATCACCCTTTTCCGAACCTTAGAGTATAAATACCCTTTTATTTTTATTTTTCTTCTTCCACCATAGGAAAACAAAATGCAATTTTTAAGTTGTGCCTCATGGAATAATTTTCATGTTTTCTTCCATTTCTCCCCTTCAACATATCCACCTACCCAAACTACAACTCTAGCATTTTTTCTTCCTTTGTAGGGTGCATTTGGACTTATGAGACCCTTCGCTTATTTTGAAATTCTAACTAACCTCTATCCCTTATTTCTCCTACTGGTCCAGATTAAATTGTTGAACCAATTTCATTTCTACCTAATCTACTAATATGACAAGATCAAAAATTTTGGCAAATCCTCATTTTCTAACCTATCAACAAAAATTCAAAATTGTACAATCATGCTTAAAATGTTTGATTGAACAAACCTTTCTAAAGAGTAGTGTCATTTTGATTTGCATCACTTTCAAAGATGTTCATTTTTTGTGTTTTTTTCTTTTCCTTTTTTAACCTCTTTTCCTTCTTCTTTTTATTTATTTTTGTATTCTTTGGAAATGCTTTGAATATTGAAATTTATATATATATATATATATATATATATATATATATATATGAAAATATAGAAGGAATAAATATTCAGTCACCTTGTGATATTGTAAATTATAGGACTCTAACAGTGGCTCCAACTGGGGATAAAACTTCTTCTTAGGGAAGTGTCAAGAACACTAAGACCAGTAGCCTTGTATACTTCTTCTCTACAATGTTTTCCATGAATCTTCTCTTGTTTTTTTTCATGAATTTCTTTTGTTGTTTTTTGGCACAAAAAGGTAGCCTTCAAAAAGGATTTGAACCAAAAATTTTGGTATTTACAATGGAATGGGGAGTTTCTCTATACTTAGGAGAAGCAATGCTTCAACATAATTCCATTGACAGGACCTCTAGGTAGCTCTGTTCCATCCATCTCTTGCAGAAAAAATGCATTATTTCCCCTATAAGAATGAACAATATATGGGCCTTTCCATAGGTTATCAAACTTGCAATGTTTCCCTTTATCTTCTCTTCTGGAATCCCATCTCAGTACTTTATATCCAATATTAAAATCATTTTCCTTTTTTCTTTTGTCAAATATCTTCTTTATATTTTCTTGCACAACCTGAGTTCTGTTGTAAACTTTGTCTCTGGACTATTGTAGCTGAATGGTTTGGTTTATCTTTCTTTGTACATCATTCTCCTCAACGTGTATCTCTTGAATAATCTTCATGGCTGGTACTCCTAATGATGTTGGGAAAATTGCATCCATCCCATAGACCAACTAGTATGGTGACATGCCAATTGATTTCTTAGTTTTCAGTCTGTCATCCCATAATTCATGCACCAATTTGTTATGACAAGATTTCTTGTTGTTTTCTAGTAGCTTCTTGATGATATTAACAAAACTCTTGTTGGAGGATTCAACCAATCCATTACCTTGAGGGTAATAGGCTGTTGAATGTCCCAAGGAGATGTGGTATTTGTGACAAACATCAACCATTTTCTTGGACTTAAAAGTAGCATCATTATCTATAATTATTTTTCTAGGACAACCGAATATGGACATGATATTGCTTTCAAGGAATTTGATAATCATTGAGTCAGTAGCAATTCTAGAAGGGATGGCTTCTATCCATTTTGTAAAGTATTTTGTGGCAGTGAGGATCCATTTATGTTGGGCAAAGGATGAGGGGTGAATTTCTCCAATGAATTCTAAACCCCATTGTTGAAAAGGAGCCTCAACAGAAATTGGTTGTAAGGGCAAGGGCAACAACTTTCTTTTTCCCTCAAAAATTTGACATTTGTTACAGGTAGCTACCATTTTTTGGATATTTGGGAAGAGAGTAGGCCAATAAAAACCAGCTCTAAGGATCTTGTTAGCATTGGTTTTACAATAGAGATGACCTCCACAATCCCCTTCATGGAATTCCTTCATAACCCTATTTGCATCCTCCTTAAGCAAACATTTAAGCAATATGCCCCCAAAATCTTTCCAGTATACGACATTTTCTAGGATGCAAAATTTGATAGATTTCAATTTCAAGAACCTAGCTTTAGTTTTGGACAAACCGGGAGGGGAATTTAAATTGAATAGAACATATAATATATCTATGTACTAAGGAGAGTTTAGGAATGCTTCCTCAATAGGTGGAGTCGCCATCTCCTCTTGTTCATCCAGTGAATGGATCACGTTGATATCTAATGCTTGAAAATTGGTTTCAACCATTAATTTGGCTAATCCTTGTCCTCTGATCAGTTTGGTGGGCCTTATCACTAAATCATACTCCAGGATCACAAAAATCCATTTGCCTCTCTTTCCATCAAGATTCTCCATTAGGATGTCCTTGACAATGGTGTTGGGAACAAAAGCAATGACATGTGAATGTAAAATGTAAACTCTGAAATCCTTCATTGCTTTGACCAAAGCAAAGGCCTATTTTTACATAATATTGTACGTTAAAGGTGCATCTCTCAAATCCTGACTGGAAAATTCTATGGGTTGTTCTTGTCCTTCCTTGTTTTTTTGCAATAATATAGCATCAATAGTGTGTTCTGATGCAAAGGAAAAGATGATGAAATCCTTGGTGAAATCAGAGTTGATTAGAACTGGTGCTTTGGTGAGAGCCTTCTTTACCAATTCAAAGTATTGTTTAGCCTCCATGCTCCATTTAACTCCTAAATCTCTCTTGAGCATGTTGGTGATGTTTCTTAGCAGCTCTGCAAGGTTTGGTATAAACCTTCTCAAAAAAATTATCTTACCAATGAAAGATTGAAGCTCTTTGATGTTTCTGGGATGACTGATTTGAACTATGCCCTCAATCCTTCTGGGGTCAATTTTGATTCCCTCTTCAGATATGATGTGGCCCAGAAGCTTCCATTCTTCAAGAATAAATAATGATTTCTTGGGGTTTAGAGATAGTCCAAACCTTTCACACTTTCCAAAAAATCTTCTTAAATGGGACAAATATTCTTCATTCGAATATATTGTAATATCATCAAGGTATATCACAATGAAAAGGTTGATCTCTTTTGAAAAGGAAATTTCAATTTCTCTCTATAAAGTGGCACCAACTTTAATTAATCTGAAAGGAATTTTCACATACATGAAGGTCCCCCAAGGAGTAGTAAAAGTTGTTTTGCGCGAATCATCAGAATGCACCAACACTTGATTATACCCTGAAAAACCATCTAAAAAATAAATCCTTTTGGAGCCCACTACCCTTTGCAATATATGGTCCATATTTGGTAAAGGGTAGTTATCTTTAAGTGATACATTGTTCAGATTTATAAAGTCAATGCAAAGTCTGATTTCACATGTTTTCTTCCTTACGGGCACAATATTGGATACCCATTCTGAGTATCTGATCGGGACTATGATTTTGGCATCATACATCTTCTTGATATCCTTCTAAACCAAGGGCATTAGGACAAGAATTATCCTGTGCAATTTCTGTTTGAAAGGTTTCTAGCTCTCCTTGACTGGAATCTTGTGATGTATAATACTAGCATCATAAGATCTCGGGTCCTCATAGCTCTAAGAAAACAAATCAATGAACTCTTTGAACAAAGAAATGTATCTCTGTTTTGTAGTCACTGGAAGTGTATTTGATAAATTTATCATCTTGGGATATTTTTCACTTCCTAAATTACATTCTTCGATGTTTACCTCTGTAGGTTCCATCTTTGGTTTTCTGGCCACATCATTGAAGTCAAACAGTTTCTCTAAAGGGACAAGGCAGGATGTTATCTTTGAATTGGAGTACTTAAAATTCCTCTTTTTCTAGGCCTTTATGTAATTTTGTTCTATGTAAATCTTCATTTTTTGAAATATTAATATCATAATCATGAGGTGGTTTATCCATACTCATTTGTCCTTTGGTGGGACAATCCTCTCCACAATCTAGGTCCAAGATGGAATCTTCAAACTCACCTTTAGATTGTAGGAAATTCTCAATTTGTTTGTCATTACCAAATGCTTGCCAATATCTCATGTTATCTTGGACTGATGGGAGGTGTTTAATCTCCACTATGTATTTCTTGTTGGGATGGGGTAATTGACAAGTGCTTGCTGAAAATGCTAAACCATTGGCAGAGATATTTTGATTTCTTGGAACTGCAGCAAGGTCATATTCTTCAAATGTTTTTAGGAGGTCAAAGGCAGCATTCCTGTATGCTCTAAATATAGGATGTTTGGCTTAGTATTCTCCCTTGATTTATCTAATAAACAGCTCATAGTCCCCATGAACATAAATTCTTTTGGCTCCTAATATTTTCAACAATTGTAGACCTAAAAGGAGTGCCTCATATTCTGCTATGTTGTTGGTGCACTGAAAATTTAGTTTGTAAGAATGACCCTCTGCATGGTTGTTTCCAGTATTACAGACCCACACTCCTACTCCTGAACCTCCTTTTCCACAAAAGCCATCAAATCTCATGTTCTAAAAAGGTTCAAATTTAGCCTTGTGTTGTATAAATTTCATTTGGTCTTCTTGTTCTTTATCCTGGTCCTTTTCTTTTCCAGCTACTTGTGCATCACTGTCTATATCATTTTACAAAATGAATGAGTCAAGGTCAAAATGAACAGAGTAAAGGGGATAGTTATGTGGTTTCTCTTGATTTCTCACCATGTATTTCATCAAATTTTCCCTATACATTATTCTTTGTTGGCCAAATATTGGTATGGTAGCATAAGTCATATCAATTTGGAGGGTCCCTTGTAGCTTGGTTCCCCGTGAGAATGATAAAATCATGCCATACTGTAATATCCCATGTGCGGGTAGGGCCCGCAGCCATGTGTGTTGGTCTGTGTAATGAGGGGCGTTGCGCTAGGGCCCCCGCCCTCAGATGCTCCGGTGGGGTTAGGCCCACCCTTAACTCCCTGGGATGCCACCCTCACTAACAGTTCGAGCTTTTGGTGTAGTGGTTGGATCTATGTGGTATCAAAGCCGAGGTATCGAGGTCGAGACTCGTGGAGCGTGGTGGGTTGTAATATCCCGTGTGTAGGTAGGGCCCGCAACCACGTGTCCGGGTCTGTGTAATGAGAGGTGCTGCGCAAGGGCCCCCGCCCTCAGATGCTTCGGTGGGGTTAGGACCACCCTTAACTCCCTGGGATTTTTCTCTCATTAACATTTCAAGCTTTTGGTGTAGTGTTTGTAATGTTCCAAATTTAAGAAAAGCTACACTATTGGGAATATCTCAAGATATTACCAATGTGGAGATCAGTAAACCATAAGCATGGGTTGGAAAATAGCAGTGAATGCATTAAAACCAAAATGTTGGAAGTTCCACATAACCATTCATTATATTATAGCAGCAAAAAATGTATACAAGATCTTGAGGAAATGATCTCTCAAGCTAGGCAATGCAACCTCAATGAAACATGTACATGAAATATGGAGAAATACTACTATATAAAAGAGGCCCTGGCTATGACTGCGCAATTCATGAGGCAGAACTACTGAAAAATGTCAATAATACATAGATATGACAATAATAGCTCAAATAAAGAAGGGGGAGCAAGATCTCAACCCCTGAAAACATATAATACACAATCCTCAAAGGGATTGGTTGAAATATGCACAAAATGGCAAATCTGTAGAAATGTCAGAGTTGCTGGGAAGCAGCTACAACTCAAAACTGGCAATGGATGTAGATAGCTGATGATGCTACGATAGATGGCTGAATCTCATCCAAAGGATCTCTATAATGAAAGGCTGGTCCTCTCACCTAAGATCTAACCCTCCAAATATGTGGAGCAATTCTCCACTGCAAATGCACTCAGAAATAACGCAGTCTAGAGACGGGATTGCATTGTTGGTGAAGAGAAATGCTTGGCTTGATGCCAATGATATGCAATATGATCCTGGATCTCGCTCACTAACCTCCCAGAGGAATAGAAGCTTCCTCCTTTGACAGATGAGCCAAGGAAATGGTAAATGGTGTCCTGCACTGCAACACCCCAACAACACTGCGTTATACTTGAGCAGAAATAACACAATAACTGAAAGGAGAAGCCTTGGCCTTGAGCCAAGAGATATGGAGAATGAAGAAAAATCCTTCAAGAGCTACTCAAGAAGGAGAAGGAATCCTAAACAGGAATTCCCCAGCAATTCTTGCTAAACAACAGAGAATGCACAATTGTCTAAATAGACAATGAGATGAATAATCATAGCATGAGAAACAATGGTTGCCTTGCCCTCCTTTTAAACAAGTGAAAGCTTCCTCTCCATGGGCCCCATCCATTAGGGTTTCCTCCACCAAATATCCTCTTCCTCATTCACACTACAATGTCTTCTAAAGTAAGGCACTCCTCCTATGGCAGCGTTGTTGACTTGGTCAAACCTGACCTTGTCTTCATGCATTTGCCCCTTTTCACACTTGTGGGTGTAAAATAAAGTTCTTATGTCTATCCCTTTCCACATGTGAGGGATTTTATTCATGTTTTTAATAAACATGGGCCTCCTTACCCATTTATTTGGCTGCAAGATGATAAAAGAAAATTTTTAATATTCCATTTAACCATGTGCTAAAATGGGAATATTATAGTCCTCCCCTCCCAAATGTTGCTTGTCCTCAAGCAACTGTAAGGATAGAACTGAAGAATCTCCACCCAAGGCATGGAGTCTGAAATATGTTGAGGAACATCTTCCTCATGTAGATCCTCCATTCCCCAGGCAATCATCTATACAAAGTGAGTTACCTCCCAACATGGCAACTCCTAACAAACATCTTCCACCTTTGGCTCCTGCAATGTAGGTGGGCTGAAAATATGATCTTGGTAGACAAAATAGCCTACCTCACGCTATCCTCCTCTCCACTTATGATAAGTGTAGAGTATATGTTAATATTTGGCTGCAATAATGTTGCCCTCAAATGGCAAAATGAAGACTAGACCTCCAAGGATCTCTTCTCCAACGTTATGAGACATGTTGTCCCAATCCATCTCATATGTGATGAGTTGGAAGTCATCATCATATGGCATCCAATCAATCATATGGCTCACCTCGAATGGAAACAATTGTTTTTTTGTAGTGGCCATAGGTCCTCTCATGCTCCCATTAGAACATGCAATGCAAATAATGTGGGAGATTTCTCCCTCAAGGGACACATCCAACCAATGTGTCATTCCCCCAATCATGCTCTCAACAAATAAAAAGACAACAGAAACATAATGAACCATAATGAGAACCATGCTTGCTATCACGTGTGGCAAGGGAGAAGGAAAATGGTCCCTCAATTGTAACCAATGCAGTTTTACCCTCAACTGCAAAAGAGTATGACAGAAAGTGTGGCCTCTTAACCACTTGCTTCTTGTCCTACCCTCCTCAAATGTATGGAGAAAGTAAATGATGCATAGTGTAAGGTGAGTATGTCCTCCAAAATACATTTCCTCCCCAAGTCCTCCTAAGGAGTGGTCACCAATAGTACTCATGGCCTCAAGTAGACCATGGGGTCTAGAAAAAATAATGCTCCTTCTTGGAGCAACATCCTGTACATATATGGTTAAGGGATGAATATACAAATCATCATGCAAATAAACAATACCCTTACCATAATTTTTGTGTATACAAATGGAGTGGCTCAAAAATGAGTCTCCTCTCATCCTCAAAGAGAAAGGAGGTGGTTGTGCTAACTCCTCCAAAGAGTTATGTATCTCCTCCATTTGCATATGATCTATGCATCTCCTCATATGCTAATCTGTCAATATCATGCAAGCAAGATGATCCTGGGAATACCCCACCAACAACTCGGAGCTCCAACATGGATCTATCCTCCATAGTGACACCGTTGATGATTCCCCATGAAGGAAATCTGTCATAT
Source organism: Pinus albicaulis (assembly GCA_034641835.2). Classification (NCBI taxonomy): domain Eukaryota; kingdom Viridiplantae; phylum Streptophyta; class Pinopsida; order Pinales; family Pinaceae; genus Pinus; species Pinus albicaulis. The sequence continues at coordinate 850,994,162 of CM076577.1, read as the reverse complement.
GGTTATCTCCCAAGGTCTCCACTCCTCTGAGATCAATGAATGGTGCCTAAACATGTGAAGCATCCCTCCTACTCTGTAGGTCTAGTGGTCTCCCCAGAAAAATGTCTCCATGCAATGAGACATCCTCAACAAGAGATGACTGAATATATGAATGGAGAAAACTCTCCATGCTTCCACTGGCAATCCAATCACCTGCTTAGGTGCATCGACCTCATAAGATAGACAGGGATGTGTGCTCCTCATCACATCATGATGGTCATCCTCCATATCTCCTCCTTGCGTCTCCATGGCTCCACACCTCCTCAACAATGGCACATGTAAAACATGAGTTGTGCCTTGATCTCCACACATGAGATCCTGGGGACTTCCTTGCAAAGATGCAAGAATCCATCTACCCAGAGAAAGATCTCCTCCTTCCTCTGCATGAGGCACTAGATAGTCTCTAGATGGCACAATGTTGTTTCTCTCAGCTTCTCCAACATAGATGGGAAATCCTCCAACAATGTTGCTGCAAATATGGAATCTCCCCCAAGGTGGGAGTAATTCTTGATCATCAAAGGTCAAGGAGTATCCCCTTTGCACCATGATAGTGCCATCTCCTACTCCTACAACATCATACAAGAAATGGGAGCAAATCTGCTCTTGATCTCCCAAGAATAACCCTAGCAACAAATGTCCTTGTTGTTGCTTCATGCTCTCACCATGCAAGATATGTGATGAAGACATAGTGAATGATATGAGTGTTGCATCATCACTATGCACCCATACTCTTTGTTGTTCCATGATGCCAGCATCTTGCCACATATTCTCCATCATCATACCCTTGGAAAGAATGTATGCCATATGATGGCCAAACTCCTTCAAGAGTAACCAGTGCAGCCAAGCCTCCTGCTGCTCGGTATCATAAATCTGCAAGTAGCTTACCAACTTCTTGCTCACCATCCACATCCACTCAACCAATTGTGGAAACCTTCTTCCATATTTCATCTTGGTACTCCTCCCATGAGGGCTACCATCATCCCAAATCAGATTGTTTCATTTCATGGGATCTTGAAATGCAATCTTCCAGAGGATTAATTTGACCCTATGAGGATCCAAATAGGTGGTAGGAAAAAACCTCCCATCATGATGTGCATGGCTGAAGGAATGTCCAACATAGTCATGAGAGATGTTACCCATCCAAATATGTCCTCCATATACTATCTGTTCCTGAGAGAAGGGAAGAATCTCCTCAAACTGATGAAGAATCTTTCACTCTATGAAGTGTGGGAGTGCACCTATACTGAAATATCTCTGGGAGATCTCCTCCTCATGCATGTCCTTCCAAAACCAAAGAGGCCTTGGATCTACTGAAAGTAGAAGTCTCTCTTTGAGCTGTGGCATGCTCATTGAGAGAGTGTCATCTAGAGAGGAGAAAGAGTTTCTTATCTCCAGATGTCTACCCCTTCTCACTGCTTCCTTCATGGCTCCTTGAATGAAGCTGCTCTCTGAATGCTCACATGATGAATGATTCCTCCTTTCTCCATCATTGCTTAATGAAGTGCTATTCTTCTACTCTGGATCAAATGCATGCAATGATATAGACCCATCCAAAGTGTTTGCTGAAATTACAAGAGATGGAATTTCAATCATACCTTGGTGAAAATTGGAAGCTCCTTGCAGTGCTGCAAGAGTTTCCTTCTCATAAGTGTTGGCCTCCCAAATTGATGAAGATGAAGGCTGCTCCTCCCTGATCTCAATAGCGCTGGTACATGCCTCATTAACTGGTGGTGACGGCTCCTCCCTCCTTTTTCCAAACCTTCCGATCAATCTTTGAGAAAAATCCACAAGAGTAGAAACCCTTGTATGGCTTAGATGGTTGATCCACCAATTTTTTGCTTCACCTTCAAGGTGCAGTGCCACAATTTCTACAGCCTCGCTATCTACTACAGGATGTAGCAGGAAGAAATCCTCTAGCTTCTTTACCCAAACCTCTGCTACACATGTGAGTGATCCATCAAATGTTGACAATAGAAATATATTGCCTCTCATCATCCCAAAGCTGTGGGGTGTTCTTTCTTCTTTCTACTGAATAAATTGTGGAAAAAATAGAGTCTCTTGGAAGGCTCTGGTTTTAGCTTGGTATTCAGCCAAGTACTCACTTAGAATTTCGAATTCCAAGTGTTCTTCATGCTTCATGTCTTCTCTTCCGTGAGAATAGGAAGTGCATGGTCCTTCCATTTCTCCTTCCTCATTCTTCTTGACCTCCTTGGAGAGGTTCTCTTTGGATCTAAAAATAGATGAGAGTAAACTCATATTTTTCATAATCTTGATCTTCTTTGGCTAAGACTCACACGCTGAGCTAGAGATCATGCTTTGATACCATTGTAATGTTCCAAATTTAAGAACAACTACACTATTGGGAATATCTCAAGATATTACCAATGTGGAGGTCAGCAAACCATAAGCATGGGCTGGAAAATAACAGTGAATGCATTAAAACCAAAATGTGAGAACATCCACATAACCATTCATTAGACTATAGCAGCAAAAAATGTATACAAGATCTTGAGGAAATGATCTCTCAAGCTAGGCAATGTAGCCTCAATGAAACATGTACATGAAATATGGAGAAATACTACTATATAAAAGAGGCCCTGGCTATGACTACGCAATTCATGAGGCAGAACTACTGCAAAATGTAAATAATACATAGATATGACAATAATAGCTCAAATAAAGAAGGGGGATCAAGATCTCAACCCCTAAAAACATATAATACACAATCCTCAAAGGGATTGGCTGAAATATGCACAAAATGGAAAATCTGCAGAAATGTCGGAGTTGCTGGGCAGCAGTTGCAACTCAAAACTGGAAATGGATGTAGATAGGTAATGATGCTGCAATAGATGGCTGAATCTCATCCAAAGGATCTATATAATGAAAGGCTAATCCTCTCACATAATATCTAACCCTCCAAATATGTGGAGAAAGTCTCCACTGCAAATGCACTCAGAAATAATGCAGTCTAGAGAAGGGACTGCGTTGTTGGTGAAGATAAATGCTTGACCTGATGCCAATGATCTAAAATATGCTCCTGGATCTCCCTCACTAACCTCCCAGAGGAATAGAAGCTCCCTCCTCTGACAGATGAGCCAAGGAAATGGTATATGGTGTCCTCCACTGCAACACCCCAGCAACATTGCGTTATACTTGAGCAGAAATAACGCAGTAACTGAAAGGAGAAGCTTTGGCCTTGAGCCAAGAGATATGGAGAATGAATAAAAATCCTTCAAGAGCTACTCAATAACGAGAAGGAATCCTAAACAGGAATTCCCCAGCAATTCTTGCTAAACAGCAGAGAATGCACAATTGTCTAAATAGACAATGAGATGAATAATCATAGCATGAGAAACAATGGTTGCCTTGCCCTCCTTTTAAACAAGTGAAAGATTTCTCTCCATGGGCCCCATCCATTAGGGTTTCCTCCACCAAATATCCTCTTCCTCATTCACACTGTGTTGTCTTCTAAAGTAAGCCACTCCTCCTATGGTAGCGTTGTTGACTTGATCAAACCTGACCTTGTCTTCATGCATTTGCCCCTTTTCACACTTGTGGGTGCAAAATCAAGTTCTTATGTCTATCCCTTTCCACATGTGAGGGATTTTATTCATGTTTTTAATAAACATGGGCCTCCTTACCCATTTATTTGGCTACAAGATGATAAAAGAAAAATTTTAATATTCCATTTAGCCATGTGCAAATGGGAATATTACACATACTTAGGATGGATGTCAGCCACTACTATATCCATTACTAGACTCTTTACTAGGATCTGAGCTAAATTAATACAGGGATCTTTGATGAGACCTAGGCATTTGACTTTGTTGGAGTCAAATGAGTACAAATCTTTGTAGGGTCTAGTTATCTCAAGTACAAGTTTCTCCATAATAGATTTTGGCATAAGATTATGTGATGCACCTGAATCTAACATGGCATTATGGAGTATTTTATCATGAACATTCAAAAACTGACATAAAATGGGGGAACACCTCCCTCCTGGGATTTACCATCTACTTCTGGCCCAAAACAAAGTTCAAGTTTATCATCATTGAGATTGACAGTGTCAATGATTTATCCTACATTCAACACCTTTAGGACCTGAGACTTGTATACATCCTTTTTTACCAATTCAGTGAGAGGAATTGAGATTTTTATTTTAGCAATTTCGTTCTGAATGGTGAATGGTGTCTGTATTTTTAGCATATTTGAACAATCAGCCTTCTCAAGAACTATTTTTGCAACAATCTCAGATTGTTGACTTGTGGTGGGGATATCATCTTGAACAGTTTTGACAGGGTTGATAGCTGGTTTACTAGTGCTGCTTTCTATATTATTCTTTCCTGGGATGTTAACAACTTTCCTTGAACTTTCTGTTGTTTTCTTGGGATCATTTTCTGGGGCCTTTTTGGAAGGAATTTCAATATTCTTTTTCTTGGAGTTATCAGATTTATTCTTGCTTCTAAGGTTATATTGTCTATGTATCTCCATGATGGCATTATCAAACCCTTTTTTATAATCCTCAAACTCTGAAAATTCCACTTCAGTTGAGTCAGAGAAAATAAACCTTGCTCTTCTTTAGTAAGGAAAACATAATCCTCTTCATTAATTCCCATTAGATCAATCTAACTTTCTTCTAATTCTTCGACCACTCCCTCATCTTCATTAGCATAATTCTCTTGGAATGGAGAACTAATTTGTTGGTCATGGCCTATTTGTTCTCTCTGTCTTATTTGACGGGGGGTTCTTCTAAGGTTTTGATTTCCGTTTTGAGAAGCTGGTTGATTTTCCCTAGGAATGGCTCTCTCATTTAGGCTTATCCTTTCCATCATTCTTTCCATAGTTATAACCAGGTTATCAATCTTAGAATCGGATGTGGAAGTTGTTGGTTCTTCTCTTATAGTAACCCTATACTCATTTCTCATCCTATCCCTCTTTGTAAGCAGGTTGGCTTCTACACTTACTGCATCTCTCTGCATTTCTTCCAATGTTGCAGGGTTTCTCTCTTTGAGCTAATAAGCCATTTCCGGATCAAAAATGTCTGGGAACTTAACCAAGGCCAAGGCTTGTGGGGGTTTCATGTGAGCTTGAAGTGCGTTATAAAAACTGTTGAACCTAGTGCAGTAGTCTTGGACACTCTCTCTAGTATTTCTCTTGATGTTTTCATATCCTGACAAGATTTGAAGAGGGTTTCTCTTAACTTCCCATTGATTTATGAATAGTTGGTGGAAAGAAGGGAGGTCATGGATACTATTTTGAGTCAAAGCTTTAAACCATTTTCTTACTTCTCCTCCCAAACTTTGAGCAAACATCCTCAACTTGAAACTTTCATCATCTATCTCTTGAAGATCAAAACAGTCATTCATTCTATCAACTTGTTATTGAACAATTGCAGGACTGGTCCCATCAAATTGTGGGATTTTGGACTGATAATGCTGTGGCATGGGTACGACAGGTGGTGGTAGCACCAATGGAGCATATCTAGCTGCCATGATTGGTGGTGGGGGAACTCAAGGGGGTTTGAAAAGAGGAGAGTTGACAAGGGGAGGTGGACTACTAAATGGAGGAAGGTGGATCGTGGGTGTATGCGTGGTGGTTTGGGCACTTTGGTGGGGGATGTTCAAGGAAGTGGTAGGGGTTGTAGACACACCTAGACAAGATGACTAAGGATGAGGATACTTCGAAATCACGAAGGAGGTTGTTGTAGTCAAAGCAGATAATTCTATAGATTGTTGAAGGTAAGCATCATCAAAAACTGAGGTGAGTCCTTCTACTAGATCTTGAAGTGATTCAAAGTGTTGGAGAAGTTGAAGGTCGGCTTGGGTGGATGTGGAGGCTTCCCCAAATGGATTCTGTTGTAGGATAGATGGGTCAAAAACTATCTGGGTTTTCCAATTATCAGATTTGGTCCTGAATAAGATTTGTTCAAAATGTAAATTGAACTGGATGTCCTGCAAAGTTACGAGGTTTCCAGGGAGGGAGCTTTCTTTGTGAATGGATTTGCTAACAGTTTGACTCTCAGTTCTGGGGGTTTTTCTCAGGATTTTCTTTGGATTGTCAACTATTTCAAGGGGATCTTGGTCAGGATGAGATCTAGTAAATATTCTTCTAAGAGCCAGAATTTAGACTCGGAGCACAAACAGGCTAAGTATTGTGCAAAAATCTGCAAAACCAATATTAGAATATACTTGAATCATACAATGTTTTGACTGGGGTTTTTGAGTTCTGATGAAATGTTAAGTTACTCAATAATTCCCCAGTATGGTCACCATTATTTTGTGGCCCTATAATTTATAAGATTGGCAAGAATAAACTATAAAGGATGACATCAAATTGCTTTGGAATCCAGGACCTAGCCTTACTAGACTAAGAGAGGGCTCTCTCTATTTATGATTTAATTTTTCCTTAATATTATGAATAATAATGTTAAGCTAGTTATAGTGGTGGTGGTATTAGTTATTTTGATTGATTGTGTTGGTTGGATGAGAAGGTCTGCAGAAACTAATCCATTTTTCTATGGAGTCAAAGGGATGGTTTGTGGCGTCAACCTTTCAAGAGCATCACAGGGTAAGCTAACTGTACTAATTGGATCTCTAAGGCCGTAGGAATTATGATATGGATAAAAAAGCGATATTCAGTAATGATTAAAGAGAAGTTAAGAATTATTTAACTAGACTTTAGAAGAAAACTTTCAAATGCTAAACACAGAAAGAATTATGGTGCTCCGTGTTAGTCATTAGTAGTTTTTGCTGATATCAAAATATGACTAAGTTATAATCTTGGATTTCTAGAAACAACATTTGAGAAATATTGTGAGTTGTAGAAATATCACTGCCTTCATCATCCTAAGTTTAACTATTTTTCACTATATTCCCCTCTCTGTCTCCTAAAAATATACCCCACTGCTACAAAGAAGACTTCATTATTGGGCCTGCTTGCCCCATTTAATCACCTTCACCCTCACATTCATAACCCTCTTCCTCTTAAAAGACCCACTTTTTCCCTTCATCAAAACCCTCTTAAACCCCCCCTCATTCATCATTTTTCCTCTAAAAACCTTAAACAATGTAAAAATCCCTTTTTACATTGTTTAAATATAACTTTTAAGCCTATCGGACCTTCTCAAAACCTTATAAAAACCCTATTTTTATACTAAACACCCCTTTTTTATACAAATAGGGCTTAAGCCCCTCTCGGCTTAAAGCTTTATCTCCCTCGCACTCACGTGACCCTAACCCTGACCTTCTGCTATCTCTTAAACCCCTTTATGTTCTGAACCCTGGTCCCCCCTACTCTCGCAGGACCGTTCCCTCCACCCATTTTCACTAACCCGACCTATGTTATAAGGCTCAAGCCCCCCTTAACCTTGAAAAAATTGAAATAAATGGGCCTCGCTCTCCACTAACCCCGTCATCAAATAATGTCACAATGTTAGCGATTTATAAATTTTGTTATATCTCATGATGGCTAAAAAGGTTCTTAAGCTTTCAAGAAATGAATTTTTATGAAAAAATTGTGAGTTCTTGAAAGCCCACTATGTTCTTTATCCTAAGTCTACCAATCCACTGAAAATATTCAATCAAAGCCTCTAAGTTGCCCTGTTGATACCAAAAGAGACTGTTTCCTAAGAGTTTCATTCATTTTTCCCACTCATTCTCACTTATCCAAATCAATCACTTTTCTCTGAAAAATCCATTTAAACCCTTTCATTTACCCCTTTAAACCATTAAAACCCCTTTATAATGGTTTAAACCTCCATTTTACACTTATCGAAATACTTGAAAAAGCTCAAAAAACCTTCATTTTGGCCTTAAAAAACTCCTTTTAGCATAAGGATTTAAGCCCCTTTCGGCTTAGCCTTAGCCCCCTTTTTCGTCATATGACCTACTCCATGACTGAGCGCTAGGCCCATTGGCCCATCGGCATTTCGGCTTTCCGCCAGTCCCCGCGACCTTTTTTTCCTTAAAAAATGTTTGTCGCCGATGCGAAATCCTGATTCAATCTGGACCATTCATTCTCCCTAGATCGGATAGTTTGCACATCGTTCCATCACATCGGAGCATCGCCCTTTCCTCGTTCCCACTCCTTTCTCCACCGATGGAATTCCCCGCTGATAAAATCCCGACCGTCGATCTCCCTCAGATCGAACGGTCCACGCCGAATCGCACTTCACCTTCTCCATCGCATCGCACATTACCTTCTCCATCGCAATCTCTCCCTCCACATTTTTTCCTCCCGTCCGTTCGGATCTCTGATGTGCGCAGCCCCGATTCAATCTCAGCCATCCATTTCCCCGCTTCCAACAGTCCACATTACTCTTACATGTCAACTCCGCCCTTTTCATTCTCCTTCATTTTTAAATCCTAACCGTTGATCTCTTCCAAATCTTACGGTCATCGCTCCTTCACAATTTCGCCATCCCCCTGACCCCTCATCCTCCATATTTTATCTCCGCTTCTTCGAGTAAATCTCCGTCGTTGATCCTCATGATCCAACAGCTCCCATTTATCCCCTCTTTACAACTCCACCCAATAGCTTTTCGCTACCCGACAAAATTGCTGAAGTCATAGCTGGGTCCCACCTTTCTTCCTCCCACACATCTTTCCTCCCTTCACGTTTGATCCCAGCCGTCGATCTCCCAGATCTAACGGTCTAGAATTATTTTTGTGCTCGGTCCACCAAAATGATTTAACGCTCCATATCAACGCGAAATGGGTGGTTTTGATATGACACGTGTTGTCCTATAACCCGTATCACGTTCGATTAGCCCATTGCCGCTTATCACCTTATGGCCACGCGAAAACCACCTATGGTTTTCTGAAAAACCCCCTTTCCACTCTCGCACCATAAACCAAGTTTAAACCCTGTTTCTTATGGTTTCAACCATGGAATCTCCTTCTGCTGCATTCATTCCCCTCTACACAGCTCCTTCACCTCCGCCGAGCCTCTGAAGCAGTTTTATCCTAAAAAAGCAGAATTTATTGATATTTTATGTTGAATTTCATGTTTAATGGTGGGAATATAAGCCAGCCCTCTCACAAGCTAGAGTAGTGGCAAGAAAGGCCCAGGATGACGATCCTTAAGGAAAAATCACGAAGAAAACGAGTTCACAGGGTTCGAATTCAAAGCTTTGATCAGCGTATCATGAGCATTGATTAAACAAAACCCTCCAACGTGACAAATCCACCTGTACGCAAAAAGCAACAAAGACCAGAGATGAAGAATGAAGGTTAAAAGGCATAAAACCGAAGATTAAAGGCTTAACCTATGAATATTAAAAGATAAAGACATAATTAAAGACAGATGAAAAAGGTTTAAAGAAAGCCATAAACTATTAAAGGCAACATGATGAATTATGAAGGAAAAGAGTGAGATCAGGCCTTAACACAGTTTAAATGATGAAATTAAAGGAAATATTAGGCTAAAGCAGCCTCAAACACATCAACACAGAGTAGTTATTCAATCATAAATATCAACTGACTCCTTTGGCCAATTTTTATCCATAAAGCCAATTAAGCAGTTATTACACAAAAGAATATATTTTAAACTATTAGAACAGTTATTGTAAAGATAAGATAAAGCCTTAAAGTCAATATTTTCCACCTATCTTTATCTCAGAAATTAAGACAAAGTCATTTAATAGAGAAGTAGCTGCAGATATTCTTACCTTATGCCCTGCGTGGTTTTCAAGGCTAGGAATGCATTTACTCTGTAATTAATAACATTTTGAACCCTAGAAGAGTTTCACCTCCTCATTTACAGCATAAATATTGCATTGGAACTCATTGTAAATGTTGGATTTTGATGACTGATGCTAGAATAATACATAGTCCTTTGAAGCTCTTGAAGATAAATTGATGTCTTGGAACTCATGCATGATCTGATTTGGTTGTTGATGGAGAAGGATTGCTTGCAGGATCCATAGGCTTGGTTGATGGTGAAGTTTTATTTTGTTTATGTTTTCTAGTTTTCCATTATGTTTTCCATCTTTCTATGTTGCAGTAGGACAAAGAATTTAGATTAAGAAATGTTTTCTAATGGCACCTTAAACCTGTTTGTCCTTCACTGCCTTAATGTTTTCTTCTGCTAAGATACATTAGAGAAATCATTTATTTTCTCTCTAACAAATTCTTATCTTGTCCATTTCTTGAATAATTTAGATTAGTTAGCATCAATAATGATTTATGGCTAGCCCTGCATATTGTTGCCACTGAAATATTATGTTCTTGGAATCATCTCATTAAAGCAACTTTGTCTAGGTTTGTCAAAGAAGTATGTTTAAAATCATGGTCTTTGCCTTTACTTAGCTAAAATTGTTTTCAGGAAAACTTATAGTTGTAACTTTGGATGTTAGAGTTTTCTCTCCTTCTATGGTTATAATTACTTATGTATCTTAAATTTTTTTTTGCTCTAGATGATAAAAGCTCTAAAAGTTAGATAAGTTTCTTACCTTTCTAAGTTTTTATCTGAATGTTTGTCTTGGTTAATTATCTGTTTTCAGTCTGAAATCAAATTTATTAGGTTCTGCTTATGCCTTTGATTCCCTTGTTGTTCTTATCAATTTTCTAACTCCCTCAGTTTACAAGTATATAAAGCATTCAGTTTCAGCCCTTTATTAGCTTGTTGTTCCTAAGTTTAATGTCCATCTCATGATCCTTCACAACCTTAAAGATCCACCAACCAAGTTCAATTTCCCTGCAAATGCTCTTGAAACCATTGATGAACTCATTCATGAACTTATTTGACTCCATTTTCCAATGACTTAACAATCTTCTATGTTTCCTACCTAAAATCTATCAAAGTATCATACCCAACCAAAAAACAATCAAAATACCTTGCACTTAACATCTAGCCTAAAATCAACCCTAATCAGTAAAAAAGACATATCTTTGCACACATTGAGAGATCCCTCTTCGAATCTAGGAAAGCTAGGTCCTTGGATTCCAAAGCTTGGTTTGATGTTACCCTTGTCAATTTGTATCTCAATCAATCTAGGAAATTACGGGGAGCTAACATAGTGGCGATCACGGTGGGACTGAGTTCATAGTAGCCTGACAAACTCTTATAGACTCATATACATCCCTATTTTGACTTAAAAACCAACCCATAGCCAGAGTAGAAACTAATTACTTCATCATCCTAGCAAGATAATGACTTAGTTAGGGGATACTCATTAACCTTAAGGCTGCATAAAGAAACTGAAAGCCCAAAAGAACTCCCTAGATTGATTTTTTATCAAGAATTTGGCGGTGGACCATTGTATACATATCTTCAAAATTTCAAAAAAAAATCCACCTGGAGACTCCACTAGCCTTTAGTAGGCCTTCCTCATCCCACTAGTCCCATAGGTTGTTCTAGGTTTGTGTCAAATCAATCCAAAACAGTTTTTAAGGCCTAGTTATAACTTGTGTGAATAAAGAGATCTGGCTTCACGAAGGATCTATACCAGATCACACCTGGACCCAAATCCTCCTACCGTAGTTGATAACCCAGAAAAGATTTTGTGGCAAAATCCTAAAGTTGGAAACTCACCCACTGTTAGGACCATCCATAGAGAAAGTTCTACACCAGAACACCTTACAGTTTCACAAGATCCTCAGTTTGATTTGCACCATACCAAGAACCTATTCAGGACCAAGTCACAAAGTAGGGTTGATCAAGCTAACTTTGAGCCCATAGATTTGCAGCAAAGCTCCAATAGAGAAGCTTCTCCTTCCACTCCACCTGATTTTCAGCTTCTACATCACTTTAGCCCTTTTCATCTCAAATCTACTCAGAATCATTCTTCCGATACAAGTACCTCAGCTACACCCATCCATACCACCAGTGTGAAAACCACCTCACTCCATCCTCCTCCACCTCTCACAAATCCTCCCCTTGTAAATCAGCCTTTGTTTCCTTTCCCTCCCATCATGGCAGCCTAGTATGCTCCATTGGCTCTACAACAACCACTATTATCTTTTCCAAATGACTATCAGTCCAAAATTCCTCACTTCTTAGGGACTGAATCCATTACTTCTCAAAAACATGTAGATATAATTAATGATGCTTTTGACTATATGGAGATAGAAGAAGAAACCATAAAAATGAGGATTTTTTCTCAGAGCCTAGGGGGAGAACCCAAGAAATGGTTTAAATACTTACCTCCCAAAATCATTCATGATCTCCCAAATCTATACCAAACCTTTGTGAACAAATGGGAAATCAAGAAGAACCCCCTCCAAATTCTGTCTGAGTATAACAATCTTAAGAGAATTCTGGGAGAAAGTTTTCATGACTATTCCACTAGGTTTAACAGTGTTTACAATTCTCTCCCACCACACATAAAACCTCCACAAGGCTTGGCCTTAGTAAAATATCCCGAAGGCTTTGATGTTGATATGGCCTATCAAATAAGGGAGAGAGATTACCTAACTCTAGAAGACATGCAAAAGGGGGCTATGAGTGTAGAGGCCAATTTGATTGAGAAAAGGGCTAGGGTGAGATCATAAAAAAGGGTGACTTATAGAGATGACACAACACCTGCACCCTCCTCTTCCGAAACCAAACTTGACTACATAGTTAGGACAATGGAGAGGATGATGGAAAAATTCAGTTTGAATGACAGAACACCTCCTAGGGAAAATCAAGCCAATCTTCAAAACATAAATAGAAACTAGAATTTTAAAAGAGACCCTCCTCAAATCAAACAAAGAGAGAGTGACCAACAAATCAGACCCCCTTTCTAAGACAACTGTGTAGATGAAGAAGAAAGAGGGCCTGAGCAGTTGGAAGAAGACCATGTAAATGTCATAGGTTCGGATGATGAGGATAATACATTCCTTACTGAAGAAGAACAAAGGATGTTTTCTTCAAAACCAAATGAGAAATCATATGAAGATTCCGAAGACTATAGATTAGGATTTGAGAATGTGATAATGGAATTCCATAGGAAGTATAACCTTAGGAGCAAAAAGAGTCAAGATGTTCCTAAAATAAACCAGCCAAACACTGCTGTTAGAAAGACCTCTGAAACTATTCCTAAAAAACAGCAGAAAGCACAAATACTACGACTAAGAAGACTGAACTAAACAAGCAAAAGACTAGCCAGCCTAGTAATGATTCAAGCTGCCCTAGTACTTCAAATAGTGGCCCTGAAAAAACCTTACTGTCCAAACCATCAAATCAGAATCAGCAAATGAAAAATGTAGAAAAGTTCATGGCTGATAAAACTGATGTAAATGCAATAAACACACCTGCACCTTTCAATTTTGAGGGGGAGATTTCAAAAATTAAGATCACTATACCCCTCACTAAATTGGTAACCCAAGAAGTATATAGATCCTAGATTTTCAAAGTGTTAAACATAGGCAAGGATACTAATACCTTAAACTTAACTGATGATAAACCAGAACTGTTGTTTGGTCCTGAAGTAGAGGGAAGATATCAAGAAGGAGCAGTCCCTCCTTTCTATGTAAGTCTAAACATACATGAAAAAATTCTGCATAATGCTATGCTAGACTCTGGTGCCTCACACAATCTCATGCCAAAGGTTTTGATGGAGAGATTGGGCCTAGAAATCACAAAGCCCTACAAAGACTTGTATTCTTTTGATTCTAGTAGGGTTAAGTATCTGGGCCTAATCAAGGATCTGTGTGTCAGTCTGGCACAAATACCCGCTAAGAGTCTAGTCATGGATATAGTTGTGGCTGACATCCCCCCAAAGTATGGCATGATTTTATCTAGATCATGGGGGGCCAAACTCTAGGGCAGCCTTCAAATGGACATGACCTATGCCACTGTTGAGCCTCAAGATTGTGCTTTCTTTCATCTTACTTTACCTCATTTTCCTTTGTCCATTGTTATCCTAGACCCAATTGATCAATGAATTTAGTTAAAATTACTTTTAGAATGATTAACATGATTGACTTGCTAAGTTTTGTGATTTTTGTCATTGTAATGCATTTTGACCGGAACTAGCTGCAGAATGCAGACATTCCGTAGCTAACCGGAAATTCTGCAGTTGTCTTCACGTTTGGGTATGTTCCAGGTGGCCTCTCAAGAAAAACCGCATATGGGTATATTCCACGTCATGTCTACATTGTTCGTTGCTCACCATGAAGGAAAAACCGAATTCTGGATATGGTTTTGGTACGTGGGAACACATTTAGGAAGGTAGACTTCTAATAGGACTGTCTTAGTCCAGATGTCCTTTTTCTCTTTACGTTGCCATCTTCAAGAGTCCTAATGTGATTTCGATAAGGGAAGACAATGATCCTAGAATTGTTGCAAGTCTTGTTATGTAAATTTGTTATAAAAACACTTGGGAAACCAAGAGCTAGGCTAGATTTTGTTCTAGATTTTGCTTAGATTCTATGCTACATTTCTGAAGACGCAGATTGCTCTGTTCAAGTTATTTCTCCTTTAATGAAGAAGACAGTGTTTTTTTGAAAGCGTTGATTTGATTTGGAGTTAGATTCCGTCTGGTGGTAGAGGGCCCCTGCCTCCTGCACGGTTTTACTTGCGTAATTTAGATAAGTATCTTAGTTGCCTTTACGTTTTTGAAGTTTGAATTCGTAGTTGTTTTTATTAGCCACTATAGTTATACTCGTTATAAAAACTCTTCCAAAAGAAGAAGCTCTTCCAAAAGATCATGATAATGAATGGGAAATGGCTATAGTGTTGTAGGATTTAATTGTAATTTCTTTTGTTCACCATCACAGTTATACTTATTCTAAGCACTCTTCCAAAAAATCCTTATGATGTCTTAAGCATGACTGTGATCCTGAACGTTTCAATTGTGTGTTTGCACTAAGTACCATAGCTGTTCTTGCTCTTAAAACGCTCTTCCAAAATATCATAATGATGGGTAGGAGATAGCTATGATATCTTAGTTTTTAATTGCTTTCAGTCTTTATGTTTGCATTTGCACTGAATTGTACAGTTAGAATTGTTCTAAGAAACTCTTCCAAAATACCAATCATGATGGACAAAACAAACTGTATAATTCCATAGAATAATGCATGATAGCTTAGTTAGGATACTCCGGAGTCTAATTGCATTCAACTCATGCTCTGTTATTTTGTTTTGAGTTTGATAATGACTTGTTAGTTCAGCACTATTTTAGACTAGTGACATTTTAAGTTCAGTTTTAGCTTAACCCATTGCATTTGCACTCCACATTTAGTTGTCATCCACTGCATATTAGATTATTTCAGTTGTTAGACTTAACAAAAAAACCTTCATTATTTACAAACTTCTTCTTGTTCCAAATTTATAATTGATTCATAAACATAAGAACAGAAGACAGTATCATTTCAAGGCCTGAGGTACTTTTGCAACTTCTTTACTACTTCATAAACAGAGCCTTTCCTCAAAAGACTACTTTAAAAAGAAATCTATAACTCTTGGGCGAGGTTTAGTGATAATTAACTAAGTTGCAGAATAGAGTTAGGAACTAGTTTTAGAGTAGAGATCTTATGATGGTATCAATGTTTTCCTCCAAATATGCTTCAACAAATCTCTAATCATGGATAAAATGTTGCATCATTATAAGCTAGTTGTTTAATTGTTTAGTTAGGAGAATTTGCATACTTAGCTGACCATTTCTCAAAATCTCTTTCAAAATACCTTTGATGAAAGAATTGGACAAGTTGAGTTTATGTTTTGAGTCATTTGCTTAAAATTCATTATCAATCTTTGTTTCTGTTTAGTCATAATTTAGATTTGATTTTGTTTTAGTAGTTGCCTTTGCATTTGCCACTTGTCATCAACCAATTAGGCTTCACTCTGTTTTAAACATTAGCCTCTTTTCACTAGCTTTCTAGTCATTTACCTTGTGAACATAAATCATCACAAAAGACCAAAAACATCATAAAACACTAAACACAACGCATTAAGAGACAAAACACCTAGGCACATACGATGCACTTCACTTCAGCAGTTTACCAATCCTGGTTGACAATTAAATGAACTCAATTTAGGAGACTAGATTGAGACCAAACATTTTGGCGCTGTTTCCGGGGAAGTGAAAACTAGGTAACCTTTGTTTCTTAGCATCCAAAAACAATTATATGCGTAGGGAGAGAGATTCAAGGGGAAGATTTATAAGCAGCAGAAGCAGAAGTTTGATTTCTAGAACACCACTTGTTTCATCTAGATCCAGAGCTAGTACACCTTCAAATCAGACCCACATTCCATCCTTTACTGATCCTGGACTTCTAGAAGATCTAAAGTCAGCTATTCAATTAGATAAACCTTCCACTTCATCCACTGAACCTGCCATAGAAGAAGATCTAAAAACTCCTGTTAGGGACACAAACCTTTCCACTTCCACAGGAGAGTCAACCATGGCAGAAGAAGGAGGAGGAGGAGTTTTTAATGGGGAACACACACTATTTGGAGGAAGAGGTAGAGGTAGAGGAGAAGGAGGTAGAGGAGAAGGAGGTAGAGGTGCAGATGGAGGAAGAGGTAGAATAGGAAGCTCTTTTGGGTTCCCTATAATTGATGAAGAAACCAATACAACCATGAAAAACATTTCACCCTCTGTCCTTCCAAACTTCTATGGACTTAAAACTGAAGATCCTGAGACCTTTTTATTTGAATTTGAAGTTCTGTGTAGAACTTATGACTACTTACAAGATGCTCAAAAATTGAAATTATTCCCTTCAACCTTGAAAGGAGCAGCATTGAAGTGGTTTATGAGTCTGATCAGCAGTTCTATTAGGACATGAGAAGACATGAAACAAGCATTTCTAGAGAGATATCTAGATTATTGTATGCCGGTCAATCATAAGGAAGAAGTGTTTAAGATGTTACAAAAAGAAGATGAAAACTTGGAAGATTTGTTGGAGAGATTTAATTACAACATCAAAAGAGAAAAAATGGAAAACCTAGATCAAGACACCTTAAAAGCTCTTTTGTTGAAAACAATTAGGGATGAATGGCTGGATATCCTTAACATGATGGGAAAAGGGGATATATCACAACTTACATTACCTGAAATATCTGAGTTATGTATCAACCTTTCAAGAGGGAAATCTAAAACTGTCAAAGGTCCAAGAGATCTTGCTCTTGCAAGGGCAAGTAAGTCTGCTTCTGGGACAGTAAGTAGATCAGAAATAGGACACATGCTTGATTATTTTAAATCTAACATATTAGGGAGTCTTAGTGAACAAATAGACACCCTTAAGATACAAAACAAGCAAAAAGCTGAATCTGATGCCTTGGCAATCTTTTGTCCTAAATGTAGAAAGAAACATGCCTTGAGAGAGTGTCCTTTGGATGTAAAAGTTGTAGAAACCTGTGTCATTTGTTCTGAAAAACATGAGACCAAGAATTGTCCTTCTCTTCCTGGTCTCAAAGCTATCTTTCAGGAGGAAACTCCTACAGATTCCACAGAGTCTCTCAATTTTGTATCTAGAAGGCCTTGGCAGGGACCTCAAACACAAGGATTCCATGATCAAATGTGTAATCAACCTCCACCTTGGAATTCTTGGCAGCAACCTTGGCCCCTTAACCCCAATTCCAAAATAAATCTCCGGTTGGGCACACCAATCACAAGAGTCCACATGGAAACCACTTCTAACCTATCGGTATCCACCATCCTATCCACCATACCCACATTTTTATCTCGAAATCCCTCAGCCAAATTTTCCTCAAAATCTTGACAAAATTTTCAACAAAATCCTCAACAACATCATCGAACCAACCACCTCAAAATCAACCACTGCTACCATTCCCTCGAAAATCAAATCACCATCTACTCCAACCCATACCAAACCCCAATAATAAAAATCCTCAGAACACATACATGATAGAAGGCCAACAGTTTCCAACTTATTTAATTACTCCTCTAGACCTTAGTGATGCTCAACTTAGGTCTGGAAGAATACTTGAAAAGAGGAAACCTTTTGTGATCATACAAGAACAAGATAACTCTGAGGAAGACTCTCTACGGGTGAATAAAATTCTTGAGGAAGATACATCCTTTCAAGACCCAAACACTGAAAAATCAAAGCAAAAAGATCCAATAATTTCAACTCCTATATTAGAGCAACCATCCACATCTACTTCTATACCTCCCTTTCCAGAAAGATTACAAATTGATAGAGGTGTAGAAAAAAAAATCATGGTGCCTAATTATGATTTCCTAGATGAGCTGAGAAATGTTTGCATTAAAATTCCATTATTACAAGCCATCAAGGAAATTCCAATTTTAGCCAAAACAATAAAGGAGTTGAGTATGAAGAAAACAAGAAAAAGAATAAGAGAAACAATGAAAATTCAACTAGCAGGACAAATAGCAGACATTATGATGGGCAAGATTTCTATTCCAAAGTATCTTGACCCAGGAAATCCAGTTGTCAAAATTCACATCAATGGAATTGAAATCCAAAACACACTCATTGATTTAGGAGCAACAATCAATATCATGAGTAGACAAATCATGGATAAATTGAAACTTCCTAATCTTCTCTTTACACCCACACTATTACAATTAGCAGATAGATCTGTGATCAAACCAGATGGGGTAATAGAAGACATTCCAGTGTCCCTAGATTCTTGGGAGTACCTTGTGGATTTTATGATCCTAACTCCTAAGAATAATCTAGGAGGCCATCCTGTTATATTAGGAAGACCTTGGTTGGCTACAGCTGATGCTTTTATTAGTTGTAGGTCCGGTGATATGTATATTTCTGATGGTAGTTCAACTAAAAAATTCACTTTATATCCTCCGGCTAGGACAATTACAGATCTAGATGACACTCAATGGATAGAGGATGAAGAAGATTTACAACCACTCTTCACAATTTCAGAAATTAGTGAAGATAATCAAATTCTGAATACTCTAGAAAACTTTGAATCCTCTCCAGAACACAAACATGAATCATTTCAAGAGGGATCCAATATTGAGTTTTTTTCATCAAGGCAGATGTCTCTTCATTCTATGGACAAATTTGGCAGCTCTACAAGTGAGATTTTTCCAGGAAAAACTTTGAACATAAACAAGAACCTAGAAAAATCTCAACAAGAAGAGTTAGTCAAAGTATTACAGAGACATTCTTCTGCATATGCATGGGAATACACTGACATGAAATGGATAAGCCCCAAGACTTACACTCATCACATCTATATAGAGGAAAATTGCAAACCAATCAGACAACCTCAAAGACGGATGAATCCAAATCTTAGGGAAATTGTTAAAGAAGAATTGCAAAAATTGTTAAATGTTAATTTCATCTATCCTATTTCAGATAGTCAGTGGGTTTCTCCTTTGGTAATTGTGCCAAAGAAAAATAGAAAATGGAGGGTATGTGTTGACTACCGAGAACTAAACAAAGCTACTCTTAAAGACCATTTTCCCTTACCTTTCATAGATCAAGTGTTAGATACATTAGCTGGCAAAAAGTACTTCTCATTCTTAGATGGGTTTAGTGGTTACAATCAAATCCAAGTAGCACTTGAAGATCAAGATAAAACCACATTTACTTGTCCTTGGGGTACCTATGCTTATCGAGTATTGCCATTTGGATTATGCAATGCACCTGCAACATTCCAAAGGGCAGTATTAGGAATTTTTTCAGATCTAATACATGATTGTGTAGAGGTGTACATGGATGATTTCACAGTTTATGGAAACTCATTTGAAGAAGCTTTAGAAAACTTGGAAAAAGTTTTAAAGAGATGTCAGGAAGCAAATCTAAATCTTTCACTTAGTCATGAAAAATGTTTTATGATGTTTACTGAAGGTATTGTTTTAGGGCATCACATTTTAGGGGATGGGATTAGAGTTGACGAGTCAAAAGTTGAAGTCATCTCTAACTTATCTATTCCAAGTTGTCAAAGATATGTTAGAAGTTTTCTAGGATTTACAGGATATTATCGGAGATTTATAGAAAACTTCACTAAGATAGCATCTCCACTCTTCAAATTACTTACCAAAGATTGTGAATTCAAATGGACTTCTGATTGCCAGTTAGCTTTTGAAACCCTGAAAACCAAAATTTCTGAAGCACCTATATTAAGGGGACCTAACTGGAAGTTACCTTTTCATATCTCGACAGATGCTTCCGATACAGCTCTAGGAGCAGTATTGGGACAGAAATATTTGATTCCTTATGCCATCTATTATACCGGTAAAAATTTGACTCCTGCAGAGTTAAACTATACTGTAACTGAAAAAGAGTTTTTAGCTTTTGTTCATGCCATAAACAAATTTAGACACTATATAACAGGCTATGAAACTTTTGTTCACACTGATCATTCTGCAATTAGATACTTAATGAACAAATCAATTACTAATGGCAGAGTCATAAGATGGTTATTTCTCTTACAAGAATTTAACATTACCATTCTAGATAGGCCTGGAAAACAAAACACAGTAGCTGATTTCCTATCTAGACTCCAAAATATCAAAGATGACACTCCAGTTGAAGATCAATTTCCTGATGAATATATTTTTGCAATCTCTACTCAAACTCCATGGTTTGCTGATATTGCTAATTATTTAGTTTCAGGAAAATTTCCTTCAATAATTAATGCAAGGGATAAAAGAAAAATCATTTATGACAGTGCAAAATATTCATGGGTTGCTAATGAGTTGTACAAGACAGGTCCAGATTTGATCATTAGAAGATGTGTTCGTGAAGATGAGATGCCTGAGATTCTTAAAGCATGTCATGATGAACCTTGTGGCGGACACTTTGCTGATAAGAGGAAAACCTATAAGATCCTTAATTTAGGATATTATTGGCCATCCTTGTTTAAAGATGCTAAAGAGTATGTCAAAAGGTGTGACAGTTGCCAAAGGGTAGGGAAACCTTCTCCTTCAGGTGAGATGCCATTACAACCTCAGGTACATATTGAACCTTTTGAAAAATGGGCTTTGGATTTTGTAGGACCTATTAGTCCTCCATCAAGATAGAAAAGGTATATATTAGTTTGCACTGATTATGTTACTAAATGGGTAGAAGCCAAGCCATTACTTGTTGCTAATGAATCATCTGTAGTTACTTTTATTTTTGAGGATATTTTTACTCGTTTTGGTGTCCCAAGGGAAATTGTTACAGATCAAGGAGCTCAATTTACATCAAGACTAGTGGAGCAAATGATGGAGAGGTACAAAATCAGGCATAGAAAATCTACTCCTTATCATCCAAAAGCAAATGGTCAAGTGGAATCTACTAATAAGGTCATTGAAGGAATCCTAACAAATACTGTTCATTTACATAGAAGAGATTGGGTAGATAGACTTCCTGAAGCCTTGTAGGCCTATAGAACTACATGGAGAAACACAATAGGTCATACTCCTTATGAACTTGTTTATGGAAAGCAAGTTTTGTTTCCCATAGAGTTCCAGATTCAAACTTTGAAAATGGCAGTTCAGCTAGGACTTGATTTAACGGAGGCACAAAAGCATAGATTGGAGCAGATTAATGAATTGGATGAGATCAGACAAGATGCAGTTTAGAAAACAAGTATAGTCCAACAGCAAAGGACTAGATGGCATGACAAATACATCAAAGAGAAGAAGTTCAAAGAAGGTGACTGGGCTCTCTTGTTTGATTCAAAAGTCAAGGATTTTCTAGGTAAATTTCAAACACATTGGCTTGGGCCATATGAAATTGTTAAAATTTTTGACAATGGAGCAGTAAAAATCAGAACAATAGATGAAGAAGAGGTCACTTTTCTTGTGAATGGTCATAGATTGAAGCTGTATCACAAACCACTCTCAAGAGAAGAATTTGTCAAGAAGTTCCAAGAAAGTAGTGATGTGAAGTTAATGAAGAAGAATCTCTCTTCTTCATCAACTTGATTAAATTTTCTAAAGCATTTCTCTTTAAATAAATAAAAAATAAAATAAAAAATAAAAGTATAAACATGAAAACCAATCATTGATTGGCATGTTTATACAGAAAAGATAGGGTGAAAATCAGAGTCTCTCTGACACTCTAACTTTTCCATTTTGTTTTTGCAAGCAGCTGTTACAAAATCATAAGTTCAGATCCATTGTACTTATGATCCATCTCATTTCATTTCATTTCATTCACTTATCCATCCATACTCCATTTCATTCATTCATTCATACTTCACTTCATTCCATATATCATTCATCTCATTCCATACTTCATCCACCTCATTTCCATGTCAAAATTCAAAGTTTGAAGTCTTGCTGTAAATGAAGAACACATGTCATGGATTGCAAGGCATTTCTTTTGATTCTTCCACTCCATTTTATAAACTGAGTCCATCTCATTCCATCATCCACTTCATACATATCATGAATCATCATCCATTTTCATTCATATAACATCTCACTTATATCCCAAACCACTCCATTCCATGATCAAAATACTCTACAGGTACATTCTGCAGCTTAACAGACATTCTGCAGCTGACCAGACTTTCCGCAGCCAGAAAATCATTCCGCAGCTACAAATCCTGAAGGCACTAATCAGCAGACATTTGAATTGCAACAAAATGATCTAGTGTATCCATGAATAAGAAGAATCAAGAAGGATTATGAAGACTCTTCCAAAGGAGAACAAAGAAGACAAAGACCACAAAAAGCAAATGAAAAGAAGAGGTAACAAGTTTTGATTATAATGGCATTTCACAAGGTTTAGCATAGTTTTAGTTATGAATCATTCGAAAAAGTTGTTTTAATTATTTTTATTGATCATGACCAAAATACCCTCCACAAACTTTGGATTAAAATCTCTCATTTCAAATTCCATACCCGACATCATTTAAGCGGTTAAAAAGGCTGAAGTGTTTGATTTCCTCACGTCACCCAACCAAATCATTCAATGATGATTTTCTTTTTCGTTGTAAAAATATCTGCAGTCTTTTCAATCATTAATTCGTTTTCTCCACCTCACTTCATTTACTCATTCCGTAACTACCTCCATCACTCCATTCCATAGCCAGCCCTTCATTCCGAGATATCCCTATCACCGTGAGCAGAGCACAGGGTATATCAGTTTGAATATTAAAGCATTATCACCGTGGGAAGAGATTGAGCATTATCACTGTAAACGCAGAGGTATAGCAGTGTGGAATTTGAAGTCATTTGTCACCGAGAGACAGAGGTATAGCAGTGTGGGATTTGAAGCCAGTATCACTGAGAGACAGAGATATATCAGTGAGGAATTTGAAGCCATTGTCACTGTCAACCAGAGGCATATCAGTTCGAAGTTTGAAGCCATTGTCATTATTAACCAGAGGCATATCAGTCTGAAGTTTGAAGCATTGTCACCGAGAACCAGAGATATATGAATTCGAAGGTGAAAGTTATTGTTTCCGTGGGCAGAAAGAGTATTAATCTGAACATTGAAGGAGCAAATATGGGCCTTATTGTAAGAACCGAACCAATAGGTACAAAATACCTAGAAGGCTACCCTCAATGTAAAGAAATGTTGCAACAGGTAGGATGGCTACAATTTCTTGAGAAATTTAATGGCTTCCACAAAGAAGTCACTAAAACATTTGCAAGGTCATTTCAAGGAGCTGAGGTTGAAGTGGGGGATGTTAAATTCACTATCACTGAAGTTTTCATTGCAGAAGCTACGGGATTGCTTAGAAATGGGGAGAGATGGTTCAAAAACAGAGAATTCCATAATGAATCCTGGAAGCAAATTCTAAAATCACCAGGTATGGATATCACTGTGTTTAAGAAGGGAATTCCAAGTTCTGCATTGAAAAATAAATGGAGAAACATACTGCTTATTTTGAAAAAAATTATTACATGTGAGGGTAGATATGGCACATTTTATGTTTACCACATTAGACTGATAATGCATTTTCTGGGGGAAGATTTAAACTTACCCTACTTTTTTCTTCAAAGTTTGAAAAAGATGGCTTCCTATGTTCAAAGAAGGGTCCAATTTTTAGAGACAACTCTATACCATCATGGCTTGGTTAAGATTTTAATTGAACACCATTTAGCCAAAACAAATGATACTTGGGATAATTTCTTGATAAGAAATCATTTTGAAGAGCCAAAAGAACCCTCACCTGAACAACAGCCTACAAGGAGAAGCAGAAAATGGAGAGCTTCAAAAATTGAAATTGACAAAACAATCCAGGAAAGTAGTGAGGAAATCATCTTAGAGAAGTTGACTCAAATCAAGAGACAACTTAAGAAAGAGAAGGTAATCAGGAAATCTGCCACAGAGAAAGGAGAGGGATCTTCCCAGCCAAGAAGAAGCCATAGAATAAAGGGGAAATTAAGGAAAACTCAAATCAAACAAACAGGGGTGATAAATATAGAAGATGAGGAAACATCTATTGAAGAAGATGTTGAAGAGGATTTTAATGAAGGAACCCCTGAAATTGACCCTGCTCAGCAAGAATTTTATGACTATGTTGAAACTTTGGAAAGGAAAGCTTCAGAGAGTAGAGAGAGAACCCCTAGTCCTCCACTGTCCGAAATAGATGTGTTAAGAAGGGATAGGTATGAGCTGGAAATACTTAATATACACATCAAAAATGAGAATGACATTCTGAAGGAACAAGTCAAACTCAAAACTGATATGAACTCAACCTTATCCCTACATATAGACAAAGTGGAAAATGCTAATGAAAAGTTGAAAAAGAGGAACAAGAAGCTAATCAGGGCACTTATCAACTTAAGGTTCAAACTTGTCATCAGAAAACCCAGAAGATCTTTAGCTTCCAGGCAAAGAAGAAGGAGAGGATTAGATGTTCTTGCAGAAGCCTCTGAGTTTATAGGATAAGTTGCATGAGGATATGCAAGAAGTCAGCAGTGGGGGTATGTTGAGCCTCAAGATTGTGCTTTCTTTCATCTTACTTTACCTCATTTTCCTTTGTCCATTGTTATCCTAGACCCAATTGATCAATGAATTTAGTTAAAATTAATTTTAGAATGATTAACATGACTGACTTGCTAAGTTTTGTGATTTTTGTCATTGTAATGCATTTTGACCGGAACTAGCTGCAGAATGCAGACATTCCGTAGCTAACCGGAAATTCTGCAGCTGTCTTCACATTCAGGCATGTTCCAGGTGGCCTCTCAAGAAAAACCACATATGGGTATATTCCACGTCATGTCTACATTGTTCGTTGCTCACCATGAAGGAAAAACCGAATTCTGGATATGGTTTTGGTACGTGGGAACACATTTAAGAAGGCAGACTTCTAATAGGATTGTCTTAGTCCATATGTCCTTTTCCTTTTTACGCAACCACTTCAAGAGTCCTAATGTGATTTCGATAAGGAAAGACAATGATCCTGGAATTGTTGCAAGTCTTGTTATGTAAATTTGTTATAAAAACACTTGGGAAACTGAGAGCTAGGCTAGATTTTGTTCCAGATTTTGCTTAGATTCTGTGCTACATTTCGGAATACGCAGATTGTTCTGTTCAATTTATTTCTCCTTTAATGAAGAAGACAGTATTGTTTTGAAAGCGTTGATTTGATTTGGAGTTAGATTCCGTCTGGTGGTAGAGGGCCCCTGCCTCCTACACGGTTTTACTTGCGTAATTTAGATAAGTATCTTAGTTGCCTTTACGTTTTTGAAGTTTGAATTCGTAGTTGTTTTCATTAGCCACTATAGTTATACTTGTTCTAAAAACTCTTCCAAAAGAAGAAGCTCTTCCAAAAGATCATGATAATGAATGGGAAATGGCTATAGTGTTGTAGGATTTAATTGTAATCTCTTTTGTTCACCATCACAGTTATACTTATGCTAAGCACTCTTCCAAAAGAAGAAACTCTTCCAAAAAATCCTTATGATGTCTTAAGCATGACTGTGATCCTGAACATTTCAGTTGTGTGTTTACACTAAGTACCATAGCTGTTCTTTCTCTTAAAACGCTCTTCCAAAATATCATCATGATGGGTAGGAGATAGCTATGATATCTTAGTTTTTAATTGCTTTCAGTCTTTATGTTTGCATTTGCACTGGATTGTATAGTTAGAATTGTTTTAAGAAACTCTTCCAAAATACCAATCATGATGGACAAAACAAACTGTATAATTCCATAGAATAATGCATGATAGCTTAGTTAGGATACTCCGGAGTCTAATTGCATTCAACTCATGCTCTGTTATTTTGTTTTGAGTTTGATAATGACTTGTTAGTTCAGCACTGTTTTAGACTAGTGACATTTTAAGTTCACTTTTAGCTTAACCCATTGCATTTGCACTCCACATTTAGTTGTCATCCACTGCATATTAGATTATTTCAGTTGTTAGACTTAACAAAACAACCTTCATTATTTACAAACTTCTTCTTGTTCCAAATTTATAATTGATTCATAAACATAAGAACAGAAGACAGTATCATTTCAAGGCTTGAGGTACTTTTGCAACTTCTTTACTACTTCATAAACAGAGCCTTTCCTCAAAAGACTACTTTAAAAAGAAATCTATAACTCTTGGGCGAGGTTTAGTGATAATTAACTAAGTTGCAGAATAGAGTTAGGAACTAGTTTTAGAGTAGAGATCTTATGATGGTATCAATGTTTTCCTCCAAATATGCTTCAACAAATCTCTAATCATGGATAAAATGTTGCATCATTATAAGCTAGTTGTTTAATTGTTTAGTTAGGAGAATTTGCATACTTAGCTGACCATTTCTCAAAATCTCTTTCAAAATACCTTTGATGAAAGAATTGGACAAGTTGAGTTTATGTTTTGAGTCATTTGCTTAAAAGTATTATCAAGATTTGTTTCTGTTTAGTCATAATTTAGATTTGATTTTGTTTCAGTAGTTGCCTTTGCATTTGCCACTTGTCATCAACCAATTAAGCTTCACTCTGTTTTAATCATTAGCCTCTTTTCACTAGCTTTCTAGTCATTTACCTTGTGAACATAAATCATCACAAAAGACCAAAAACATCATAAAACACTAAACACAACGCATTAAGAGACAAAACACCTAGGCACATACGGTGCACTTCACTTCAGCAGTTTACCAATCCTGGTTGACAATTAAATGAACTCAATTTAGGAGACTAGATTGAGACCAAACAGCCACCATCCCAGTCTTCAATCAAACAAGAAGATTGTACTGGGAATCCCACATGAAATACATGGTGAGTAACATAGATAGGCCAATTAAAACACCAGTTTATTCCATTCACTCAGACCTCGACTCCTTCATCCTGTAAAATGAAAATGACATAAGTGAACAAATGAATGACAATGAGAGAGAACTAATTCCCCCAGAACAATCAAACCAGCTCTCTAATCAAGAAAATGACTCCCAAAACTCTAGTAGCCCCGAAGTACAGAACACTGACAAAACTGAAATTGACACCCTTTGGCATATGAGCTTTGATGGTTCTTATGGTAAGGCCGGATCAAGGGTTGGTTTTTGGATACAAAACACAAATGAAGTCCATTCGTATAGGTTAGATTTTCAATGCACCAATAATGTTGCAGAGTATGAGGCTCTCCTTATTGGTCTATACTTACTTAAAAATCTCAAAGCCAAGAAAATCTTGATCCAAGGACATTTTGAACTAATCATAAATCAAATTAAGGGAGAATATTCAGCCAAGAACCCTAGGTTAAAGGAATATAGAAATGCTACCCTAGACCTTCTCAAAACCTTTGAGAAATATGAGCTTACTTTCATCCCTAGGGCCCAAAACTGCCTTGCCAATGAGCTTGCCTTTGCTGCCAGCAATTTCTCTTTACCTTATTAAAATAATCAATGCCTCATCAAAATAAAGAACAAGCCTACTGTACCAGACAACTTGAACCATTGGCAAGTGTTTGACAATGATGACCAAATAGATGATTTTCTGCAATCCAGAAATGACTTTGCAAGCACAAAACAGAGTTTGAGATTTGAAAGAAATAAATCTGCTGAAAAAGAAACTCCCAAAACAGAGCTGCCCTTTGATGATGATATAAACTACCTTCAAAACCCTTGTGTTGCAGAAGTATTTGATAAATCAAATCAAAGAGAACTTGAAATTCTGCAGTACAAATATGACACCTTTCCAAGAGGCCTTACACCACTAGAAGAGTTGTTTGATTTTAATGATGTAGCTAAAAAACCCAAGATGGAACCCACTGAAACAATTGTAGAAGAGTGTAACATTGGAGGGATGAAAGACCCAAAAATAATCAAGCTATCCAAAGCTCTCCCATCTCACACAAAACAAAAATACATTGAGTTTTTTAGAGAATTTAAAGATGTGTTTGCTTGGGGGTATGAAGACTTCAAATCCTATGACACCAAAATCATCCAACATAAAATTCCTCTCAAAGAAAATTAGAAACCATTTAAACTAAAGTTGAGAATAATAAACCCCCTCTTGTTACCCTCAGTTGAGAAATAAATAAAAAATATGTACGATGCCGAGATCATAGTCCCTGTCCGATACTCAGAATGGGTGTCCAAATTTGTGTCAGTTAGGAAGAAGACCGGGGAAATTAGTCTTTTTATTGACTTCAAAAATTTGAACAAATCCCCCTTGAAAGACAATTACCCCTTGCCTAAAATGGATCACATACTCCAAAAAGTATTTGGTTCACAAAGAATCTCATTACTAGATGGCTTCTCAGGTTAAAACCAAGTACTAGTCTTTCCAAGTGACCAACTTAAAACTGCTTTCACTACACCTTGGAGTATGTTCATGTATGTTAAAATTCCATTCAGTTTAATGAATGCAGGGGCTACTTTCCAAAGGGAAATGGACACATATTTTTCAGAAGACATAGGTTACTTCATATTCATATACCTTGATTACATCACCGTCTACTCTAAGACTGATGAGGAGCACTTAGTCCACTTGAGAAAAGTCTTCGAAAAATGTAAAAAGTATGGCCTATCCCTAAATCATAAGAAAAAATTGTTTGGACTTTAGGAAGGAAAACTCTTAGGTCACATCATCTCTAAGGAAGGAATCAAGATAGATCCCAAAATAATGGAAGGCATCTTGCAAATCAGCCATCCTAGGAACATTAAAGAGCTGAAATATTTCATTGGAAAGATTAACTTCCTAAGAAGATTCATCCCTAACCTTGCTGAGCTCCTAATAAATATCACGAATATGTTGAAAAAGGAAGTAGGAGTGAAGTGGAATATGGAAGCAAAGCAATATTTTGAACTGGTAAAACAAGCACTCACACAAACACCAGTCTTAATCAGCCCTAACTTCAGCAAGGAATTTTTCATTTTTTCCTTTGCCTCTGAACATACTGTGGCAGCAGTATTGTTGCAAAATAACATCATGGGGCAAGAGCAGCCCATAGCTTTCTTCAGAAAAGCCTTAAGGGATGCCCCTCTAAAGTATAACATTATGGAGAAATAAGCCTTTGCCTTAATCAAAGATTTGAAGGATTTTAGAGTTTATATTTGGCATTCACATATCATAGCCTTTGTCCCAAACATGGTTGTCAAAGATATACTTAATAAAGACCCTAATGGTAAAAGGGGAAAGTGGATTGCTACCATTTTAGAATATGATTTGTAAATCAGACCCACTAAATTGATTAAAGGACAAGGACTTGCAAAACTGATGGCTGAGTTAAACTTCCAAGCTTTAGACATGAACATGGTTGATATTTTGGAAGAGATATAAGAATGCACAACACCATTCATTGAAGAAACATTAATGAACTCTCCTTGGTATGCTGACATCATATATGTGTTGCTTTATCTGAATGCTCCTCCTTCTTTGTCAAAAACAAAAGCTAGATTTTTCAAACAGAAGGCTTTAAATTATTGTATATTAGATGGAGTTTTGTATTGGAAAAATGTTGTGGGGATTTTACTTAAATGTTTCCTTCAGGTTGATGCAGGAAAAATCATGCGTGAGCTACATGAGGGAGAATGTGGAGGACATCTTAACTGGAAGACCACAGCAAACAAGATCCTCAGGTCTTGATACTATTGGCCCACCCTCTTCCCAAACACCCATAAGTTAGTCATGTCCTGCCACAAGTGCCAAATCTTTGATGGCAGGAGAAAAATCTTACCACTACCTTTGCAGCCTATCAATGTTGAGGCTCCGTTTCAACAATGGGGTTTGGACTTCATTGGGGAAATTCACCCATCATCCTCAGCCCAACACAAATGGATCCTCATGGCCCCTAATTATTTTACCAAATGGATAGAGGACATACCCACTAGGAATGATACTGACTCTGTCATCATCAAATTCCTTGAAACCAACATACTATCTAGATTTGGTTGTCTTAGGAAAATAATCATAGACAATGCTGCTACTTTTAAATCCAAGAGGATGGTAGATTTCTTCCATAAATATCAGATCACATTAGGCCATTCTACTACCTACTACCCCCAAGGAAACGGTCTAGCTGAATCCTCCAACAAAAGCCTTGTTAATATCATCAAAAAATTGTTGGAACAGAATCAGAAATCTTGGCATAGTAAGATTGTCCATGCCTTATGGTATGATAGATTGACTACTAAAAATTCCATCGGCATGTCTCCCTATCATTTGGTTTACGGCATGGATACAGTCTTCCCAACATCTCTAGAAGTCCCAGTCATGAAACTCCTTCAAGAGGTCCAAGCTGAAGAAAATGACATGAAAAGGAGGATCAATCAGACCATTCATTTGCAACAATCAAGAGAGGAAGTATATGAAAGGACAAAAGTATTCAAGAAGGAATCAAGAAATTATTTGATAGAAGGACCAAAGAAAATGACTTCCAAGTTGGAAATGTAGTTCTAAAATGGGATTCCAGGTGGATTCCAGAAGGGAAGACAAAGGAAAACATGGTAAGTTTGAAAATGTGTGGAAAGGCCCCTATATCATTGATTTGGTGAGAGGCAACAATGCTTTATTTTTGAAGGAACTTGATGGAATTGAAATGTTTGGAGGTCCTGTCAATGGAAGGATGCTCAAGAACTATTTCTGCCAAGAATCTTAGTTTCAAAACTTTTTTTTCATTGTATATAACATTGTTTTTTTTTAATTTGAAAAAGAAAAACACAAAAACAATAGAAAAAGGAAAAAGAGGGCAATTCAAAGAAAAGGTATAGCCCCATACCGAAAAAGAGAATTTCTGAAAGTGAGCTAGTCTGAATGCCACTACTGATTCAAAGGGATATATTGTTCAATTATCTAGCCTAATCATGGTTGAACATGCTTTAAATTTATGTTGATAAGTTAGTAGAAACTTTGACTGATAAAACATTATTTCGGACTTAACTTATTCAAAGAAAGATAGATTAGGAGATATGTTGATAAGTTAGTAGAAACTTTGACTGATAAAACATTATTTCAGACTTAACTTATTCAAAGAAAGATAGATTAGGAGATTGAAAAGATACTGGTTCCACATGCTTAAAACATAACCAAAGAGATAGATAAAGATGCCTCACAAAAGAAAAATCATGGCCTTATCTCTCTAATTTACTTTTATGCAAAATAATGTTGTGTGCAAGCTCAAATGCCACTACTTGTAATTATTCAATCATACAGCCTAAACATGATTGAGTAAATTTGAATTTCATGCTGATAGGTTAGTGAAGAAGATTTTCCAAACTGTATAATCTTGGCTTATCAGTAGAATAGATTAGGATATAAAAGAATGGTTCAAACAAACTCAAAATCTGAACCAAGAAAAGGAAAAAGATAGCTCTAAATAGATCAAAGCCAGAGCCAGAAAAAGAATAGAAGGATGTTTATAATTTTCAAATCTTAAGCCTTCACAATTTTGTTTTATTTTTCTTCAAATAAAGTCTATGTGAAAATTGTACATAAATCCATAGACACCATAGCAAATCAGACTGCTTAATCCTGATTTAGCTATGTTTTAAATTTCTATTTTAGAATATAGAGAATGCAGATATGTTAAACAGCTTAATCTTGATAGATAGTAGTATAGGTAGAAATAAAAGAGTTCAACTGTTTAATCTGGACTCTCAAAAGAAATAAGGATAGATTTAGATTAGTTTTTCGTGTTTTCAAAAGAAAAAAATGTTGATGTTAAAAGGGTTTGCAAGTCCAAATGCACCCACTGAAGAAAAAATGTTAGGAAAAGTAGGATGTGTAGGTAAAATTTTGGCAGAAAATTTATCTTGTTGTGATCTTGTAGATCATCTTTTTAAATAGCATGATCAAAAGAGAAAGAGGAATGTCAAAAATGCCTAATGGGCAAGGCACTAGTCTTCTTTCCAGAGATTTATTCTCTGAGGTTCTTGACACCTCCAAGGAGCTGCCTTCCCCAAGTGGAGCCACTGTTAGCCATCTATAAATTTTGTTATATATCATGATGGCTAAAAAGGTTCTTAGGATTTCTAGAAACGAATTTTTATGAAAAATTTGTGATTTCTTGAAATCCCACTATGTTCTTTATCATAATTCTGCCAATCCACTGAAAATATTCAATCAAAGCCTCTAAGTTGCCTTGCTGATACCAAAAGAGACTGTTTCATTCATTTTTCCCACTCATTCTCACTTATCAAAATCAATCATTTTTCTTTGAAAAATCCCTTTAAACCCTTTCATTTACCCCTTTAAACCATTAAAACCCCTTTATAATGCTTTAAACCTCCTTTTTACACTTATCGGAATCCTTGAAAAAGCTCAAAAAACCTTCATTTTGGCCTTACAAAACTCCTTTTAGCATAAGAATTTAAGCGCCTTTCGGCTTAGCCTTAGCCCCATTTTTCGTCATATGACCCACTCCATGACCGAGTGCTAGGCCCATCGGCATTTCGGCTTTTCGCCGGTCCCTGTGAACTTTTTTCCCTTTAAAAATGTTCACCGCCGATACGAAATCCAAATTCAATCTGGATCGTTCATTCTCCCCAGATCGGACGGTCTGCGCATCATTCCATCGCATCGGCGCATCGCCCTTTCCTCGTTCCCACTCCTTTTTCCGCCAATGGAATTCCCCGCCAATAAAATCCCGACCGCCGATCTCCCTCAAATCGGACGGTCCACGCCACATCGCACTTCTCCTTCTCCATCGCATCGCACTTCATCTTCTCCATGGCATCGCTCCATCGCAATCGCTCGCTCCACATTTCCTCCTCCCATCCATTCGGATATTTGATGTGCGTGGCCTCGATTCAATCTTAGCCATCCATTTCCCCACATCCAATAGTCCACATTACTCCTGCATGTCAACCTCGCCCTTTTCATTCTCCTTCATCGTTTAATCCTATCCATTGATCTCTTCCAGATCTTATGGTCATTGCTCCTTCGAAATTTTGCCATCCCCCTGACCCCTCATCCTCCATCTTTTATCTCCGCTTCTCCGAGTAAAACTCCACCGTTGATCCTCACGATCCAATGGCTCCCATTTATCCCCTCTTTACAACTCCTCCCAATATCTTTTCGCTACCTGAAAAAATTGCTGACGTCATAGTCGGGTCCCACCTTTCTTCCTCCCACACATCTTTCCTCCCTTCACATTTGATCCCAGCCATCGATCTCCCAGATCTAACGGTCTAGAATTATTTTTGCACTCGGTCCACCAAAATTATTTAATGCTCCATATCAACGTGAAATGGGCAGTTTTGATAGGACACATGTTGTCCTATAACCCGTATCACGTTCGATCAGCCCATTACCGTTTACCACCTTATGGCCACGCAAAAACCACCTACGGTTTTCTGTAAAACTGCCTTTCCACTCTCGCACCATAAACCTTGCTTAAATCCTGTTTCTTATGGTTTCGACCATGGAATCTCCTTTTGCTGCATTCATTCCCCTCTACACAGCTGCTTCACCTTCGCCAAGCCTATGAAGTAGTTTTATCCTAAAAACGTAGGATTTATTGATATTTTATGTTGAGTTGCAGGTTTAATGGCGGGCAAATAAGCCAGCCCTTTCAGAAGCCAAAGTAGTGGCAAGAAAGGCCCAGGATGACGATCCTTAGGGGAAAATCATGAAGAAAACGAGTTCACAGGGTTTTAATTCAAACGTTTGATCAACGTATCATGAGCATTGATTAAATGAAACCCTCCAATGCGCCAAAGCCACCCATACGCAAAAAGCAACGGAGACCAGAGATGAAGAATGAAGATTAAAATGCATATATCCGAAGATTAAAGGCTTAACTTGTGAAGATTAAAAGATAAAGACACAGTTAAAGACAGATAAAAAAGGTTTAAAGAAAGCCATAAAGTATTAAAGGCAACATGATGAATTATGAAGGCAAAAAGTGAGATCAGGTCTTAACACAGTTTAAATGATGAAATTAAAGGAAAGATTAGGCTAAAGCAACCTCAAACACATCAACACAGAGCAGTTATTCAATCAGAAATATCAACTGAATCCTTTGGCCAATTCTTATCCATAAAGCCAATTAAGCAGTTATTACACAAAAGAATATATTTTAAACTGTCAGGATAGTTATTGTAAAGATAAGATAAAGCCTTAAAGTCAATCTTTTCCACCTATCTTTATCTCAGAAATTAAGACAAATTTAGCCCTGCATATTGTTGCCACTGAAATATTCTGTTCTTGGAATCATCTCTTTAAAGCAGCTTTGTCTAGGTTTGTCAAAGAAGTCTATTTAAAATCATGCTCTTTGCCTTTACTTAGCTAAAATTGTTTTAAGGAAACCTTATAGCTGTAACTTTGGATGTTAGAGTTTTCTCTCCTTATATGGTTATAGTTACTTGTGTATCTTAAATTTTTTTCTGCTCTAGATGATAAAAGCTCTAAAAGTTAGATAATTTTCTTACCTTTCTAAGTTTTTATCTGAATGTTTGTCTTGGTTACTTATCTGTTTTCAGTATGAAAGCAAATGGATTAGGTTCTGCTTATGCCTTTGATTCCCTTGTTGTTCTTATCAATTTTATAACTCCCTTAGTTTACAAGTATATAAAGGATTTTGTTTCAGCCTTTTATTAGCCTATTGTTCCAAAGTTTAATGTCCATCTCATGATCCTTCACAACCTTAAAGATCCACCAACGAAGTTAAATTTCCTTGCAAATCCTCTTGAAACCATTGATGAACTCATTCATGAACTTGTTTGACTCCATTGCCCAATGACTTAACAATCTTCCATGTTTCCTACCTAAAATCTATCAAAGTATCATACCCAACCAAAAAACAATCAAAATACTTTGCACTTAACATCTAGCCTAAAATCAACCCTAATCAGTAAATAAGACATATCTTTGCACACATTGAGAGATCCCTCTCCGAATCCAGGAAGGCTAGGTCCTTGGATTCGAAAGCTTGGTTTGATGTTACCCTTGTCAATTTGTATCTCAATCAATCTAGCAAATTATGGGGAGATAACACCCGACACCTGTTCCTAGGCTCCACCCTCCAAACCTGTGTGCCGCTTCCCCAACCATCCCGCGCCGTCGATCTCACTCCCCGAGATCCGATGGCCCAGACTGCATATCGCGTAGAAACTCGCACCTGGTTTTAAAGTTCTCAACCTGCACGAAATAGGTGGTATTAGCCCTGCCACACGTTGATTAACCTGTGGTATCACGTCCTATTGATCCAAAACCATTTACCTCCCTCCACGCGCGCAATAAACCACCCTGATTTTTTGAAACCGCTTTTCCCTCCCCACACCAAATTTAAAAATATTTCACCTCCATTTGAATTCCACCAGAATATGCCTCTGAAACCATGCCCCTGCACCATCTCCTCCTTCGCAACATGCCTCCCGACCTCCACGAAACCCTGAGAATACAGTCGACCTGATCCCGCAAATTTTAAAGATTAACAATTTGTGTTTTTGCAGGTTTTAATGGCAAGGATGCCCAAAAATCATTCCAAATGGGCCAAAAAGACAAGTGAAGCCCCGAATGATGATCCAAGGGGCTTCATACAAATTTTAAGAAAAAGAGGTGAAGATTTAAGCCCTGCAACCACTGAAATCATAATCCTTGGTGGACATTCGACCCTTTAGCCATGAAGAAGACCGCATCCCTGCACACAAACAAAGCAAAAAAACAGTGAAGGAAATGAATATTGGAAGGATTAAGGGGCTAATCCTAAATCCAAAACCACAAACACAGAGGATTAGCCACAAAGACAACGATTAAAGGATGAAAGTCAAAGGTTTAAAACAAAGAATAAATAAATAGCTAGTCAATGATTAAAGAAGAAAGGACAGTGAAACATAATATAAAGGCTAAATCAAGGTTCAAAGGCCTAATAAAGATTTTTTTGATTAAACAAAGATAGATTTACCCAAAGACATCTTCGAATGACTAAATCAAGAAGCATTTACTCCTCCAAAGACCAAACTGCCACCTACAGCATGATTTCTTTTCATAAAAGCAGTGGGCAGTTATTACACAGTCAGAGATATTTTGAAGAACCTCAAATAGTTATTAAAAAGTTACTACAAAGCCTTTCAAGTCAAATATTTCAACTAAATAACTCAGAAGTTAAGACAAAGTTATTATTCAAGAGTAACTCTTTCAAATATTTTTTGCCTTGGGCCTTGCATGGTCCTAAAGGTCAAAAATCATTAACTCTGTAATAAATAAACACCTAAACCCTAGTTTCAATTCCACCTCCTCATTCACATATAAATATTTCATATGAGCCTCATTATTAATGTTGGTTGCTGAGCTAAATTTGAGGATTGAAGAGCTGCTGAGCTAGTTGAGGAATACTAGGTTGGATGGAGAAAGCTTTGAGTTGTAAAGAACTATTGTACTGGAGTATGTAACTGGTTTGAACATCAATAAAATAAGCACGTTCACAGGATCCTTGATCTATGTTAATGGTGATGTTTTTCCTCTGTGTTACTATGTTTTCTTATGTTTTGAATTCTGTCCATATTCTCTGATAAAGAACAGAAAATTTAGGGTAGGATTTGTTGTTATAGCACCCTATTTATATCTGCAATATTCATCTTTATGTTTTCTTCTGCAAGGTCTGATTAGAGGATTCTTAGTTTCCATTAATTTTTATCTAGCTTGTTATTTTAATAATGATTTAATAGAGTATAACCAAGGAATTTTTGGTAAGACCATGTTCATTCATACGGTTTGAGATGTTGTTTTAAGGAATGATTTCAATAAAGTGCAACCAGGGAAATTAGTGGTGAATCCATGCTCCTTGAGTACAACTTGAGATATTGTTTTTAAAGGTCTTCTTGAAGTATGATTAGTAGAGTCGAAACCAGGGAAGTCTATGGTATGCCCTGTCCTCTGGTCTGCCTTTAAAATTTGCTTTGAAAGATCCCTAGAGAGTTAGTCAAAAGTAGATTAGATTATTTCTGTTTAATCTTAGGCTGCTCTCATTTTTATCTTGCATGTTTTCTTTATCTGAAAGTAGTCTTAGGATTATTGGATTGTTGTATTAGAGGTTTTCTTATTAAAGGTTTGTCCAAAGAAGTCTATGGTATGCCCTGTCCTTTGGCTTGCTTCAAACAGTTACCATAAAAGGCTTTTCTTGTCTAAGTAGAGCTAGAAGATTCTTAACTAACTATAGCTTTGTTTCCTTCACAACTTATTTTTTTTCCATATCACAACCTAACCTAAAGAGATCCATCTTGTATAAATAGCTTGCCCTATGAAAACCCTTGTAGAGTTGTTGAAAAATTAAACCCTTTTATGATTCCATAGCCCAATGGATTAATGTTTTCTCATAGCCAATATTTTTAGCTGAAACATTCTCTCAATCAACTCCAACCCTTGTTCTCTCAAGTGACTTTTCAACCAACCAAAACCAACAAGTTCTCAGAGATTTATAACTAGCCTAATATCATAAACAAAATCATAAAGATATATCATTTAAAGACACTCATATAGAGAGATCCCTCTCTGAATCGAGGAAGGCTAGATCCTAGGATTCCAAAGTGGTTCTGATGTGGCCCCTTGTAGTATACTGGGGAATAATGAGTAATAAATAACTTCAAAAACTCTGGAAAACCTCATTTTTTAAGCTCATAATGAATCGAGTGTCAGCCAAGAATGGTTCCTGATTGTTGATGGTGGAAAACAACCAGTCCTATAAAACAAGTAAAACTCCTCCACCCGGTGACTCCAATAGTTTTCAGTAGGCTTGCTGACCCCACTGGTTTTCCATAAACTCCACTAGGATACCTATTCTATCATCAAAAGCATCACAGAAACCCAGTTCAGAAAAATTTTGTGGATTAAGATTTTCTTATACAGATTGTTTTGCCCTCTAAAAACTATCACACATGGCCAACCTTTCCTATCCTTGGGTCTGAATCCTGGCTTCACGAAGAATCAATACTAGATCTCACCCAGACCCAAATCCTCTAACCATAGTTGATGACCTAGAAAATATTTTGTGGCAAACTTCTAAATCTGAACATTCAACTACTATTAGGAACATTCATAAAATCCCATGGGAATGCATTAAGCAATCCCAATCATGCTAATGGTGGACAACAGAGCTGAAATAATTCACCTGGAGACTCCACAACTCTCAATAGATCTAAAGACTCCACTAGTAGAGAACTCTAGACAGGTTGTGAAGATGTAGTGACCTTTTCTCGGACTGATTGAAAAAAATGTCCAGGTCTGTGGCAGACCTTCTTGTTGTGGAGGTAAATCCCCTCTGCGGAAAAAGGTGATCCCACTAGCCCTAGAGTGGGTCTAGAAAAAATCGAAACACGCAAAGCTATTGATTCCTAGTTACAAAAGATAGAATTGTGATATATCGCTTACCATGATTCCTTCACTACTGTTGTCGAAGAAGAAGTGGTGCTTCCATTCCTAACTAGACAAGTCACGATCTGTGAGCTCGCTGCATCCAGATACTTGTAGACATGCAAAGAAGAGAGACAACATGAAACGTAATATTTCACACTTTATAACTATCGATCAGTCAGAGAGGAACGAATGAAATTGCATTATATAATGGACAAACACAATCATGGAACCAATAGTAGAGTCATGTATATTAAGATATGAGAGAATGATTACAACTCGTGCTCTGACGTCGCGATATTCCTTCGATAGGATTCCAACGGGACGTGTCTCACAAAGCTCGTCAGGGATTTGACAAAACTCTCTCTCTCTCAGGGTTCTCCTTAGCTTTACTCTTGATTTTCACTCAGCTACAATTTATAGAGGGCAGGCTTTTATAGAGGGAGGACGGGAAGTTGGGATCCCTATAATCATGGGATAAAGCCCTATCTCTTAGGAAGGTTCCATGAGAGGTGGAAAACCACTTCCTAATCAGGGAGATCTAGAGCCAAACAACCCAACCTCTTTTTGATGATTTGTTCTGAAGTTGTTAGAATCAAAATTCTGCCTTCTATTGTTAAAAAAAATTCCTTAATAGGCTTGGCGCGGGTACAACATAGGGACAGAGCGCCATCTGGCACGCCCACTAGTATATATTTTCCCCATTGGCGCGAGGGATGAACTGGCTACTCACGCCAATGCCAAAACATGGGTTTTTGGGGCTTTTCTAAGGAAATGTTGTTTAGGAGAATTCTTTCCCTTATGTAGAAGGATACCATCAAGGTGTTTTCAGGACATTTTACTATTCACAGGTCATGGGAATAGTCCTCCAATGTGCGGGACGAGGGATAGCAGGGATGGTGAAAAAATGTTGTGTAACAGATGCCCCCTAAAGCATGAGGTCCGAGAGAGAGGGAGGGGTGAAATTATTTATGAGAATGTGTCCAACTGAAAACACTGCCGTCGGAAGACCTGCAAATACAAATACAACTGATATCTCTAATACATGATATGTGGTATGGGCATAGCCATCCATAATAGAGTGTACAAAAACTTGGATCCAAGGTATGGATGCAGCCATCCAGTAAAATAAGGATCAACAAGTAGACTCAGGTATGGTCGCAGCCATCCAATCAAAAGAGTCATGTAACAAGTCATAATAATCCACAAAGAACCCACAGCCTAGATTTCATCAGACAAAATCCAGGGTCTTGCGCTCCATCTCGATCCAAACAAAGTACAAGTTCGAGCATGCGAATATGTGAGCTGAAGTCGAACATGCAAGAACATCATCTGCTTACCAGCCAATGATGAAAGCTGTAAAAAGACATGAGAGAAACCACCAATAATGATGATGGCCCTCAAGGTACAAGAGGTATAATCCATGGAATGTGAACAGTTATTTGGCGTCGAACACCCGCATAATCATCCGGTCGAAGGCCAATAATGAAAACCTTGCGTCGAATGCGAAGAACGTGCCATTAAGGCATGCAGGCTCGAAGGTACCTGAAGGGAGTCTCTAGACAAACTTCCCGGATAATAAACTGAAGTCGACAGGAAGTGACCTTGAGCGAAGGTGGGCCATAATGTTTCCCACATCATCGACACGAGACAGAGGAACATGATGTTTGTGAATCAAGACCAACAGAGAATCAGAGGGAGGTTGAAAACTGCAGAGGCCAACTTCTCTTGAACATATCGGCAGCACGACACTGGATTTGGCAGTATTTGACATCAAGGGATCTGAGGTCATGGTGACATGGAAAAGAGAAGATGAGCAGTCAAAAGAGATTACCCAAACCCATGAAGGCAAGTAGGTAACGAGATGAGATGTCCCCAACCCGAAACGAATGCAGACAAGTGCCATGTTCAAGAGTGACATACTGCCGATGTAGGAATTTACAGGGTATGTTCCGTAGATCAAGAACCAAAGGTCATTTCTCACAAACAGATCACAAATCAGTACACTAGTATAATCACATGGTTAAAACCCTCAAAGAGGGAAGAAGTCCACACCCTGAGCTGACACGGCCACTTCAGGGAATTTATTAATATAAAAAAAGGTTACATATGTTTCTCTCATAAACGGTTACTGGAAAAATGACCCTCCATGCTCTTTAAATAGAGATCATGGACCAATAGGGTGTTAAGCCATGGATCAAGTGCCGTTAATACCGAGGTGAGATATAACCGTCGGATCACTACAAATCGTGACTGTCAGATTATAAGTTACAAATGTACATGGTAAATAAACACACTTTACCTAACTCTACACTAGACTAAGTTATTCTTAACTATTTCCTATGTGTTGGAATATCCTAACATCCCCCCTTAAGAACAACTTGGGATAGGATTGAAGGATTTACAAAGGTGACACAAAAGGAGCCTATTTCCTATGTGTCTAAATATCCTAACGTCCCCCCTTAAGAAAAAATTGGGATAGGATTGAAGGATTTAAAAAAGTGACACAATAGGAGAAGGAAGGAGACATTAGAGCCTATCCCCCCTTAATGAAAACTTTCCTGAACTCCAAGTATGGATCGAATTTTGGTAAAATTCGCTTCTGTGAGAGCCTTCGTAAAGATATCAGCTACTTGATCATTGGTCGGACAATACTGCACTTCAAGAACATGATCATGAATGAGCTTTCTGATGAAGTGTATGTGGAGTTCAATTTGTTTCATACGCTGATGCTAAATGGGATATTTACATAGCTGAATGGCACTATGATTATCACACCAAAGTGTAGTTGGATGCTGCTGATGAAGACCAAATTAATACAGGATCTGACGAAGCGACATGGCTTCCTTGCTGGCTTCAACTGCACCACGATACTCTGCTTCTGCTGAAGAAAGGGAGATGGCACTTTGTTTCTTACAAGACCAAGTAATAGGTCCTGAACCAAGAGTGAATACATATCCTGCAATGGACTTTCGATCATCAGGGTCACCAGCCAAATCAGAATTAGTGAAACCAATCAACAAGGGAGATGCTCCTGCACTGTAATGAATCCCGAACTGAACTATACCTCGAATATATCGAAGTATTCTTTTAGCTACTTTCCAGTGACTTTCACGAGGTTGGTGCATAAACCGAGCGACAAGACCAATGAAAAAGGAAAGGTCAGGATGGGTATGAGTTAGATACAAAATTTTACTAACAAGTTGATGGTATAAGGTAGCATCAACTTCAGGGGTAGTACAGTTGACTGAAATATTTACTCCAGACTGAAAGGGAGAAGGGGCGGGCTTACATTCTTCCATGTGAAAGTGGTGTAGAAGATCACAGGCATACTTGGACTGAGAGAGGGTAATGCCTTCCTTGGATTGCAAGACTTGAAGACCAAGGAAATAATGAAAGTGTCCTAAGTCTGTCATTTCAAACTTCTTTTTGAGGCTAGACTTCACATGGTTTATATGGTTTGGATCATTACCAGTAAGGATAAGATCTGTTGGGGTTCCCATGTTTTGGAAAGGTTGGAAATACCAAAATATGAGACAACATCAAACCACTTTTAGACCTCAGGATCTAGCCCTCTTGGGTCCAGAGAGGGATCTCTCTATGATTGTTTAAGGTATATGTCTTGGAAGTTAAAAGATTAAGATATTAGGCTAGTTATAAGGCTCGGGGTTTTTTTGTTTGATTGTTTGTTTGGTTGTTGGGAATCAGGAAAGAAGGGTTCAATATAATACAAGGTTGGTCAAAGAGGATTTTAGGCAAAGGGGAGATAATTCCAGGGAACATTGAAGACCATTGGGCAATGGAGTTAGGAAAGGATTTACTTGCTACTCAATGTGCAGACTTTTAGTTGGGCTAGTCATCTAAAGCATTGGATCTTAGGATGATAGTGTGATGTGAAATGGTAAGAGAAGAGGAAACAATAAATATTCTAGAACACAAAGTTAAAGACCTGAGATCAGAGAGAGACTTTGAACTCTCAATGCTTCGGCCTCCAACTTGAGGAATCTTAGAGAGGTTCAATTATTTGAAAAGGATCCTAGTGAGATAGAGACCGAGTTCTATATCTCCCAGTGTTCCCAATTCTTTCAATTAAATCCTAACAAGAACATCTAAGAACATATTCATTTAATTCATACATTAGATAGCAGGCAATGGCATCCATTACACTGGTTAAATTAATTGAAATAAACTCTTAGATAACACATTTGGTAGAAAACATCAAAGGAAAGGAGAGCAGAAACATAGGGTACCTAACAAGGGTAAATCCTATGACAGATTTCTGATGCAAGCTAGTAGAAATGAAATGAAATGAACTGCAAGTTAAAAACAAATACAGAGACAGGAAAACATCACCGCTGCTTTAGATCAGGATCCAAAGAAATGTGCTTGTCATATTAAAGAGCAATACCAGTCAAGTAAAACATTACCAATAGCTGTATATTCAGTTTGAAAACATCTTCCTTAGCCTATCTTACAACTTTACACAGAGACTATGTCTCAAAGGAAACAAATTGTAGTTCTCTAATAACTGATCAACAACCTTACAATGAGTTTTTTCCTGAAATTTATAGCTAAAGAGAGCAGAGGAGGTAGGTGAAAAACTAAATGAAGCATTA
Organism: Pinus albicaulis; assembly: GCA_034641835.2. Lineage (NCBI taxonomy): Eukaryota > Viridiplantae > Streptophyta > Pinopsida > Pinales > Pinaceae > Pinus > Pinus albicaulis. The sequence continues at coordinate 850,950,955 of CM076577.1, read as the reverse complement.
AAACTTCGAAAAGAAAGAGGGCTGAAGCCCATTCTATTTTAAATCCTATGCATTTATCCCTGGTACTCCTTGGATGAAATGGTGGTCTTCGTTAGGCTTCCACTTACTCCAGGTATGCCCCTGATGTACTTTGGCTGTAGTACTTTGTAGTACTTTGGTGAATAAACAAAAAGGTAAATAAATGACAGTGAAGTCCACCATACTGCATAACAAATGATCTGGTAGCTTAGGACTGTTCCGTCAAGGTGGAAATCTTCTAAGGAACACGGTAAATAAAGGGAACGATATGGGCGCCTTGTCCTTTCACAGGTAGGAACGTTCTGCTGATGTAGCTACCCTGATGACATAGTTTTCTGTGCATTGGACCTTCTGAGAGATCCAAGGGGTCTTCGATCTAATACATTGCCTTGAAATACTTGGATTAAGGCTCAAAATATTCTATTACAGGCCCTAAACACTATGTTTTTCGCACTGATACTCTTTGTCGCTTCCACGTTTGCCTCTGACTGCGAAATCTATGATTTAATGGATCTGGGGAAGATTTTATAGAGTTTAAACTCTATTCCTTTAATGCGAGCCCTGTCATATGTCTTCTCAGACCCTTATTCATGAGTTCGGCTCTTAAAAATGGTCCTTTCCTGTTTCTCTGTAACTATACAAAGATTGTGAATCATGGCGGTTGTCTGTCGCTCGTACCCTGCAAAAACACGCAACTCTGTTATGAAATCCATGCATAGGGAAGGGTGGCTATAGAGGACAGGAGAATGTTAGCGCGGAGGTGGTAAAAATAGTGGTTTTGGATGAACCAATGGTGAAAAATGCAGTAATATGGTGTAAACAGCGACTAATAGGATTTTGGTGGATAAATGCGCGTGGACCATTTGATCGTGGCTCGGTGGCGAAGATCGACGGTGGAGATTTAATCAGTGGGATGGCTTATGAAGTTGGGCGGAATGTATTAGAATGAATGAAAATGTAATGAAAATGATCGTGTGTGGTGGGACCGGGCATGGGAGGAGGGCGATTCATTTAGGACCGTCGGATCTCAGGAGGAGATCGATGGCTACGATCCAATCGGAGGGGAGAAATGGGAGGGTCGACAGTCTGATTGAATGATGGTGCGATTGGTTTATGGCCATTGGATCTTGGACTAACGGACGATCGAGATTGGATCAAGGAAATCGTAATCACAAAGGGCGGAAGGTGGCAGCGATTGGAAAATGCGATTGCGATTGGAGCGGGAGAGTGAGGGTCGTTGGATCAATAGGGGAATCAACGGTGGAGATGCAATCGGCGGAGAAAAAGAATGGGGCGACGAGACACGATGCGATAGGATTTGGGCCATTGATTCCGAATGGATGGACGGCTGTGATTTGATTGGGGAATCGCAATCGGGTGAAACATAGTAGTGGCACAGCGAAAGTTGCGATTTCGATCGGAGCGGGAGTGTGATTAGCGTCGGGTCATCTGATCTAAGTGATAGATCAACGGTGGAGATCACGGCGAAGGTATTATAGACCAAAACTCAATCGCATCGGAGTTTTTTTTTTAACAAAGAAATGCACTTCACCAACAGTGTGATTGCGATTAGCGCTTTGAGTCTTTGCGCCTGGTTCTGGCGCTGGATTACGTGGGGAAGTGGTTTAAAGGCTGGTGGAAAAGGGGCTAGGCCCTATATAAGTTAAAAAGTTGGTTTTTTCCCATTTTTAGTGCATTTCAAGGCTAAGAAAGGGTAACGATAGAGGGAAAAAAGGGGAATTAGACCAAACAAGGGGTGAATGTAGGATTAAAGGGGATTTTGGAAGGATTTAGAGGGTAGAAGGGGAACTTTGACAAAGGGAAAAAGGGGTTAAAATGGGATATTCTGCAGGGATACAAGGGGCAAATAAATGCCTTTTTGGAGCACAATTTTTCATCATTAGTGAGGCTTATTGACTCAATAACAACAGAGGGAAACAATCAAAGGGCAGGGAACATGAAAAGGCTTCAAGGATGATGTGTTTTCAAGAGAAATGCATTCCTTGAAGGCTCATAAAAAAAATTAGCCCCTTTCTTGCTTGTCAAGGAATTCATAGGGGGCTAACAGTGGCTCCAAATGGGGATGGCTTCTTCTTGAAGGAGTCAAGAATTCAGAAATGATCTTTGGAGTAGGCCAAATGCCTACTGCTTGAGCCACCTTTCTTCTTTGGTTTTCAGCTACCACAATTGTGAAGACATCAATTAGTAGAAACTTCACCCAAACAATATACCTACCCATCCAATAATCCTAGCATTTTTTCTTCTTCTAGGGTGTATTTGGACTAGAAGACCCTTTACATCATTTATTTTATAGACAAAAGATAAACCTGTTCTAAATCTACCCTTATCACTCCATGAGACCAGATTAGACTGCTGGTCTCATATGTTTCTCTACCTAATCTAATATCTGCTGGGATTAGACTGTCCAGCAGATTTCTTCTCTACATTCTACAACAGAAATTTAAAAACAGTCAAACTAGGATTATTTGTGACTCAAGTTTTTAGCTTGTTAGAGTCACTTTCTTTTCTTCATCTCAGCTCGGATTTTGGGCTTGTTAGAGCTGATTCTTATTTCTTCTTTGCTGGTCCAGGTTTTGGGCATGTTTGAACCAACTATCTTTACTTTCTTTGGCTCAGGTTTTAATCATATTAGAGCCAGTCTTTGCACTTCAGAGGTTCATGTTTTGAGCATGTCTGAACCTCTCCTTTTTCTCTATTTTTTGGAACATTTTCTCTTTTTCTTGAAAACAAACACAACAATGGTATTTACAATGGAAATGGAAACTGGAAGTTGGAAATCAGCAGAAGTAGTGTTTGAGCATCCTGCCATTTACAAGACCCCCAAACAACTCAGTACCATCTAACTCTTGTAGAAAAAAGGCATTTGAACCCACAGTGGCCTGGATGATGTATGGAACTTGCCACAAACTGTCAAACTTGCTGTGCTTTCCTTTTTCCTCTCTCCTTGAGTCCCACTTCAGAACTTTATCTCTGATTTTGAAATCAGAAGCTTTGGTTCTCTTGTCAAACAACTTCTTTATGTTTTCCTGAACTTTGATAGCTCTGTTATAGACCTCTTCCCTTGTTTTCTGGAGATGGATCGTTTGGTTTATCCTTCTCACAATACTGTCTTCTTCTGTCTGAATCTCTTGGACCAGCTTGATCACTGGTACCCCAAGGCTGGTAGGAAACACTGCTTCTATTCCATATACAAGCTGGTATGGTGACATGCCAATGGATTTCTTTGTTGTAAGCCTGTCGGCCCACAGGGCGTGCACTAACTTGATATGCCATTACTTTTTGTTCTCTTCTAGCAGCTTTTTGATGTTGGCCACTAGGCTCTTGTTTGATGATTTAGATAAGCCATTACCTTGTGGGTAATAGGCAGTTGAATGACCAAGTGCTATTTGATACCCGTGACAAAAATCAACCATTTTCTTGGATCCAAAAGCAGCAACGTTATCAGTGATTATTTTCCTTGGGCAGCTAAACTGAGAGAGGATATGATCTTCTGGGAACCTAATGATGACTAAATCTGTGGAATTCCTAGTAGGTATGGCCTCTATCCACTTAGTGAAGTATTTTGTGGTTTTTAAGATCCATTTGTGTTGTGCAGAAGAAGCAGGGTGAATTTCTCCTATGAAATCTAGGCCCCATTGCATAAAGGGACCTTCAACAGTGATGGGTTGTAGAGGCAAGGGGAGGAGCTTTCTTTTGCCTTCAAAAATCTGGCATTTGTGGCAGGAAATTATCATCTTATGGATATCATTGAAGAGTGTAGGCCAATAGTAGCCAGCTCTAAGTATTTTGTTTGTAGTGGCTTTCCAGTTCAAGTGGCCTCCACACTCTCCTGCATGGAATTCTTGTTTAATACTTTCTACTTCAGACTTAGGCAAACATTTAAGCAATAGGCCATTTGAATTTTTCTAGTATAAACATTCATTCATTATGCAATAGATTCTGGCTTTTAGCTTTAAGAATCTGGCCTTGGTCTTTGATAGTTCAGGAGGGGTAATGAGGTGTGTAAGAACATATAGAATGTCAGAATACCAAGGAGAGCTCTGAAAATTCTCCTCAACAGTGGGATCAGGCAATCCCTGCTGCTCATCCAAGGCATCTACCATGTTAATTTCAAGGGCTTGTAGATTTGATTCAGCCATTAGTCGGGCTAAGCCCTGACCTTTGATCAGTTTGGTGGGTTTTATCTTAAGGTCGTATTCTAAGATCACAGCAATCCATTTGCCCCTCTTCCCATCTGGGTCTTGGGACAAGATATCTTTGACCATTATGCTAGGCACATAGGCTATGGTGTGGGAATGTAGTATGTACACCCTAAAGTATTTCAAGGCCTTAACCAAAGCATAGGCCTGTTTTTCCATTATGTTGTATTTCAAGGGTGCATCTCTGAGTGTTTTGCTGAAGAAATAAATGGGCTATTCCATTCCCTCTGGATTTTTCTGTAGTAGAACTGCAGCTACTGTATGCTTGGATGCAAATGAGAAAATGAGAAAATCTTTTGAGAAATCGGGGTTGATTAGGACAAGATCCCGGGTGAGTGCAATTTTTACTGATTCGAAAGATTTTTTGGCCTCTATAGTCCATTTAACTCCTGCACCTTTCTTTAACATGTTTGTCATATTCCTAAGGTGTTCAGCTAGATTGGGAATAAACCTCCTTAAGAAGTTGATCTTCCCAATGAAGGACTGTAATTCTTTGATGTTTCTTGGGTGTGTGATTTGTAGTATTCCCTCAACTCTTTGTGGGTCTATCCTGATTCCCTTCTCAGATATGATGTGGCCAAGAAGCTTACCTTCTTGCAGCCCAAATATAATATTTTTAGGATTCAATGACAGACCGAACCTTCTACATTTTTCGAAGACCTTTCTCAGATGTTTTAGGTGTTCTTATTCAGTCTTGGAATAGACTGTTATGTCATCCAGGTAGATGACAATGAAGTTCCCTATCTCATAGGAAAAAGCTATATCCATCGCCCGTTGGAAGGTTGCACCAGCATTCATCAATCCAAAGGGCATTTTAACATACATAAAGGTGCCCCATGGAGTGGTAAAGGCTATATTGAGTTGGTCTTCTAGGATTAATAAGACTTGGTTGTAACCTGAAAAACCATCTAGCAGGGAAATCCTTTTTGAGCCTACTACCCTCTGAAGAATATGTTCCATTTTTGGCAAAGGGTAATTGTCTTTGAGTGAGGCTCTATTAAGATTCCTGAAATCTATGCATAGTCTGATCTCACCCATTTTATTTCTCACAGCCACAAGGTTTGAGACCCAATTAGAAAACCTCACAGGGACTATTATGCCTGCCTCATACATATTCTTGATCTCTTTTTCAACTGCAGGCAATTGCTTTGGGTTTATTCTGCGAAGTTTTTGTCTAAAGGGCTTCTGGTTTTCTTTCAAAGGTATTTTTTGCTGTATGATGTTTGTGTCATAGGCCTTCAGGTCCTCGTAGCTCCAAGCAAACACGTCGATGAATTCTCTGAACAAGGCAATGTATTTCTTCTTCATGTTTTCTAGCAAGGACTTAGCCAGCTTAATAATTTTGGGTTTATCTTCAGTGCCTATGTTGCATTCTTCAACGTCAGAGTCTGCGTGTTCTATAGTGGGATTTTTTGCTACATCGTCAAAGTCAAAAAGGTCTTCTAAAGGTTCCAGACCTCAGGGTATGTTCTTATCTTTGGTCTGCAGCACCTCTACTTCCTCACTATTTGCGTTTTCACATTTTTCGTTTGGATTTCCAATTTGTTCGTTGAAAGCGTTTATTTCTATGTTACAAAGTGGTTCTTCCTAGGCTGAGGGCTCTTCACTTAGGCAGCCATCATTAGATTTCAAGTCTGAATCAGAAAATTCAAACCTGTTCCTTCCCATCAAGAAATCTTCAATTTGTTTATCACCCTCAAAGACCTGCCAATATTTTTTGTTATCCGGCACTGCAGGTCTGAATTTGGTCTGTATTATGATTTGATGGTCGATTGGAGTCTTAGGGTATGAACTGGCTAGGCAAGCTAATTAATTTGCAATGACATTTTGACTCCTAGGAACAAACACTAATTCATATTCTACAAATTTTTTCAATATATCCACGGCATCGTTCCTATACGCTCTCAATGTGGGGTGTTTGGCTATGTATTCACCGTTCACTTGTTTTATAACCAGCTCAGAGTCCCCCTGCATGGCTATCCTACGGGCTCCTAGTTTTTTCAATAGATTTAAGCCTAGGATAAGAGCTTCATACTCTGCAATATTATTTGTACATTTGAAATGTAGGTTGCAGGCATGGCTCTCTGCGTAGTCACTCTCTATGTTACGTAGCCACACCCCTGCTCCGGCAGTTCTCTTGGTGCATGACCCATCAAAGTTCATTTCCCACAGGGGTCCATTTTTCATTTTATCATCATTTCCCTCCCTATCATGAGTTTCACTGGTCTGTTGTATTACGGGTTCAGCATTGTGTTGCGGAGGGTTTCGTTCCTCGTGTGGTATATGAGTTTGTGAGGGGTCACTGATTGGTTGATTACATTTGATTTTGCGTTTGGTATGAATCTCTGTTCAGTGCACTGTCTAAGGTTTTCTTCTTCATGTTCCTCTAAGTCAAGAGTAGCCATTATGTTAAGGTTCGTAGTCTCAACCCCTCTGTTTGTATCTATGTTTTCTGATTCTGGCTCTCTCAAAGATTCATCATTGCAGAAGATAAAGGAGTCCAGGTTTGTGTGTACAGAGTAAAGAGGAGAATTTTCAGGCTTTTCAGGGCTACTAACCAGGAATTTCATTTGTGCCTCCCTGTACAGTCTTCTCAGTTGGGTAAAAACAGGGATTGTGGCATAAGCTCCATCCATCTGCATTGTTCCTTGCAGCTTGACTCCCCATGACCTTGACAGCAACATACCATACATGGGTGGCACATCTCCCACCACAACATCCATGACCATACATTTTGCTGGAATCTGGGTTAGGCTTACACATAAATCTTTGATTAGGCCCATGCATTTTACTCTGCTAGAGTCAAATGAATATAAGTCTTTGTAGGGTTGGGTTATCTCTAGGCCTAACCTTTCCATCACTACCTTAGGCATCAGGTTGTGTGATGCCCCAGAATCATGCATTGCATTGTGAAGGATCTTGTCATGGATATTAAGACTGATATAAAAAGGTGGCACTACCCCTTCCTGAAACTTTCCTTCTATCTTTGGACCAAACAGAAGGGCTGGTTGATCACCACTCAGATTTACAGTGTCACTGTTCTCACCTAAATTCAACGCTTTCAAAATTTGGCCTTTATATACATCCTGAGTGGCCAGCTCAGAGAGTGGGATAGAGATTTTAATTTTTGCAATATCACTCTCCAAATTGAAAGTGAACTGCCTCTTTGGAATGTTCGACTCTATTTTGTTAGCCACTACCTTGGTGGTTGAATCAGTGTGCTGATTCTCGTTATGTACAGTGTTGATGACAACTTTATCAGGAGCACTAACTGCAGTGCTACTGCTGCTAGTTGGTTGGCTTTGTTTCTCACTGTTTTGGTTGTCCTTTTCTTTTTTCTTCCCAGAACTCTCAGCTACTGATTTATTACTTTCAGCAGTTGCTTTAGAAGATCTCGCAGGCCTTTTCTTGATGGTAATCTCAGAAGCTTTGGGTTTGGAATTATCTAGGATTTTCTTTCTCCTATGTTCATACTGTCTGACCTGCATGATGGCATCTTCAAATCCAAGTCTGTAATCCTCAGATTCTAATCTTTCCTCATCCCAATATGAGGGTGAGGGCTGCTCTTCTTCTGTGTAACAGTTATGGATTGAATCTTCTGTTTCAAACATGTTTATTGCAGTTCCATCAGACTCTTCTATGATTCCCGCATCTTCATCAAGAAAGTTCTCTTGGAATGGGGGAATAACTTGCTGATTAGACTCTCTTTGTCTATTGGGAGTGGTGTTGTTTCTTCTAAAGTTCTGGTTCTGGTTATGACTTTGGTTTATGTTTTGATTGCTGACCGTAACAACCATATTTTCCATCATTTGTTGTAGCTTTTCCACGTTCTTGGATATGCGATCAATATTGGGGTCAGATGTAGAAGCTACATTGTCATCCCTATATGTTACCCTTTTATGAGCTCTCAATCTCGCTTACTTCTCAATCAGATTAGCCTCTACACTCACTGCTCCCTTTTGCATGTCTTCCAATGTGTTGTAATCCCTCTCCCTAAGCTGGTAGGCCATATCAGCATCCAAGCCTTCAGTGTATTTCACTAGAACCATACCTTGGGGAGGTTTCATGTGTGGTGGAAGAGCGTTATAAACACTGTTAAACCTTGTAGAGTAGTCCTGGACACTGTCTCCTACATTCCTCTTAAGGTTCTTGTATTCTGCTAGGATTTGGAGAGGGTTAGCCTTAACTTCCCATTTTTTTATGAAGGTCTGATATAAGGTTAGGAGGTCTTGGATACTATTAGGAGGAAGGCCTTTGAACCATTTCTTCACATCACCTCCTAAGCTCTGGGCAAAGATTCTCATTTTGACTGTATCATCATCTATCTCCATGTAGTCAAAAGAATCTTCCATCCTATCTACATGGTGTTGAGCTGTGGTACACTCTTTGGAAGTGAAATGTGGGATATTTGATTGGTAATCATTGGGTAAGGGCACTAGAGGCTGAGGTAAGACTAGAGGTGCATACCAGGATGCCATGATGATTTTTTGAGGAGGTAAGGGATTGGCTTGAGTAGATGGTATATGGATGACAGAGATATTAGGACCAACAGAAGCTTGTTGGGAAGATTTAGGGTGGCAGAGCCCCAAGTTTTGAATGAAGTGAATATCAAGAGGTGTAGATGGAGGGGTATCTCTGTCCCTAATGTGTTTACCACTTGGAGTTGGTGAACTAGGAAGCTCAAGGTCTGGCTGGTCTAGGACACTGAATGACCTAGTTCTTGGTAAACTGTTTTGAGTGCCTAGGTCAAAAAATGGATCTGATAGAGCTGTGAAGTCTTCCGGTGCAGAGTTAGCTCTATGGATGTGGCTAGAAATAGTTGGTCTTATAGGTGCAGGAGATCTCTTGAGGATGTTCTCAGGGTTGTCAACTATTTCAGGGGGGTTTGGGTTAGGGTAAGCTCTTGTGTGAATGGTTTTCAAAGCCAGAATGTTGTTTTCAACAAAGCAGCTTAACCCTACTTGTTACTTCTATTATGGTTGATGTTGTTTTAGAGGCTGGTCTCCCAGTGGAGTCTTATGTGAACCAAGATAATCAGTAGGTCTACTGATCACTAGTGGAGTCTTTGATCTTTAAGGAGCTATGGAGTCACCAGGTGGAAGGTTTAGGATGCTTCTAGAGGGTACACTATCCACCACAGTGCTTAGGCGATGTCCCCTTTCAGGAATACCTCATACACAGCAAAATCTAACCAGAGATTGACTGGGAGGGAATTTACCAGATATGTCACCTCCGAAGAGGATGAGATCTGGAGGCTACCTGGCCCTTTCCAGACTCTATCTAAGAATGTGGGAGAAACACAACAAATGGTATAGAGGTTGATTTGTGAATATGATTGTTTAACTTCCAACCTAACTAGAGATTCTAGGTTTTCTAAGGCTCTTGTAATGTAGTAAGATGGAAAATACTCAGAAATTCCCCAGTGGAGTCACCATTATGTTGGGGTTCCCATGTTTTGGCAAGGTTGGAAATACCAAAAGATGAAACAACATCAAACCACTTTTAGACCTCAGGATCTAGCCCTCCTGGGTCCAGAGAGGGATCTCTCTATGATTGTTTAAGTTATATGTCTTGGAAGTTCAAATATTAAGATATTAGGCTAGTTATAAGGCTTGGGGTTTGTTTGTTTGGTTGTTGGGAATAAGGAAAGAAGGGTTCAATATAAGACAAGGCTGGGCAAAGAGGATTTTAGGCAAAGGGGAGATAATTCCAGGGAACATTCAAGACCATTGGGCAATGGCGTCAGGAAAGGATTTAATTGCTACTCAATGTGCAGGCTTTCATTTGGGCTAGTCATCTAAAGCATTGGATATTAAGATGATAGTGTGGCGTGAAATGGTAAGAGAGGAGGAAACAATAAAGATTCTAGAACACAAAGTTAAAGACCTGAGATCAGAGAGAGACTTTGAACTCTCAATGCTTTGGCCTCCAGCTTGAGGGATCTTAGAGAGGTTCAATTAATTGAAAAGGATCCTAGTGAGATAGAGACAGAGTTCTAGATCTCCCAGTGTTCCCAATTATTTCAATTAAATCCTAACAAGAACATCTAAGAACAGATTCATTTAATTCATACATCAGCTAGCAGGCAATGACATCCATTACACTGGTTAAATTAACTGAAATCAACTCTTAGATAACACATTTGGTAGAAAAAATCAAAGGAAAGGAGAGAAGAAACATAGGGTACCTAACAAGGGTAAATCCTATGCCATATTTATGATGCAAGCCAGTAGAAATGAAATGAAATGAACTGCAAGTTAAAAACAAATACAGAGACAGGAAAACATCACCGCTGCTTTAGATCAGGATCCAAAGAAATGTGCTTGTCATATTAAAGAGCAATACCAGTCAATTAAAACATTACCAATAGCTGGATATTCAGTTTGAAAACATCTTCCTCAGCCTATCTTACAACTTTACACAGAGACTATGTCTCAAAGGAAACAGCTTGTAGTTCTCTGATAACCGATCAACAACCTTACAATGATTTTTTTCCTGAAATTTATAGCTGAAGAGAGCAGAGGAGGTAGGTGAAAAACTAAATGAAGCATTAAAACTTTAAAAAGAAAGAGGGTCAAAGCCCATTCTGTTTTAAATCCTATGCATTTATCCCTGGTACTCCTTGGATGAAATGGTGGTCTTCATCAAGCTTCCACTTACTCCAGGTATGCCCCTGATGTACTTTGGTTGCAGTACTCTGTAGTACTTTGGTGAATAAACAAAAAGGTAAATAAATGACATTGAAGTCCGCCATACTTCATAACAAATTCTCTGGTAGCTTAGGACTGTTCCGTCAGGGTGGAAATCTTCTAAGGAACACTGTAAATAAAGGGAACGATATGGGCGCCTTGTCCTTTCAAAGGTAGGAATGTTCTACTGATGTAGCTACCCTGATGACATAGTTTTTTGTGCATTGGACCTTCTGAGAGATCCAAGGGGTCTTCGATCTGATACCTTGCCTTGAAATACTTGGATTAAGGCTCAAAATATTCCATTACAAGCCCTAAACACTCTGTTTTTCCCATTGATACTCTTTGACACTTCCACGTTTACCTCTGACTTTGAAATCTATGCTTTAATGGTTTTGGGGAAGATTTTACAGAGTTTAAACTCTGTTCCTTTAATGCGAGCCCTGTCATACGTCTTCTCAGACCCTTCTTCATGAGTTCGGCTCTTGAAAATGGTCCTTTCCTGTTTCTCTGTAACTGTACAGAGATTGTGAATCATGGCGGTTGTCCACCACTCGTACCCTGCAAAAACACGCAACTCTGTTATGAAATCCATGAATAGGGGAGGGTGGCTATGGAGGATGGGAGAATGTTAGCGCGGAGGTGGTAAAAACAGTGGTTTTGGATGAACCAATGGTGAACAATGCAGTAATATGGTGTAAACATCGACTAATATGGTTTTGGTGGAGAAATGCGCGTGGACCGTTTGATCGTGGTCCGGTGGCGAAGATCGACGATGGAGATTTAATCAGTGGGATGGCTTATGAAGTTGGGCAGAATGCATTAGAATGAATGAAAATTTAATGAAAACGATCATGTGTGGTGGGATCGGGCATGGGCAGAGGGCGATTCATTTAGGACCGTCGGATCTCAGGAGGAGATCGACGGCTACGATCCAATCGGAGGGGAGAAATGGGAGGGTCAATAGTCTGACTGAACGATGGTGCGATTGGTTTGTGGCCGTTGGATCTTGGACTAATGGATGGTCGAGATTGGATCGGGGAAATCATAATCACAAAGGGCGGAAGGTAGTAGCGATTGGAAAATGCGATTGAAATTGGAGCGGGAGAGCGAGGGTCGTTGAATCAACAGGGGAATCAATGGTGGAGATGCAATCGATGGAGAAAAATAATGGGGCAACGGGATGCGATGCGATAGGATCTGGGTCATTGATTCTGATTGGATGGACGACTGTGATTTGATCGGGGAATCGCAATCATTGGAAACAGAGGAGTGGCACAACGAAAGTTGCGATTGCGATCGGAGCAGGAGTGCGATTAGCGTCGGGCTGTCCGATCTAAGTGATAGATCAATGGTTGAGATCGCAGCGGAGGTCTTATAGACCAAAACTCAATCGCATCGAAATTTTTTGTTTAACAAAGAAATGCGCTTCACCAACGGTGCGATTGCGATTAGCGCTTTGAGTCTTTGTGCCTGGTTCTGGAGCTAGATTACGTGGGGATGTGGTTTAAAAGGCTAGAGGAAAAGGGGCTAGACCCTATATAAGTTAAAAATTGGGTTTTTTCCCATTTTTAGTGCATTTCAATGCCGAGAAAGGGTAACGATAGAGGGAAAAAAGGGGAATTAGGCCAAACAAGGGGTGAATGTAGGATTAAAGGGGAACTTTGACAAAGGGAAAAAGGGGTTAAAATGGGATATTCTGCAGGGATACAAGGGGCAAATAAAGGACTTTTTGGAGCACAATTTTTCATCATCAGTGAGGCTTATTGACTCAAGAACAATAGAGGGAAACAATCAAAGGGCAGGGAACATGAAGAGGCTTCAAGGATGATGTGTTTTCAAGAGAAATGAATTCCTTGAAGGCTCATAAAACAAATTAGCCCCTTGCTTGTCAAGGAATTCATAGGGGCTAATAAGATCATCAACATAAAGAACAAGGATGGAAATAGAATTACCCACTTTCTTGGTCTAGACAGTGTTATCAGAATGACACCTAGAAAAGCCATTATCTAAGAGAAATATATTCATTTTGGCATACCAAGCCCGAGGAGCTTGTTTGAGACCATAGAGAGACTTCCTAAGGCAACAAAAAAGGATAGAGTATTTTTGGATAAAGCCATGGGGTTGTTCCATGTATATTTCTTCATGCAAATCTCCATGTAAGAAGGTAGATTTAACATCCATCTGATGGAATTCCCATTTAAAGGAGGTAGCAAGGGAAAGAACAAGGTGGATATAATTTATTTTTGCAACAGGGAGAAGGTTTCAGTATAGTCAATGCCTTCAACTTGTGAAAAACCTTTAGCGACAAGACGAGCTTTATGTCTATCCACTTTTCCATCTAGTCCAAACTTTGTTTTGTAAACCCATATGCACCTGAAAAATTTTCTTCCTTTTGGAAAAGGAACAAGATCCCAAGTATTGTTTGCCAATAAGGAACAATACTCTTCATTCATAGCTTCATCCCAATCTGGATGACCGGAGGCTTCTTCAAAGGTTTCTGGATCAAGTTTTTCTGGAACTTGAGCTAATAAGGAAGAGGCTCTTTAGAACTGAGAATGTGTACGTCGTCGATCGGCAGGGTCATCTACAAGAGAACCTGCTGCATCCTGAGTAGAGCGGACCCATCTTGGAAGCGGTGGAGTATAAGGAACAATTTCATGAGCTGGAGGAGAATTGTCATCCTCATTGTCATCATCTGAACTAGAAGGAATGCTATTAAAAATAGAAGAGAGAGAGAGAGGTGGAACATATGCCGAATCAGGCTCGCAGGCCAAAGGTGGCACATTTTCCGAACTAGGCTCGTAGGCCGATATATTTTCATCAAAATTTACATCTCTTCTAACAATTATATTTTTTGATTTTGGTTGAAGAATTCTATATCCTTTGACATCTTCAGAATATCCAACAAAAATAAATTTTTCACTCTTAGGTTCTAAGGCTTTATGTTTTGCATCTGGAATATGGGCCCAAGCATCACTTCCAAAAACACAAAAGTGACTTACATCTAGTTTGATTGAGCTCCAAGCTTCTTCTGGAGTTATATTCTTTAAAACCTTAGTAGGAGTGTGATTTACTATGTAATTTTCACAGGTAATGGCTTCTGCCCAAAAATTGAGACCAAGTCCTTTAGACCGAAGCATACAATTAGCCATTTATTTTAAGGTGTGATCCTTCCTTTTAGCTACACCATTTTTTTTTGGAATATATGGAATAGTATGTTGCAATTGAATGCCATGCTTAGTGCAAAAGTTGATAAAATTGTTTTTAACATATTCTCCACCATTGTCTAATCTTAACTTAAGGATTTGATGTCTAGATTGTTTCTCAACAAAGGCCTTAAATGCTAAGAACATGTTAAAAAATTCACTCTTGAGTTTGAAATCTCTTAAATCGTCTGACATTATCAATGAAGGAGTTAAAATGCTCAGCGAGAAAAGCAACCAGTGGACCACATAAATCGCATTACTGGAATGCAAATGAAATTTGACGTGCCAGAAGGCCGTTTTGTCAAACTGTCGATCATGTTTCCGGAAGTACATCAGGAGCAGCACATCGGAAGATGCCATTGGAAAGGCCATCACCCTCGTACCATACATGGGGTTGAAGAAGGCGATAGTTTAGTGACCAGTATGCACGGATTGCCGCTCATCATCATTATGAACAGCAAAAAATAGAGGAAAAGAGGATGACCAAGTTGGTAAACTTATACAGCATATTGAATATTAAACTGATACGTGCTTCAAAATATGTCTAGGATCTTTGAGGTACTTGATTACAACATCATGAGGTGAAAATTCTACTATTTTCCCTTCACCTGAATGAGTTATCTGATAAACAGATAGAAGGTTGCATGACAAGGTAGGAACACATAGTACATCATTAAACTGACCATTATCTAGATGAATGGTTCCAGATCCTACAACACTAAGAGATCTATCATCACCAACATAAAAATGTTTGGTGTTACAATCATTTAAAGAAGAAAACATGTATTTATTTTTAGCCATGTGGTAAGAAGCTCCAAAATCAATGAGTCACTCATGAAAAGGAGAAGCAGAAGATACATTTAATGCATAAGCAGATCTTGATGCTTGAAAACCACAAGCAGAAAGTGCCATGCCTGAAGATGAAGGTGAAGAGTGCTCCAAATTGATGTTGTGCTTATTCATTTCTGCTTCTAAGGCTTCTATCTTCTTAAAACATTTGGACTCTATATGGCCATTCTGATTGAAAAAGTTGTAATGTCTATCTGTCTTCTTCCCTTTGTTTTGATTTGCCTTATTATTTTGGTGATTTGATTTCTCAGTTTGTGGCTGAAATTGCTTAGGACCCTTGTTTGGTTTATGACCATATTTTTTAGGATACTGCTTCTTGGGATTCTTTTGATATGGTTTTTTTTGGGCTGCTAAGGATTTCTTAGAAGCGTTTCCAGTAGTGATAAGACCAAGGTGTAAATTTTTTTCTTATTCTCTTATCAAAGAATCACAAAAGGCATCAAAAGAGGGATTCTTGTAGGTGGCTCCTGAAGAAATGATGGCTTCTCTGGTGGAATGGAAGGTGGAAAAAAATATAGAGTAGGTAGGACCAAGATTAGTAAGAATGCAATAGATGAGGCTATCATCTTCCTTTTTGACCTTACAACCTTCTAAAAGAACTCTGAGGGTCTTGAATTTGGACAAAAAATATTGAATAGAGGAGAAATTATTGGAGTCCAAAGTAAGCAACTCATTTTCAAGCTAATGGGCCCTGATTTGATTTTGAATTCCAAAGATAGTATTTATATTTTCTAGGGCTTCATGAGGGGTGTCAATGTCAAGGATATGAAATCGAAGATCTTGAGCAATGGACATTCCTATCAACCCTCGTGCTTGATCTTGTTTATTTTCCCATTTATCAGCTTGATCATCATTAGAAGGTTTAGTTTCTAGCCTTGTGGCTATTATATAAAGCCCTTTACTTCTAATTATATCTACCATGTGAGGTAGCCATTGGAAATAATTGGTGCTGTTAAGAATAATCGGGCATGCACTTTCCATTTTTATTTATTTATATTTTTTATTTATATTTTTTTATTTTATTTTATTTTATTTTTAAATCAAAGCTGAGAAAAGCTGAAACTAACTACTCCAATGGAAATATATCGAAAAATTATGCCGTTTAAAAAAAAACGGCTCGAAAAACGGCTTCCAGATGAAGAAGTTATGCCTTTTGAAAAAAACTGAGTTGTAGATGCCGAATAGTTATGGGAACAGGATGAAGTGCAGCTCTTTTAAAAAAAAATTCCGCCCCTTTGAACAATTTTTTTTTACAAAAGAAGCTTTGAGAATGAGACTTGAACCCAAGACCTCTATTCTCATAAACTAACCCCTCACCAAGTCAGATAGTAAAAGGATTATGTTATTTTAGAAAGGAGGAAGGGAGGATTATTATTATTATTATTATTATTATTATTATGGGGGTGGTGTGCGTGCATTTTCCTGCACAAAAAATGAGCAAAAAAGAATTGCAAAGCCTTATGGTAGAATGTTAGATTCTCGGTTAGCCTTACCGACAACTATCACTAAAGTCGCGAGGAAAGAGCATACGTAGCAAAAAAAATCCCTTTTTCCTATTTCTGATTTGCCGAGATCACATGGAACACACAGCAAAGAGCATACAAAGAGAAGAGGGTATAGATCCGGAAAATAAAAAAACCTTAATACCGGAAATAAACAAAAATAAACCGAAAAAATCAGAACTATTAACAAATATAACTGCGAAATAGATGCTTTATACCTCCAGATCTAAACTGACATAACTTGGGCAGCTAGAAACCTTTTCGCATGAAACAAAAGGCATTCATCACTGTAACAGATGCTCCAGACACAACTGAGCAGTTCTCCAAGCCCAAAAATGTTCAGAAATAGTAGATCTACAAAACGACATTCGCATGCAGTGAAACCAGCGTCGGATTTTGATCAACAATGGATGCGGCCCTCAAAATAGCTCTGATACCATGTAGGAATTCATAGGGTAAGTTCCGTAGATCAAGAACCAAAGGTCACCACTCACAAATAGATCACAAATAAATACACCAGTATAATCACGTGGTTAAAACCCTCAAAGAAGGAAATAGTCCATGCCTTGAGCCAACGCAGCCACTTCAGGGAATTTATTAATATAAAAAAAGGCTTACATATGTTTCTCTCATAAACGGTTACCGGAAAAATGACCCTCCATGCTCTTTAAATAGAGATCATGGACCAATTGGGTGCTAAGCCACATATCAAGTGTTGTTAATACTGAGGTGAGAGATAACCATCGGATCACTACAAATCGTGACCGTCGGATTATAAGTTACAAATGTACATGGTAAAGAAACACACTTTACCTAACTCTACACTAGACTAAGTTATTCTTAACTATTTCCTATGTGTCGGAATATCCTAACAGCTGATACGACTATGATTTTGGTTCCATTTTCCCCCACCATTTCTGGCGAATACCCAAATTATTTTTGGAAACAAGCTTGAAGGGGATAGCATGTGCTTGCAATATAACTTTGTCCTTCGGAAAAATCCAACCTAGTACATTTTACGAGCCCTAGGAAGGAGGAACTCGAGTAACATCATTACGACGGAGTCCGATGTCATTAGTTTTTAACGAGTTTGACAAAGGAAGAAATCAACGTCTTTTCATGTTTAGAGAGTTTGAAAAGACAACGGAAAATAAAACTCCAGCAGTCCCTTTTCGTAGATAGTCCCACAGATCCGAAAAGGTAGAAAACTATGTCTGAGAGAACCTCCTAGTTGCGATAGGCTAGGGTATTCCTTTTTCATAAATAATCTATCCCATCCTGAAAAATGGGTAAGCGTATACTTGGTAGATGTCATTTCACAACCAATTTAACGAGCTCAAAATGACAAGCGACTCGGAAATATTTTCAGTTTTAGAGAGTTAGAAAAGAGCTGAAAGGTGACTCCAATAGTGACTTTTTCATGTTTTTACTGAGTCCAAAAAAATATAAAATACAACTCATCTCTTCGTCAAAATCACGTGAAAAAACCTGTTGCTGCACAAAAAGACGTGTGTAAAACATATTCGACAAAAATAATGTAAAAATATATCGAAAAACATGTTAAAAACCCATTCTAGCACTTTGAACAACTATAAAAGACCAACAGTGGTAAACAATATTTACTTTTCACTTTTTACCTCTTTGCAGAGCAACAGTGACCCTTTTGTGCTTCTATCTTCAGGTGACGAGTGCGACCAATCCAGTGGACCAAATCGACTTCCGTCTAGTTCAGGTAAGAGCTAACCTCTTTGTCCATCTTTTAAGTTACATTTTACTGTATTTTATCATTGTTCGAGGTCCTTTAGGGAAGGATTTTCAAATTTTAGGGCTCCTCGGTTGGCGCGGGTTCTGGGCACTGACCCGCGCCAATTTGCTCTATTTTACACAGAGGCCGCGCCAGTTGGCGCGAATGTTAGCCAAACAACCATGCCAATGGTGCAACATAAAATCCGGCTAAAATTTCTCAAAAAACAACCCATGAAATGTAATTTTGAATACCCAAGGAGGTTTATAATGTTCCTATGATTGATTGATGTAGGTATCCAAAAAAAAGGATGGTTATTGAATGGAAAGAGAGAGAGCATAGCGAAGAGGATGAAATGGCGATGGGAAATGAGCATTGTATGAATGCTCTCCAAAATTGCGGGCTGAAAAAATTCTTTCTGATGCCATGTCTCCAGGCTTAGCCCAAACTACTGTAGTATCTCATCAGCATTTGGGATGAGGATGAGGAAAAATTCAAACTTTGAGACCAAGAACTTGAGCTCGAAGTATCAGATGTATACTTCATCACTGGATTGCCACGCAGGAGTCCAGTCCCTATATTGACCGGTACCAGGCCTTCAGGAGAAAACATGGAAATGGTCATGATCAGGGTGTGCTGAGGGGCACGCAAAGGAACAGGGAATGGGAAAGTAGACATTCAGACCGTCCCCGATCTAGCACTAAGAGTAGTGCTACACACCATTATACGGGTTGCGGGATCGCAGGAGCTGCACGAGGCCACAAAGACGTAGCTCCTGCTTGCATCGGAGTATATGAACCCAGCTATATTTGACTGGGCCATGTCCGTGACCATGAACATTAAATGACAAATCACAAAATGCAAGAAGACCAAATTGAAACAATTTGGATATGGGTTGATTCTGATGTCATTCTTCCTGGAACGATTACCTATTTTTCAGCGCCAGGAGGCCATAGTCCCGAATCCACCACTAAGAGAGCCACGAATGGCTCGATGGGTGGCATTGATGCCCAGGGCAGGGGGTGGCCAGCAGATGTCCTGGTGACTTGAGTTATTTGACTGGCTCCAATTACAGTTGATCATCATGGAGGACTGGCCCTATGCGGGCACCGGTTTTACTGGAGACCTAGACCTTCCGCTCCCAGAGGAAGAGGACTGGGACGAGGAGCTTGGTAAGACTCTTTTTAATTTTATGATTTTTATGATTTTTTGGTATACATGCATGTTCTAACAGCTAATCCTATATGTATGCAGATGTTGGCCCAGAGAGGCCCACTGGAATTTCACCAATAGCGAGGAGGACCCTTCTCGCTTATGACCCTCAAGGTGAGGGGGGCAAGGGGGACGAGCTCGTACAGAACCTAGAGGGGATTTCTTGCGGAGTTCTAGATTATGCTCGTTTAGCTGATGTTCCCCTAGCTTATCAGAGGCACACTGTAGGGGTGTCGAGTTGTCTCCACCGCTTACTGAGGCGGTTGGTGCGGGCAGTGACGTGCTACCATGAACACCATGTCGATTAGTCACCTAGGCTTTCTATTTGAATATTTTTGAGAGACATGTCGTCTCCGGATGTAACTAAAACAAACATATATATTTTTGGTTTTATATGATGCACACGTTGCAAACACTCGACATATATATATACATCTACTTTCTATATGGATCTTTCTTACATATGATAATGTTTTTACAAATTTCATAAATGTCTATCTAATACCATGTTGGCTACTTCATCTATTAGTGTATTCATTCATCTTGGTATATGCTGATATGTGATGTAATCAAAATTTCTTTCAAGTAAACGAATACGTAGATACAGTCTTAAAATGCATGGATTTCTAACTGAATAATGACCATTGAGCTGTAAAACCACAAGCTGTGAGTCCATATGTACAAGTAACACATGAATGTCGAGGTTAACACCCTCGTTTAATAATTCCAAAATGGCACTATATTCCGCAACATTATTTGTAGCAGCCCCTAGACAAACACCTTGTAAATTAACCAACTCACCAGCAGGATTGTAAATTACCCAGGTTGCCGAAGACAGGTTCCTGGTACTGTGGGAGGCACCATCCGCGAAACCAACATAAGGAGTAATAGACATATACCCAATCAGGGAGACCCAATAAGCAGAAAAACGCTTACAAAGCACAGCACACCACACATGCACAAAAATGAAAAAATCACCTATGTACATATACTATGCAATAATGATTCAAGCATAATATTTCTTGAGGTACAACCCACTTCTGGGCTGCACCAAAGGAAGACCTTCATAATCGATCAGATCATAAGCCCCATTTTTCAATACACGTTTAACTATATAGGGCCCATGCCACATAGGTTGGAATTTGTCTGCCCCAAGTTTGTCATGAGCTTGATCATATAAGAGGATGAGGTCCCCTTCGATAAAAGAGAACGGAGAAACCGTTTGATCGAAATGAGATTTAACGCGCTTTTTTTGTGCCTCGATAACCAAAGCATCCAAGTGACGAGTTTCGTCCAATCTCTCGAGATATAGGAGACGTTCTTCCTCCGATGAAGTATTGGGAAATAATTCCACAGCCAATTTTAGTGAAGGGATCTCACATTCAATCGGAAGAGTAGCTTCCAGACCATACACTAATTGAAATGGTGTGAATCCGGTTGCACTCTTCACTGATATTCAGTAGGCCCAAAGAGCTAAAAACAACTGGAGATGCCAACTAGATTTGTGCATAATAATTTTTCATTGAAGCATCGTGACAAGCACCTTGTTCACGGTTTCAACCTAGCCATTTTCCTGAGGGTAATATGGCGTTGAGCTATCGTGACGCAAGCCCAAATTAGATGTCAGCTCTGCCATCATGTAGTCCCGAAAATGAGAGTCATGATCAGTGATGATGCCTTGAGGAATGCCAAAACGAGTGATCACATGGTTGAAAATGAATTGTGCAGCTGTCTTACCGTCCGCAGCTAATGCAGGCATTGCTTTCTCCCACTTGGTGAAATAATCTACGGAAACGATGATATAAGCATGCCCCCCGGCCGAGTGAGGGTTACATGTCATAAAATCAATTCCCCATTTGGCAAAAGGGCCCATGGTAATGATAGGATGTAATGGGAGAGGCGGTGCACGCATCTTACATTGGAAGATCTGGCACGCATGACACTTTCGTACTGCAACAATATAGTCTTTAAATATAGATGGCCAGAAATAGGCCGCACGAAGGATATTCTGTGCGGTAGCATAACTGGACATGTGACCTCCATAGGCACCACTATGACAGTCATTCATAACTTTCTCAGCCTCTTCTAAGGTCAAACACCGACGGAGTATGGAATCGACTCCAACACGATATAGGGTATCTCCGATAATGTGATATGGTTGCGACTGATGTCGAACGCGGCATCGAGCATCCTTCATTAACTCAGACCGAAAGGTAGATGTCTAGAGGTACACGATGATATTACCGTACCATGGATCGAGAGTGCTGATTAAGAAGAGAGTTTCGTCTAGGATATGATCCTCAGATTGAGACAGAATAGAGTCGGTATGGAGAGAACAAATGAGATCAGAAAAAACCAGTGATTTCTTTGATTTGGTAGTAGTGAACTCCAAATCAAACTCTTGGAGGATTATAATCCACTTTGAGTACTTGCCCCCCAAAAATTGTCGAGACAAAATGTAAGTCATGGGGTTGCAGTCAGAAATCACGGTTACCATGCATAACAGGATGTAATGGCGAAACTGTTGAACGGCCTAGATCACGGCCAGTGCCAACTTCTTGACGTGTGCATAACGCGTTTTAGTGTCGAGGAGGTTCTGAGATAGGTAATAAATCACGTGTTCATTACCGTCATCGTCATCCTGGACCAGAACCATGTCAATTTTACTGAATGCGGCATCTAAATAGAGGGTAAAGTCACAATGATAATTCGGAGGACGTATTAATGGAGTGTTGGTAAGCAACGTTTTAAGGTTATCGAAATATTGCTGAGAAATATCGTCCCAACAGAAAGGGACGTCCTGCTTTAGAAGTCGCGTCAACCCTTTGGCTACCTCCGCATAGTTCGAGATAAAACGACGTATGAAATTTTCTTTGCCTTGAAGACTCTGAAGCTGATGTAATGAGGATGGGGAGGGGAGATTAACAATAGCCTCAACCTTAAGAGGGTCAAGTCGAATTTCGTCCTTAGAGACAATGAAACCTAAAAGTCGACCAGAGTCGACGCAGAAGACTCACTTGTGAGGATTAAGCCTGATGTTATAACATCTACAATAGAGAAAAATATGGTGGATATGTTCCAGATGGTCTTTGTATAGAGTTGAATGAGCTGGAAGGTCATCCAGGTATGGCTGAACAACAGTACGTATGTCATGAAAGGCGTAAGACATGGCACGTTGGAAGGTAGCCCCAGTGTTTTTCAAGATGAAATGGAGTTTCTTATAGGCGAATGTTCCCCACGGACAGATAAAAGTGGTCTTATGTTGATCGGATGGGAGGATATTGATTTGATTATAACCTAAAAAACCATCCATAAGGGAAAATATCTCACTCCCCGCACAATCGTCAATGATCTGATCGATAAAAGGGGTGGGATAGTTGTCCTTAGGGCAAGCCCCATTGATATCTCGATAGTCAACATAGACTCGAATTGTTCCCTGCTTCTTATCCACAGGGACAATTTTGGAAACCCACTCTGTCAGAGGGATTGGATATATGAAAACCACTTTAAGAAGCTTCTCAATTTCAGCTTTTATAGCAGTGACTTTCCGAGGATGCACTGGACGCAAACGCTGGTGTACAGGCTTCGCACCGGGATAGGTGGGAATTTCATGCATAACGATAGGATCAATTCCAGGCATCTCTTCGTAAGACCAAGAGAAAACATTACATAATTCATGGAAGAGACTAATGTACACTTGAATCTCATCGGGAGAACAAGTGACTCCCACGTGGATGTTCTCGACAACACCCGGTTTAATGGAGATGTTGGTAGGCATCGTTTGGGTAATGTTACTCAAATTTCCTTCCAAGAAAACTTCGTGAGTCAATATTGGTGTTTGGAGTGGTGGAGAGGGAACTTGGGATGAAAAACACTCGAGACAACTAGACATTTCCCCCAGGCTAGGCATAAATGAGGAACGATGATGCCCATAACTCCACGGCAGATCTTCGAGAGACATAGTCTCCATGATAGCTTCGTCAGACGGAAAAAAATCTCTCAAAGGATTGGGCGAATCTGCATCGCCGAGCTAAGGGGATTGAGAATAAAAATCAAGAGCCATGCTCAAAGGAGCATCATCAGTAGGAGGAGGATCCTATGCGGCAATGATCTCACAATAATTGATTTCAACTGGGGTTAGAGGCATCGATTCTCCAAAAGAAGAAACCTGTTCAGGAGAAGGGATGATCCATGGGTCATCTGACCTAGAGATCATATTGACTTGAACAGTATTGGGTGGTGGAAAGGGAAAAATACCCATGAGAGAGGGATCTTTGAAAAGACCCGAACCTATGCTATCATGGGGATTGGGAATTTGGTCCACGTATGGCACGTTGTTCTCGGAAGACGAGGTAAGGAATGACAATTGATCAATAGTAATAATTTTTCCCACATGTGGAAATTTCAGAAGTCGAAAAAGGGTGGAAGGAACGCACAACATAGTGTGAGTCCAACTGCAACCGAGTAGAAGATTATAGTTGAGTTTTGCATCAATGACTTCCACTTCAACGTTGACAGTCTTTCCTTGCAATGTAATCGGTAAGCTAGCGAGAACACCCAAGGGTTTTGACTCCCTTCCATCGAATGCCTCGAGGGCATTGGGTGATGAATTGAGGGCTAGAGAGCCAACAGCCTTCCAACAAGCAGATGACATGATGCAGGTAGATGCACCTTCGTCCACCATGGCCCTATGGATGTTGAGACCATTAATACCGACTTGTATAACAAGCGTGATCTGGTGCGAAAGTCGGGGGACGAAATTCTCTAGATAGAAAGTGAGAATAATAGAATCGGCAGGATCAATACCGCTGATCACAGATAACAATGCTTTCCATTGAGACGGACAACTCTGGAGGAATTCTAACATGGATATCGTGGACTAAGCCTGTGCTAAATCCTCAAAAATACTGTAATGTTGAGTAGCATGGGCATTAGGATTATAAGAAGACTTCCGGAGAACACCTTTAGAAGGTGGCCGTATAACGGGTTCAACACTGAGCTTCTCAATTTCAAGGGGACTAGAGGTAGGTGGGTTAGGAGGACCATCAACGAC
Organism: Pinus albicaulis; assembly: GCA_034641835.2. NCBI lineage: Eukaryota > Viridiplantae > Streptophyta > Pinopsida > Pinales > Pinaceae > Pinus > Pinus albicaulis. Next base: position 850,926,459 of record CM076577.1, on the reverse strand, counting down.
CTCCTTCCCATCTTCCTGACATGATTCGACATAATCTTTCGACCAAGTAGCGATGGAAATGGGTGCATAACCATTCATCATGAAAACTTGAGAGACGAACGACGCAGATGGTGCGGATTGATCGACCATCTGGGTTTGCTGCGATGGGGAAGGTTCTTTAAGGACTGCTGGAGTTCCCTTAGCGCCTTTGAGTAGTTGACTAACCTCATATCGTCAAGGACAATCTTTAATGTAGTGATCCCCTTCACAAATCATGCAAGGATACTTCAGTTTTCACTGCGAACCATCATCAGCACGGGGTTCAGACGATTCTGGTTTTGGGGCATCGGATTTGGCCTTGCCTTTGCCCTTCTTTTTCCCCTTGGAGGTCTTGTCCACAGAATTGGCCTGAATGGCGTTGACCTCCGCGGTTTTACCAGAATATAGGGAAGCCTGAGGAGCATAAGTATTGGAAGAATTCGATTTCTGCTTCCCATTGGAAGACTTGCGTGAAGTCTGAGATACGGAACCAATAACGCCATTGATTGATGGGGTAGCTGGTGCTTTAGAGGTCCCTAGTCGTAGGGCATTAGTTAAGATGTCGTATAGCGTGCCCGATTGAGAGTACACTAAATCAAGGTACTGGGCATGAGCAATGGCCTGTTCCTCAGTTACACATGCCCCCATAGGAATGTCCTGTGCAATCTTATTGAAAAAAGAGGTAGTGAACCAGTGAGTCAGAAGCTGATCAGGAATGTCAAACTTGATCAGACGACGATGACATATCCATTTGTGAATGTGATATGAAATATGAGTAGCTTTGTCCTGTTTAAGAGATGTCAAGAGATGCATCCCGGCTTCGTAACGAACCAGTAACTAGAAATGTGTGAGGAACACCATAGCTAGAGTATTAAAATCTTGAAAAATACCATAGGATAGTTCTATGTACCATTTAGCAGCAGTGCCGGTGAGAGTGCGCTAGAAAAGACGCAGACAAATCGAGTCATCCACCCAAGAATTCGAAGAACACCATAAATGGTATGTCATGACGTGTGCTTGGGGTTCTTCTCTAGATTTTCCCTCAAACTTAGGACAATCACCAGGCACCTTCGTTGGAACCGAAGGCCAATATGGATTATGAAGAATCGGATCATTGGTCAATTTGGACATGTCCGATAACTCCAACGTGGCGAGAAAAGGTAATTGAGGGTTAAAAGGCATGCTAGGTCCCAGATAAGGACCTATACCTATAATGCATCCTGGTTGAGCATAAATATGCCCCCATTGGTTCTGTCCTGGAGGATTCTGACCATAGGGGGTATAAGCCAGAGAATTGGGTTGATATGGCAGTTGAAAACCAGGATACGGGGTTTGATAACTAGGGTATTGATTCTGAGTATACATGGGTCCCAATTGAGCAGTGTAAGGATTTTTTTGCGGAGTATAAGTATAGCCTGCTTGTTGAGGGTAATAACCAGAACCTTGAGGCGGGTTGTAAACTGGTCAAGACTAACCTTGAGGGTAATAGCCGCCTTGGGGTCGAACAGGTTGCTGGTAAGTGGGGCCTTGCTGAATAGAATAAGTCGAAGGTACAGGTGGATTCGGCTGTGGCATAGAATAGATCGGTAGCTAAGTAGGGTTAACAGGTTGTGCAGGTTGTCCTAGTTGAATAGGTTGACCTGGCTGATGAGGGACACCAGGTTTCCTTGGCTGTGCAGGTTGGCCTGATGGCAGGAGTGGGCCAATTTGTGCTTGATAACCAGGTTGACCTAGGATAGGACCATAAGATGGCCCTGGCTATGCAACATTTTGACCAATTGGAAAGAGGCTACTAAGGTTTCACCGATGGTTGAGAAGGATGGGTTTTCCCCCCAGGACCGTATGAAGGTTCAGGTTGATACACCGGTTTCCCTGTCGGTCCTTGAGGTTGCCCTGGTCGGACCATAGGGTGAGGCTGTAGAGGTTGACCTTGAGGATTGTAAGACTTCCCTTGCAGGCCGTAAAATAACCCTGCTGGACCTAAGGTTGTCCCTGTAAGGGTTGTCCTTGCGGTCGTATGCATACCCTGGCTGGGCCGAAGGTTGTCCCTGGAAGGGTTGTCCTTGTGGGCCAGAAGCATATCCTTGCTGAAACAAAGGTTGTCCCTAAAAGGGTTGTCCTTAATGGTTAGAAGGTTGCACAAGCATGGTAGGTATAAAACCGTTAATATACTGATAAGCCTCAGGAGCCGGGAAAAGAATGGGGTTGTCGTGCTCATCATATTGAAATGGAAATGAATAGATCGGAGTACCATTCGCTCCATAATGAGAAAAGTAAGGACGATTAAGATCCTGAGATGACTGATCAACCTGGGAGATCGACGGTTGTAAAGTCATCTGATACTCTTTGGGAGAAAGGTTCTCAGGAATGGCAGAAGCTATATAAACGTCTTCAGGAACTGACGAGGTCCTAGTTGACTGAGTGGTGACAATAGGCGTAGACGCAACCGCATAGACAGTAGGTCTAACAGGTACCGACGTGACAAAAGGAGATGCCGTGAGAGGTGTCGAAGGCGACATCCCTAACGAGGGAATAGTCGGTTCCGTGGATGGAGTCGATATTACCATAGAGGAAATAGAGGCCATGACCTGACTTAAAGACCTATATCCAGTTAGGAGCGATGGAACAAGTGAAGACAGAACAGATGGTTCAGGGATGTCTTCGGGAAAAAGCTGGTAGTCTTCACTAGAAGAAGGAATTCCCTCACTAGGAATAGGACTGGATGAGTCCATATCGGACCCTACCATAAGATCTTCTAAAAGACGACGGGGACTAGGAGGTATGACAACAGCCAAAAATGGTGATCCCGATGTAAGAGGAGGGAAGTGTTCCCCAACTCCAAATCCAAACCAAGCATTGGACAAGGGCCAATTGAACTCAACTGGTCCTCCAAAGGGAAGCTCAAATATAACCGGTCCCCCAAAGGGAAGCTCGGATACAACGGGCTGCTGATGATCAATAGAGGACTGAGAGACTTCTGATGAATCATCTGTATAAGGACTGCTAGTAGAAGAAACTTATGGTTCCGCCACGGTGACTATAGAAAAAAGAGGAAGAGATAAAAAACAAAGACACACGGGCAAAAACCAAGGCAAACAAAAACAAGCCGAAAAAATCAATCTCTAAATGGGCATGTGATCGTAGGTGATTAATTTTACCACATTGAAACTGGAAAATTTACGGTTTCATGTTTTAAGAGTCTAGAAATGAGTAAAAGATGACTCTATCACTTTCAGTTTGGAAACAAACGTGAAAGGACAAGCACTTGATGATGTTTTCAAATTTAGGGAGTCAGTAAAGATCAAAATGACTGCTCTGGTAATCTAGGTAAATGGGTGTACCAGATATCCGTGAACTGCCATATACACCTTGGTAAAAATGAAAGAGAAATAAACCAAGGACTTAATGTACGTGCAGGTAATCTCTTCGAATGCTGTGTCCGGTGTATCACGGGTAAAAGGCGGCAGACTTGGCTTCCTATGGATAAAGGATTTGCAACCTAATGGGGTCTCCCTTTATATACATGACGGTATGGGAAGCACAAGTCCGTACTAGCGCTATCTGTAGCCAGTTGGCGAGCGATAGCTACTAGGCTTAACGATGCCGGAACACGTCTCTACCTTAGACTATTAGATGTTTCGTTAAGTTTCAATGCTGCCTTAGGTTAATTCAGTAAATTTCAAAGTTGATCTTCAATTTACATTTCGATTTCAAGGCCCTATCGAATGTTGGATCTCACAAAACCTCTAGATGCAAACTACATGCCACAAAATATCATTTCGTTCAATGAAGAGCTATCTACGAGAGATTTGAGAGCTTTCAAATGATAGCGAAATGAACACACAAAAACATCCACTACCGGTTTCAATGCAAGCTAATGAAACTGGAAAACTTCTCTCCAGAATTTATACAACACTAGTAATGCGAAAGAGTTTTCAATTTTCACTATGCCAATAAAAAATGCAAAAGTTTTTTTTTTTGTATTTTTCAATATATTAGAGCAAATGCATTAAATAAATGAAAAAATAATGGAAACATCAATTTGAGAATGATAAAGAGAGAGCTGAAACCAAACAAGTTCACTCAACTCAAACAAGGACAATCAAGACTCAAGCCGATGACGAAATCCCTCAAAGCGAAGAAGAATCTCGAAAGAGACTCAAACAAGCCGTGTGATCTAGGCTTGGAGCAACACAAAGTGAAACTGAACGAAAGAGAGGACATTCAATCAATAAATGAAATGACTCAATCTGATTCAACAAGATGAATGCAAAGAAGTAGAAACAAAGTTGACTGGGAAAGCAAAGACCCAAAACTCCCATAGGAGGCTCAGCACACTGAAGCACCTAGAAGCCCTAGGGCTAAAATGCAAAGTTGACAGAATAAGGAAAAAAACTGGAGGACAAGGGCTAAACACAATAAAAAATGACTTCAAAGCACTCAAACAATCAGAAAAACAAACTAGGACCAAAACTCAAGTTCAGAGAGTCCAAAAATAGGCAAACCCTAAACCTACCAGGGTTGGTGCGCCTGTCTGGCTGTAATCTGCACCAAACAGGGGATGGCACGGGTGCCTAACTAGAAACTCGCGCCCTTGGGCATGACTATGAGAGGGATAACGCGCCAATCAAGTTTACCCTAGAAAATTAAGAAAATGAACGAACAGAGGCTAGATCTGGTCTTCTGGGGGCTGAACAAGGTTTTAACACCAAGGAAGGTGAACCAGAAAAGCAGGCTAATCAAACAAAAAGCCAAAAAAAAACCCAATGGAGGAAGGACCAATTCCCACTGATCCCCAGTGGAGTCACCAAATTGTTGTGGAGGTAAATCTCCTCTGCAGATAGAGGTGATCCCACTAGCCCTAGAGTGGGTCTAGCAATAATCGAAACACGCAAAGCTATTGATTCCTAGTTACAAAATATAGAATCACAATAGATCACTTACCATGATTCCTTCGTTGTTGTTGTCGAAGAAGAAGTGGCGCTTCCGTTCCTAGCTGGACAGGTCATGATCTGTGAGCTCGCTGCATCCAGATACTTGTACACATGCAAAGAAGAGAGACAACATGCAACGCAATATTTTACACTTTATAACTATCGATCAGTCAGAGAGGAACGAATGAAATTGCATTATATAATGGACAAACGCAATCATGGAACCAATAGCAGAGTCATGTATATTAAGATACAAGAGAATGATTACAACCGGTGCTCTGACGTCGTGATATTCCTTCGACAGGATTCTAGTGGGACATGTCTCACAAAGCTCGTCAGGGATTTGACAAAACTCTCTCTCTCACAAGGTTCTCCTTAGCTCTGCTCTTGATGGTCACTCAACTATAATTTCCTTGCCCAAAAGTTCAGCTAGCTAGAAAATGGAGAGGGCAGGCTTTTATAGAGGGAGGAAGGGAAGTTTGGATCCCTATAATCATGGGATAGAGTCCTATCTCTTAGGAAGGTTCCATGAGAGGTGGAAAACCACTTCCTAATCAGGGAGATCCGGGGCCAAACAACCCAACCTCTTTTTGATGATTCGTTCTGAAGTTGTTAGAATCAAACTTCCGCCTTCTATTGTTAAAAAACATTCCTTAATAGGCTTGGCACGGGTACAACACAGGGACAGAGCACCAGCTGGTGTGCCCACTAGTGTATATTTTCCCCATTGGCGCGAGGGATGAATTGGCTACTCGCGCCAATGCCAAAACATGGGTTTTTGGGGATTTTCTGAGGAGATTTTCTTCAGGAGAATTCTTGTCCTTATGCAGAAGGATACCATCAAGGTGTTTTCAAGACATTTTACTGTTCACAGGTCACGGGAATAGTCCTCCAATGTATGGGACGAGGGATTGTAGGGATGGTGACAAAATGCTGTGTAACAGCTGGTGGGTTATTTTATTGGGGTGTTGGAAAAGGAAAATAGGGATTCCCTTGTCCTGGGTTGGTGTATGTGCTTTAGGAAGTGGAAACTACTTCTGTGGCCCTAGGAGGGTATTTATTTCCTTGCGTGGGGAGGTATTGACCACCTTGCATGGGAGGGTATTTTCCACCCTGCATGGGAGGGTATTTGATACTCTGTATAGGAGGGTATTGGTTGACCTACATAACATGATTCTACGTAGGTGCAGGCTGACTGGGATAGTATACCGCATTGGATATTGGTTTCTTTACAAATGTGGGACCATATGATTGGTAAGTGGTTTGGCCACCATACATATTTCCAGATTGCTGGGAAGTGTTTCAAGGTTGATTATGGGCTATGGTTTTGATCAAACCATCTGCAACACTTGATGCTCCTAGTAGCTATAATTTAAAAGACTATATGTGAGGTGCATCTGGGAGGACATGGTAGAGGCATCCTAATTGTGTGTATATAAGCTCAAATTTTTAATCTTTCTTGATATCCTCTTCCTCATTTGTTGGGTACATAGAAGTCACATCCTTTTATATTTATTAGGTGAGGGATCTAAAAAATAATTCAAAGATTTTTTATTATATATGAACCTTGCATAATCTACAATGTTTTCACCATTCATGGATATGGTCCAAAATATGCGTGGCTGAAATTTGCTTGAAATGGGTGAGAAGCTCCAATCCCGAGTGCTAGTGGATTGGGAGTAGGAAAAATGTGAGATAATAATTGGCAATAGAGTCAAAGGTTGTTTGGGAACTTGAGGCCTATCCTATATACCATTTCGTTGCAAACCATTTGAGAGTGCATTGTAATAGTCATAGGTGAATAGATTTATCAGTGATGTTGTTGGATGAGAACCAAAGGTGAAAGGCCATAACATGGTTTCCCAGATCTTCCCCTTGTTTCCTTTCGAATTTGGGTAAATACGAAGATAACTTAGTTGGGATGGGTGGCCGATTTTGATCATATGCAATGGGGTTTATGGTTAATTGACTTAAATTTAAGAGATTTAAGGAAGTTAAAAATAGTACTTGGGTGTTTTTTTCCATCGATAAAATTTTTTGAACAACAATGTGGAAAGGAGTTTCCTGTGGGGAGTGTGAGAGAGGTTACCCTGGTGGGAATTGCGTGGACTCCCTGGAGGGGTGGTACATGGGCTCCCCTGAGGGGTAGTATGTGGAGTCCCCTAAGGGGTGGTGAAAGGATTACTTTGAGGGGGAGGTGTCCCCAATCAAATTTTCACCTATAAAGGATGATCTTATAACGATGGTTGTGTGATTTCTTCTGCACCTAAAATGGCATGAGACCCGAAACACCTCCCAGTAATGTGGGGAGGTTTTCAAAGCGGCTAGAGAGAGGGGGAGCCATGGGGTCCCCTATGTTTTCAAGTGGAGTGTGTCTCACGTCTTGTGATGAGGGAAGGGGATATGTATCAAATAAAAATAACATACATAAAACAAACCAAAAAATAAGTGGTTACTTTCCCTTTAAGCTATGCTATGTGATCAATCAAACAGAAAATGGTTTTCGTTTATTTTTGAGTATGATAAAAGATCCTATGAACACCTATTCGTCCTTACCAATCTCAAAGTAACTGTGCCTTGTAGAGATATCTTTTATGATGGGTACTAGGGCCACGACCCAAAATAACTAGCGACGCTTCCAATGCCAAAGAATCAATCAAGGTAATGGATGGGTTTTTAATGCTTCCAACATCTTCACCTATAGGGAAAGAATGCCCGAATATTGGCCACTAAGATACCTTCATCCCACAAGAGTAGTCGAGTATTTAGCTTCTTGTTAATCAGTCACCAGTATCAAGAACTCTACATGTCAGGTAGCCTAGATATAGTATCACACATACTAGGGCCTAATTTGAGCCCCATCTGAATCAAGTCTATGATGTGCTCGGGTATTTTTTTAATGGGACGATGAAGGATTTGAAGCACTCTAAAAGACAAATTATATGTTTCAAAAATTTAATATGAACATGGCGGCTTATGGGATGCCTACCCCCAATGGTACTAACCTGAACTATAAATTCTTTTATGGCCCCTGTGGGGAAATTTTGTTTGTTCAAGTTATGGTTTCTTTTTAGGAGTCCATCTTCACTTATGGTGTTAAAACCTAAGCTAAAATATACTAAGTACAAAGGCTCCTTAAACTGGATGCCCTTTGTACAAATTTTCTAGAAGCTTAGAGTGTGGAGTGCAATGTGTGTGTAAGCGATAAAGTGTACATACAAATTGTTTAAATATGTGGATATGCGATGATAATTTACAATATCCTCTACTTACACTAAGTTTTTCTTTTTCCTTGCATGAAAAGAAATAATATGTAGATAGTGGGGCACTTACTTCCTTCCTATTACACTATGTGTGCCTAAAGGGAAATGGAAAAACCAGTTTATTTAAGAAAGATTTCATATGAAAGCCCATGATCGTCTAAAAGACGCAAGGAAAGCAATGGATACTCCCTTTCATTAGTAACACTTGGTCCTAGTCCCAAAACTAATGAAATAAAAATTCTTTGGTTAGTAAAAAATGTGTGGATAATGGGCCACTTACTCCTTTGCTAATTAAGCTATATGACATGGTAAAAATAACAAAACAAATTGAAAAAGATATGTGGATTATGTCCACTTACTTTTCATATTTAATTAAGCTATGTGTGTAATACAATTTTTTAAAAGTAAATACTATATAATTAATCTACTAATAATTATTATTAAGAAAATAAGCTATATGAACTAACTGGAAAAAAATATTTAGAGGTGAAGGAAATTCACTAAATATTTTCAATCACCCAGGAAAGAAAAATTACAATGATTTTTGTGTTCTCTGTAAACCTCGTGGGTTTTATTGAGCACATATGTGCATACCACACTTTTTTTTGTGATAAAAGTCGTGCGACTGGCGGAAAAAGTTGAGAAGGTGAATTTCTCAACCAAAACAAGTCCAAGAGGGCCTGCAAAAATTCTAGAGAAGTGATAAAAGCGCAATGGAGTGAAAATGTAGAGAGAAGGTCCTGGAAAAACAACTGTTAGATTAAAGAAAGGAAACTAGTAGAGTCGCCATCTTGTAGCGGTGTGTTTGTTGCTATGAAGTACCAAATACACCTTCCTTGGAGTTGGTTTTTCCCTACAAGAAAAATACAAGAAATTTGTTGTTGTTAGTGGACAAACATGGGTAAACAAAGCACTAAAATTAATGGATACAATGCATACATAAACATAAACTAAAAACTATGAAATAAACACATAAGAAATGCTTAATGAAGAAAGCACGTCAACAAAGTAATGGAAAAGGGATCACTTTATTGGCTGTTGAATGTAGAAGAGATACAATAGATTAATAAAATGACACTCGGAGAGAATTTTTTGAGTAATGGTGCTAAAAAATCCTCAACAAGGAAGTTCCTTTCCTCAATATCTTTGCAAGCTTTCTCTCTCTCTCTCAAATATGAATTAAGATTCTATCAATGGTGAAATCCTCTTCTCAATGAAATGCTTGATTGCTGGGGAGCAATTTTGGTAGCATAACAATTCTTTTCCTTTTCATTTTTTATTAGCTCTCCTAGAACTTGTATATATAGATTTTCTTGGACACTCCTCCTCCCCTTGGATCATCAATGTGGTGGTTCACCTCATAAATGAGATGAGAGCTATCAATTCCTTTCTTTAAGGCTTCTTGGGGCTCAAGGGTTGAATTTGACATCCCATCATATCAATATTTGTAGTGTTGCTCAAGAAATTTCGCGGCTCAAGGTGCTGATTGGACTTTTTTGTGACCGCACAACTATCAAAGAAATAATCACGCGACCATTAATTTCCAGTAATGGTCCACTCGAGTGGTCCAATTTTTTAATCTGAACCTTACAAAAGATTTTTATTTTTGGTATTCATGGTGTTTCCAGCTGAAAATGTCACCTTTGTATTGTGTTGTTCATTGACATTGAGTGTCTTCTAATGCATACATATGCGTGTTTGATTTTCATAAGATAAAAAATTCCCCATGATGTATGAGGTTAGGAGTAAGCGTATAGCTGAAATACATCATGTTTTGATGATATAACTAAGAATCTTACCAACTTATTGTGGAGATAAATAGGGAAAATACTTGACTGAGAATTAAAGATAACCATGCTCTAAAGAAATACTGATATAAAAAGTTTCTATTCGAGGTGGGCATATCCCATGGTTGTTATGATGGTTAATGAGTAACTATTACAATCAAATAGGAAGTGGTCTTGTCAAGTCAACATTGATGTGGATGGCATGTTTATGGTTGATGATGATAATTACTGATGCCCTCCAAGGCGCCTTTGACAAATAGACTAAACTATGTGCCCTCATGCATCAAAAGTGAAGCACTATTGAATGAGGTGATAAAGGATGCATGGGTCTTCGATTTTGGGTACCTCTGATGCATCGAAATGTAAGCACAGTTGAATGAGGTTCTTAAAGGATGCATGGGTCTTTGAATAAATGAGAGAACTACAACAACCAAAACGTACGATACTACCCTGACATGAAAAACTTTGTTGGTGTCGAATGTCAGGGAGATTAATGACATAAATGGGTGATAGTGATTCTCTCTGTGCCACCCAAGGTTGTCTCGTAAGGGGGGGAGCAACCCAGGTACTGCTTCGATCCTTGAATATGGGTGTTTAATTCAACAAGAAAGAATCGACAACGACCCAAAATGCTGATTTCGGGAATCGTGGTGTGAAAGCCTATTAGTGTCAAGTAATAGGCTATCTCCCCCTTCATGGGTTAAATATTTCTATAGAAAATATGCTATAGTTGGCCATTGGTGGAAAAAGGAAATATATTTCACCCTTTTTCCCATCCTTAACTATTTTATCACCTACCAATAAATTAATATGATCCTAGTATATCACAACCTTTTGGTAGAACCACCTTTCCGTTGTCCATAATAAACTAGTGACTCAATCAATGGATGTTTTAGTCACTTTCAAATGAACCTCATGCATAATGGAAATGGAAAAACAAAAACTCTATGAAAACTTAAGAACACAAAAGAACCAGACCCTTCCAACCACTCAAAATATATGATCTATCCCACATTGAGAAAAAAATGGTATACCGCTTGATTACTTTGTGATTGGAATAAGATTACAGGTTCATACCTCACTACAGAGTCTCCCAGGATAAATAATATAAATGTAAAACAAAAAATAGATGAGAGTAACACAAATAATTATCCCAGGGTAACAAGGAGTAACAAAAACCAATGTCTTGGAGTAGGAGTCAGTGAATGATGTCTCAAAGTAGTAATAAAAACCATGCCCATAGTGCTTAATTTGTAGGGAATATGGAAACTAGTATGCCAAATAAGGAATATTAAGTAAAAAATGACAAATTTGGATTGTAAAATATGTCAGTGATGCCCCAAATCAAGTAAAAAATAAAATGGACATGACAATGTGAGTATATTATGTAGGATGGTTGCAGGAAAATATCATCGAAGGTTGGAAGGGTGATGGAAATAATGATGAAAAGGAGTGATGATATCAACAATTTATAATTATTTTAGAATGTGTCTCCATATAATTGAAATACAAAAAATTCTTGGTTGGTTAATGAAGTAAGTGAGGGTAATGGAAAATTAATGAACCATAAGTACAAGTGGAGGGGATGTACCTCTATACTTTACTAGATTTGTAATGGTGACCAAAACCATCAATCAATATTAAAAATGTAGCAAGGGTGGAGATAACAAGTTTATGTGACCAATAAATAATTTCATAGTGAATGAAGATATATCATAGGCCATGATAAGATCTGCAACATATGAGGATATGTAGCAAATGAGACACCATCACAAAGATAGTTTTATAGTAGGAAAATATACATAGATAATAGAAAAATAAAATGATGCCCAATAGAAAGTAGGATCTGTAGTAGCCATGATATACAAAAAATTACAAACTAGATATGTGGCAATAAGTAAAGTGGACTAGAACCGGTTTTGTAGCAAAGGATGATAACTAGTTCTACAAAAAATAGGGAAATTGGGTTCTTTATAAAATGGTGAAATTAGGCTCTACAAAAAACGGTGAATTAGGTTCTATAGAAAATGTTGAAATTACGTTCACAACAAACAATGAAGCCATAAAACCTTGAAATAAGAGAACTGAAAAGTGAAGAAAATACATACTCTTCCTCTCTCCTTTTTAACATAAATATTGTCTTTTCATATGTAGGTTTTCACAGTCATAATTATGTTTATGTTGAGAGCTTCTTTTGGAATACTGTGTAGTATCACTAAGGAGTCCCACGTTTCAAGTAAACACTTCACCCATCTTTCTATCCTTGAAGATGGGTGAAGTGTTCATCTGAAACATGAGACACCTCAGTGATACTACACAGTTTTCCAAAAGAAGCTCTTAATTTCACCCATCTTTCTATCGCTAAAGTGGGTGAAGTGTTCACCTCAAATGTGGGACACCTCAATGATACTACACATTATTTCATAATAGGCTCTCAACATCAACATAAATATTGTCTGCCAACATGGCTTTGAAAAATATTTGTACAATTGCACCCAAAAAGGGGTTTTCACAATTGAAATTATTATTATTATTATTGTTTTATGTTGATAAAATAATGTTGTGGAAAGCCAAAATAGCATAGACACTATGCTTACAATGTCCAATTATCAAAAAATGGTTAATATCTCTTACAAAAACATCTTTGGATAATGACATTTGACATAGCCTCAATTGATGACCATTGACCATAAGAAGTATTTTTTCTGGCATAAATGGTGAAAATTTGACAAAACCATTATCCTACATAGTATCAACCTCATATGGACCCACCAACCAGTGAAAAATTTTACCTTCAAATCTTTAAACCTATAATGATATAGGAGGGCCCAGTCTTATGCCAGTCTCCAACCTAGAATATTTTCTTCCTAATGAATTGATAATGCTGCTTTTCTCTCTATTATTGAATAATATATGTGTTATGCAAGGAAATTTTATGAATTTCATCAAGATCATTGGTTTCATTTAGTCGATACTTCCAAGATTTTAACAAATTCAATTTAACATCTAATGAAATTTTGACTATTTTAACCTGAAACTTGATAGGAAATGCAACTTACTTACCATATACAATATTATAAGGGGTAAATACTATGGTGTTATACCATGTAGTGCAATAAGCCCATAAATATTATAAAAATCCTATTAGTTCAATACTTGTAATGAATTTGGAAAATCTTGGTCAATATGGATTCCAAAACTTTGTTGGTGACTTCCACCTACGCATTAGCTTGTGGATCATATGGTGTATATATATTATGTCAAAATTTAGACTACTTCGTAATAGTATAAATGAGTTTAGAGGTGAATTGAATTCCATGATATATAAAAATTTATTGTGGTATACCAAAACAAACAAAGATCTTCTCATAAATAAAATTTTCTACTACTTGTTATATATCCCTTGGAAGTGTTTTTGCCTCAAACCATTTGGTGACATAATTAGTGCAAACCAATATATGAGAATATTATCTAGAAATAAGATTTATGGAACACGCAAAATATAAAACTCATTTCTCAACAAGATCCACCATAAGTTGAGTATGTAGTGGTATCTTGTTGAACTAAATAGATTATCCCATCATTTGGAAATTGTTACTTATTCTCGTGTACTTTTTAGCATATCGAAAGATGGTAGGTCAATAATAAACCTATATGTAACACCTTATGTGTAATCATTTTATCAGTAAAGTGCCCTCCACAAGGTTCATCCTTACAAGATTTTAGGGTGTCATAAAACTCATCCTCTCCAACATAATGTCAAACTATAGCCTCAATTGTTAACCATTAACCAATAGTATCAACCTCACATTGACCCAACCAGCATGTACAAAATTTTCCTTTGAAATATTTAAACCTAGAATCATATAAGAGGAGCTAGTCTAATGCTAGTATCCAACTTGGAAATTTTTCTTCTTAAAATATCTAGTATTCTAATTTTCTCTCTAATATTGAAAAATATGTGTTATGCAAGAAAACTTGATGAATTTCATCAATTTCATTGATTTTCTTTAGTCAATATTTTAAAGCTTCTAACAAATTCAATCCAAACTATAATATAGATTTGAGTGTTTTAGCTTCAAACTCAATATTAAATACAACATGCTTACCATACACATGATCATAAATGGTGAATCCTATGGTGTTATATCATGTATTATAGTAAGCCTATAAATCATATGGAATCATATTAGCTCAATACTTGTCACGAAGTTAGACAATATTAGTCAATATGGATTCTAGAACTTTGTTGGTGACTTCCACTTACCTATCTCTTGTGGATGATATGGTGTAGATGTCCTATATCATATATTATACTTCTTTTTAATAGTAAAAATGAGCTTATATTTGAATTCCATTCCTTGATCTATAAAAATTTCTCATGGTACACCAAAATGGAAAAATATCTCCTCATAAAGAAAATTTGTTACTACTTGTTCAATATCCCTTAGAAATGTTCTTACCTCAACCCATTTGGTAACATAATTAGTACAAACCAAGATGTGTACATTTTTTTAGAAGGTGGGTTTATAGAACCCACAAAATATAATACACATTTCTCAAAGGGATCCACCATGAGTTGAGTTTGTAGTGACATCTTGTCAAACTAAATAGATTGTCCCATAATTTGGAAATAATTATCTCATGTACCTTTTATCATCCCAAAAAATTGTAGGTAAATAATAAGATTAGATGAAACAAATTTTTTGCAATCATTTATCAATAGTGTTCCCTCCACAAGGTTCATCATTACAAGCTTTTAGGATATCATAAACCTATACTCTCTAATACAACATCAAATTATAGCCTCAATAAATGACTATTCCATGAGAGGCATGTTGTCTTCATCTATTGTGCATAACTTGAAAACACCATTATCATACATAGTATCAACCTCATCTGGACACAAGTAATATGTACAAAATTCTCCTTTGAAATACTTGAACCTAGAATAATACAAGAGGGCTTGGTCTCGTGCCAGTCAACAACCTGGAACGTTTTCTTCATAATGCATCTATAATTCTACTTTTATCTTTACTTTTGAAAAAAAAAATTGTTATCCAAGGTAACCTAATGAATTTCATCAAGTTCATTGATTTGGTTTAGACGATACTTATAAGCTTCTAACAAATTCAATGAAACCTATAATTCATATTTGATCATTTTAAATTCAAAATTAGTAGGAAATAAAATATTATTATTATACGTAAGCTCATAAGGGGTAAAGCCTATGGTGTTCTACCAAGTTGTGCAGTAAGCCCATAAAGCTTTTTGAAGCCTATCAGGTCAATACTTGTGATGAATTTGGACAATATTGGTCAATATGGATTCCAAAATTTTGTTAGTGACTCTTCCCTACGCATTAGCTTGTGGTTGATATGGTGTATATGTTTTGTGTCAGATCTGATACTAATTTTTAATTATATGAACGAGCTCAGAGGTGAATAGAACTCCTTAATTTGTAACAATTTCTCTTGGTACACCAAAATTGACAAATATATCCTCATAAATAAAATTTTCTACTACTTGTTTTATAACTCATGGAAGTATTTTTGCCTCAGCCCGTTTGATAACATAAATAGTGTAAACCAAGGTATGAACATGTTTTTTAGATGGTGGGTTGATAGAACCTACAAAATATAAAACCCATATCTCAAAGGGATCCACCATGAGTTGAGTCTATAATGGAAAGTTCTTTAAATTTTATTAGATTTTAATATATTGGAGTTATATATAGGTTCAAATTAATGATCTATATTAGTTAATATGTGTCATGCAGAGAAAAACTTGAATAAAATCGATAATATTATTCACAATATCATTGTAAAGGAGCATAGAAACTTTATGGAAATATTGCAAAGATAGGAATTTCTAGGAGAATTGTAAGGTAATAAACATGAAGTTAAATGAATTTCTTAATATTAATTGCTAACATGTTTTAAACATTTGATTTCATATTTTTTTTAAGAACATGGTTGATAGGAGTTCAAAGAAAAGAATGTATGGTAGGTAGTGTGATGGTAGATCATCATAGCAAGAGAACAAGGAAATTTGTTTAAGTTTTATTAAATGCTAATATATTGGAGTTATATATAGGTTCAATTAATTATGTGTATTAGTTAATATGTTCCATACTAAGGAAAAAATTGAATAAACTCGATAAGATTATTTGCAATATCATTGCAAAAGAGCATAGAAGCTTTATGGAAATGTTGCAAAGAGAGGAATTGCTCGAAGGATAATAAGGTAATAAACATGAAGTTTTTTCACTTTTTACTAAAAATGAATCTCTTAACATTAAGTTGTGACATGTTTTAAACATTTGATTTCATATTTTTCCAATGTTATGCAAGAAAAAAAAAACGAGGGAATGGAATTACATCCTAAGAAGATAAAAATTACAAAGGATGTAAATCCTTGAGTTGGTCCTTAGTTCATTCAAATTGGTCCTGGAAGTTAATGAGAGGGGGAATGTTTTTTATAAATATATGAGGGATAGATTGAAAAGAACATATAGACATAATTTCTACTTAAAATACAAAAA